>CM060333.1:47094107-47096991 GCA_030674155.1 Stramonita haemastoma | reverse complement strand
TTTGAACTCCTGCAGTTTCAGAGAAGTTGGAGTTTTGCATCTTACACAGTGTGATAGCGCAGGGGTGTCTTTCAACGTCTGTACACTGCATTGAACTTTTTTCTTTTTTTGTGTGTTAACGCACTGTGCTCCCCAGTGGGTCCTAATCTAACTGGTGACTAGGCTTGGAGCATAAAGTGCTCCAAGCCAGAGTTTTAACTGCAGTGTGTTCTTCAAACATTTGTCAGCTGCTTTCCATCTTCAGTGATTCTTAATTGATCTCCATCTGTTGTTTTTTTTTACAACATAAAATCAGCTGTTCCACATCACCAAGCCTGCATCCTTCCTTTAGCATCAAATCACTGTTGCAGCAGCACTCTCCCTCTCCCACCACATCCATGAAGAAGGTACTACACCCTCCTGAGGCTGACAGGCAATCCTGGCCGTGAGTGGTGGCGGTGGCAGTACAAGGCCTGTACAGGTGCGGGGAGGCGCTGTGGAGGATGCGGCTGCTGCTGCTGCTGATGACGGGGCTGGGCTTCACCCTGGGGCTGCTGTGCGGCCTGCTGCTGCACCTGCCTGCTGACGGATTGCCCGCCACCCTCCCCCTCCCCCTCCACCCCCACAGTGACCTCACGGCCCGTGCAGGCCGGAGCATCAGCCAGCAGCGTGCCCTGATGACTGAGGGGGGCCTGGCTCAGGCTCACAACGCCACCGCTGAGGGTGACCTGAAGAAGCCACGGGCACAGGCAGAGGCCGAGGTTCGCTCCTTGCATGCTCCATCTCTCGCAGAGAAGTCAGCCAACGCTGCGGTGTCTGGTGAAGGTCAGAAACAACATAATGGACAGCAGGATAGGGATCAGAGAAACAGTCAGGGACAGAAGGGGCTGTCCAGGAGGGCAGGACAGGGTAAAGGGGAGGGTGTGGGGGTAAGGAAGCCCCCACCCTCCTCCTCCTCGCGCAGCCGGCACGCGTCCTGTGGTCACCTCCTACAGGCTCAAGCTGAGGAACGCCGGGGGTCACTTCGTGGTGGACTCCGCCGTGCAGAGACAGGTGGACGAGGCAGGAGAGGAGATCCCCGCTCAGGACGGTGATGGCGGTGATGATGCTCCAGAGCAGACGCTGCCCAGCAAGGATAACGCAGGGTCCTCACACTCCCTGAACACCTCACTGGGGGACATGGTGCAGGGCGTGCTGTGGTCCCCCACACTGGAACACCTCCTGTCCCCGGGGAACGAGGCAGGACGAAGCCGAGACGTGGCGGAGGAAGGCGGCAGGAATGGAGGTGGTGAGGATGGAGGAGGGGTGCGGCAGGATGCAGAACAGACTCCTCACCTTCAAGGACGGCAGTCAGGCCTGCGCCCGCTACCGCCTCAACACCGACCAGATGCAAGGGAGCTCTACTCCTACTACCTCGCCTCCCTCCTCCAAATCCACAACCTCCCCCCGGCCCTCCTCCTCCCCGTCCACCCCCTCACCCCCCAGTGGAGGTCCGTGCATCTGCAGATGTCGCTGGCCCAGTGGGCGGACAATCGCCCGGTCATCCTGACCCGCTGGCTACCCGACCTCCTCCCCGGCACACATTCCTCAGGAACTCCGCGAGGACGACCGTCAGCTTCACCCCACAGCCGCCGTCCTTGGGAAGAAGAGCGTCCCGGAGTTGTGCGACCTCTTGCAGTGGTCCGACCTCATCGTCTTCGATTATTTAACAGCCAACCTGGACCGGTTGGTGAACAACATGTTCAACAAGCAGTGGAACGCCGAGATGATGAGCAACCCCGCCCACAACCTGGAGAAGACTCATGCAGGCAGCCTGGTGTTTCTGGACAACGAGTCCGGGCTGTTCCACGGGTACCGCCTCTTGGAGAAGTACCAAGGCTACCACGAGGCCTTGCTGAGCTCGCTGTGTGTCTTCAGGGCAGTACGGCCAGGGCTGTGAAGACGTTGCATCAGTCCCGCGGTGTGGGGCAGGAGCTCCAGCAGGCGGTGGAGAAAGGGGAGGAGCACCACAGACACCTGCCGCCCATGCCCGAGAGGAACGTGGAGGTTCTGCAGGACAGGCTGGCCAGAGTCCATGAACAGATCGTGCGCTGTGAGGCCTTGTACGGCCGGTAGCATCGGCTTTGTTTTAGGGTGTGTGTGTGTTGTGTGGTTTTGTGTGTGGGGGGGGGAGGAGGTTGGGGTGTGTGGGGTGTGTGTGTGTGTGTGTGTGTGAGTGTGTGTGTGTGTGTGTGTGTGTGTTGTGTGTGTGTGTGTGTGTGTGTGTGTGTAACGTGAGAGAGAAAAGAGAGAGAGAGAGAGAGAGAGAGAGAGAGAGAGAGAGAGAAAAGAGAGAGAGAGAGGTCACGCTGCTTGTGTGTGGAAAAAAGATAGAGGGATGCAGAGAGAGAGAGAGAGAGAGAGAGAGAGAGAGAGAGAGAGAGAGAGAGAGAGAGAGAGAGAGAGAGAGAGAGAGAGATGTTTGTCTCTGTGTAAGTATGCACTGTGAGCACAAAAGACGTTCCATTGCAAAAAAGACTAAAAACAAAAACAAAACACAAACAATAATCATTCACGGCGAATGGATGATATTTATTGATGTGATAACCTGTGTGTGTAGTGTGCGTGCATGCGTGCGTACGTGCGTGCATGTGTGTGTGTGGACAAAGTGTGTACATACATATATATATATATAGACTCCTCTTGTGACTACCTGGTGATGATTAATACCCAGAAGAACAAAGCCAAGCCAGCGAGCAAGCCAGCATGACTGTGAGATATTTCTGGATCCAGAAACTACTAACACTACAAAGAGAACGTGAAACAAAGCAACAAAGATTACATATCAAGTGTGGACCTCCTGTGGAATTTGTGAAATAATAACACTTTTGTCTTTGACTTGACTCGATTTCATTTGAAAGGAATC
>CM060333.1:47081607-47084107 GCA_030674155.1 Stramonita haemastoma | reverse complement strand
ATGCACAAGGGGACTGGATGTAAAAAAGCACATGAGCGCTTATTCAATTGCACAGATGACAAAATGTACAAAACTGTATACACACGGGGACTGGATGTAATAAAACGCATGAGTTCTTATTCCATTATCCTCAAAATTAAAGACTAACTATCTAACTAACAAACTAAATATTTAACTAACTCTCTCTCTCTCTCTCTCTCTCTCTCTCTCTCTCTCTCTCTCTCTCTCTCTCTCTCTCTCTTTCTCTTTCCCTTCTCGTCAATATTTTTTTAATCATGAAAAGAAAAATTCTGTGTAAATTCATCAAAGCAAATCCAAAACACGCGAAAGCAATGAAATGAAACTTTATTAAATTCATTTCATTAAATTCATTTCATGTGATGTTTGTTTTTTTTTACATAGTTTTCTGTATGTTTTATTCTGTTTCACTGTGTGTTTTGTTGTTTTGAAAATAAATTTCTTTTTCATTGATTGTATTTTTTTCCCCCTTTTCATTGAGTTTAGATTACTTTATTGTAATGCATTAAGGTATGTGTAGTGTAGTTTCCCTCCAGCTCCCCCACCCCCTCCGCCCATTCCTGATGTTGATGATGATTAGAGAGATGAAGATAACTGGCCGCTGATTGCAGGGCACAAGTTTACTACCCGAAATAGATTGTTGTGTACATATTGCTGGCTGTTTAGCTATTTGGCTGGTTTAATGGACGAATGAAAAGAAGGAAGGAAGGAAAGAAGGAAGAATGGGGGAGGGAAGAAAAGAAAGGAAAGAATGGTCAACTGATCGATTGATTGTCCAAAATTCTGCCATAGCCTTAAAAAAATGTATGTAACTCAACTACTCAATACTTCAGAAATTATCAGAGGTGTGTGTGTGTTGTGTGTGTGTGTGTGTGTGTGTGTGTGTGTGTGTGTGTGTGTGTGTGTGTGTGTGTGTGTGTGTGTGTGTGTGGTGTGTTACAACAACTTTTTTTTCACCACTTCATCTTCTTCATCCTGCTGTTCCCACGGCGCTCACTCTGCTATGGTTATCGCTCCTGCCATACTCAAGGTCGTCCTGTGGCTTTCCCAGGGTCAGGAGTCCACAAGGAACTTATCAGCGTTAAGCCGCCAGTGGGCCACCAGCCAGAGAGGCCCTGCACTGCTGCTAGTTCACTTTAGTAGCGTTCAATGATGCCTGTCGTGAGATAACACACACAGGACACTACCTACTCTTTCGAGGTCCCGTGTGTTACACATCATTATTTAGCGCACGTAAAAGAACCCACGGTAACAAGGGGGCTGTCTCTGGCAAAATTCTGTAGGAAAAAAGTCACTCTGATAGGGAAACAAATACAGTTGCAGACAGGAAACAGAAAAAAATAATGGGTAGGTACTGCACTTGTGGCGACGCGCTCTCCCCGGGGAGAGTAGCCCGAATTTCACGCAGAGAAATCTGCTGTGACATTAAGTGGTATAAAAAAATAAATAAATAAATACCGACTAAACTTCCTTCTGGCGACAATGATAGCTTCGTCACAGAACCAGACAAGTGAGATGCCCACCCGGGGTGGAAACCACCACAACGTCCCTCCAACGACCCTCTCCTGTGAACCACCAACCCCGAGGGCTTTGACACAAACTCTCCACAGCCACAGAAGTGTATTGGGGACACTGAATCCGAGGCCACCATGAGACCAGAGCAACCGGAGCCACCGAATCAGAGGTTTTTTATTTTATTTTAATGATTAATGGTGAAGAGGATGATGTGACAATGCTGCTATGGAAGTGCGTCTGCTTTGAACCTATTCAACAGAGCTTTACTCTAGACTCCCTATCATTAATAATCATACATATCCCGGCATCGACCAGGCCTGAGAGATACAGACACCTGCAGTGCTGGTCAGGTAATTTGAGCTACGCTCTCAAACACATATCCGTAAAGTGGATGAAGCTCGACTGCGTGGTCCCAGTTTTCCCAATGAGTCCATAGCACACTCACCCTGGGTAGAGGTCGTTCGGAGTCCGGTGGGAAAAACAACCACAACACAATGATGATAATAATAATAATAATAATAATAATAATAATAATAATAATAATAATAATAATAAAAATAAAATGATGATGATGATGATGATGATGATGATGATGATGATATGATGATGGTGATGATGATGATGATAATATAATATATAATAATATATAATAATAATAATAATAATAATAATAATATAATAATATAATAATAATAATACATAATAATATAATAATAAACAACAACAACAACAACAACAACAACCATCATCATCATCATCATCATCATCATCATAATGATAACGATAACAACAATGATAACAATAATAATGATCATCATCATCATCATATACGGAATTTATATAGCACTGAATCTTGCAAAGCAAACAAATCGAAGCGCTTGCATTCAAAACAATAACTCTTATAGGATTTGAACCCGCGCAACTTTTCAGCCTAGAACCAAACACATTCCCCTCTGCTCCATGTTGT
>CM060333.1:47074107-47076607 GCA_030674155.1 Stramonita haemastoma | reverse complement strand
ACAAAGGGATATGTAGATACACGCTTAACAATGTAATAGAACGTTTGGGTTTCCCTTGTTTTTGTTGTTTTTGTTGTTGTTGTTTTTCCATGGTCTTTTTCGTCAAGATTTTCATCGTTTTCATAATTTATGCGTTCTCGAAGATGGAATCCATCTAATTTAATGGTAGGTTAAAATGGTCGTACACACAAAATTTCACCATCGTTGAACCTGAGAGCTCTATCCGAAGAACGAACGAACGCGCGCGCGCACACGCACGCACGCACACACACACATATATACGCACGCACACACACACACGCACGCACGCACACACACACACACACACACACACACACACACACACACACACACACACACACACACGCACACACACACACACACACACAACCACACATAACACACAACCACACATAACACACAAACAAAAAGCCCCCTCCCCACCCACCGACCCAATAAAAACAAAACATCTTTGGTTTCTTTTTCATTGCCATAGTCTAACTAACGAATTAACTAACGAACTAACTGATTGACTGACTGACTAACTAACTAACTAACTAACTAACTAACTAACTGACTGACTGACTAACTAACCAACTCACTAACTAACTAGCAAACTAACTGACTAACTAACTAACTGACTGACTAACTAGCAAACTAACTGACTGACTGAATAACTAACAAGCAAACTAGCAAACTTACTAACTAGCTAACTAACTGGCTGACTAACTAACAAGCAAACTTACTAACTAGCAAACTAACCAGCAAACTAACTAACTAACCAACTAATTAACTGACTAACACACTGACTGACTGACTGTCTGGCTACCTACCTAACTAACGAACAAACTAACTTTCTCCAAATGTTCGTGGCCAAACGCTTACCGCCCTGTGCCTTATGTTTGCTGATGTGCCAGGTCAGCTCGGTATAAATCATGTTTTATTACACATCGTCTGTTTGCGGAAGGCATTGACATCATCCGGTAGTGACGTCATGTTTTCCCTCCCCCCTCCCCCCCCCCCCCCCTCACTCTCCCTCTCCGAGTCTATCAAACGTCAGGATCTGGCTATAAAATGATAAGATGGTCAAGCCTTACTTGAAAGTCTTCTTGTGATAACGATAGTTCTGAGCACGCTAGGAGGATAATGTGGAATAGGATTAGGGATGATGTTCTTTAGTTGTTGTTCGGAGATTCTTTGTTTTGTTTTCGTCCCTTATTGTTGATGAATAAACAAGAACAAGTTATGTTTGGTGTGTGTGTGTGTGTGTGTGTGTGTGTGTGTGTGTGTGTGTGTGTGTGTGTGTGTGTGTGTGTGTGTGTGTGTGTGTGTGTGTGTGTGTGTGTGTGTGTGTGTGTCTGTCTGTCTGTCTGTCTGTCTGTCTGTCTGTCTCTTTTTATTTATTTTGCTTTTTTATACCACTTTATGTCAGCACATTTCTCTGCGTGAAATTCGGGCTGCTCTCCCAGGGGAGAGCGCGTCGCCACAAGTGCAGCGCCTACCCTTTTTTTTCCCTGTCTGCATCAATTCGTGGTTACCAATTGGATGGGTGACCTTTTGCGCGCCTTGACTTCAGTACAGTCCCTCAGTTCATCCAGCTGTAAATGGGTACCTTCCTTCTTTAGGGCCAAGGAAGGTAAAGCAGCGAGGGAGAGGAGATGGGTGCCGCCTTCAATATGATGGCCCCTAGAGAAGCTGAGGTCTCTGATGCCTCACTTCCCTACATAACAACCACATAGATTATGGGACACCTTTACCTTTTTAAAGATTAAGCAGATTTTCCTTCTGGGTTAGCATCAGGCGTCACGTGACGCACAGCCAACATGAAGGACGTGTCTCAGTAAAGCTACATGACCTTCTTTATCTGCATACGACCTCAAAACCCTCATCCTGATTGGTTTAACAAAGTTTTCAGGCAGTGTGTGTCGTGGTGGTCAAGTTGAAGCTTTTTCTCTCCAAGCCCTAAATTGCATGCTAGGTATGTATGTGTCATCCATCCCACTGGTACTAGCTAAGGGGGGGGGGGGGGGCTACTCTTCTGAGAAAAAAGATAAGGTTTTAATGTCTGCACAAGACGTGCTGCATGCCTTCTTTACAAACAGGAATTTTGTTTTATAGTTTCGCCTGAAGAACTTTCAGAAGAGTAGAGTCAACACAAGGGTCAACTCCAGGGGGGGGGGGGGAGAGGGGGGAATCCTTCAAACAGACACCTCTAGTAGAGAATCGAACTCCTGCCCCAAGTCACCGTCAGATTCCGAGAACAACACTCTAAACACCAGGCTCACCTACCCCCCTCCTCCCTCCCTCCCCCTCCCCCCCTCCCCATCCACCACCCCCCCCCCTCCCCCCCTGATTTTCCCAGTTTCAGCAGCAGTTTAAAATCAGACCAGCTGTTCTTGCATGCAAACGTGCCACCAGGGCTATGCTGTCACCATGCTTCGTCAGCCAAGCAGAGTTCGAGTGATGGCTGGGTGGGTGGGTGGGGTGCAGTGGAGTGGGA
>CM060333.1:47066607-47069107 GCA_030674155.1 Stramonita haemastoma | reverse complement strand
AGCAAGGCATTAGAGACCTCAGCTTCTCTAGGGGCCAGCATATTGAGGGCGGCGCCCATCTTCTCTCCCTCGCTGCTTTTCCTTCCCTGACCCTAAAGAGGGCAGGTACCCATGTACAGCTGGGTGAACTGATGGGATTGTACTAAAAAAACAACCAAGGTGCTCAAACGGTTACCTATCCAACTGGATACACACGCTCGATGCTGCTTAACCTTAGCTTGGGGAACGCCAGTGCTCTGACCACGGAGCTATCCCGTCCCCAGCCTACCAATGCAACTCGAAATAAAAGAATAAATAAAATGACTCTCTCATGGAGGGAAAATTCTCACAGCGAAGACTCGAACCCGTGCTCTATGTTACTGTAGGATCAGGAGTGTGACTGTCTAACCACTCAGGTCTTTGTGCAACTGCAGAAGTGTGTCTTTGGGTTCAGAATAGTCCCTCTGCGCTACGCTACATCTGCAAGAACAGTCTTTGCAAATGCATCATCAGCTTCAGATACTACTAAGAACTAATGCATGTACCCAGAAAGATATGTGCTGTGTGTGTGTGGTGTGTGTGTGTGTGGTGTGTGTGTGTGTGTGTGGTGTGTGTGTGTGTGTGTGTGTGTGTGTGTGGTGGGGTGTGCGTGTGTGTGTGTGGATTTTTTGGCGAGAACGTTAATTTTGATGACTTTTGTATACAAATACATGTGTGCGGAGGAGACTGGTTGCAAAATCTCCAGTGGTGCCTGGACGGTCTAGTAGAAGTACTAAATTAAGGGATAAGTGAAAAATAAAGGTAAAGATATATGTGTGCCTAGGTGCGATTCATCACGGCTCTAGCAGGTGTGCAATGAAATTTGAGATGAGAGATACCTTCTCTTGAAATCTAATCATATCAGCATGCAGCCAGGCCATATATGAAAATTGATAGATAAATAAAAACAAAATGCTGTATGTCAGCCTTACCGATGTATTAATATATATACGCTGTGTGGAAATTCATCCGCTTTGAAACACACACACATACCCCCAAACACACACATACACACATACATACATACACACACACATTCTCTCTCTCTCCTCTCACTCACTCACTCACTCACACACACACACACACACACACACACACACACACACACACACACACACACACACACAACAACACACACACACACACACACAACACAAACAAACAAACAAACAACACAAACACACACGCGCGCGCGCGCATAACACAACACCCACCACTCTCTCTCTCTCTCCACACACAACACAGTGACACACACACACACACACCACGCAACGCACGCACAACGCACGCACAAAGCACTCTCTCTCTCTCCATCTCTATCTCACATCATCCACACACACACATACACACACACACACACACACACACACACACACACCACGCACGCACCACGCACGCACCACGCACGCACACACACACACACACACACCGATAAACAATACAACCAAGATTCTCTTAATCAACACCAATAAGTCAAAACACAAAACACAAAACAATCAAACCACCAAGGACACTAAACAAAGCCTATATATGAAATCTAACCCGGGAGAGAAAACCTTATTGTTCATGTTGTAACACACATAATGAAATTGTACCCTCGTCATATTGCATCATATATCATTACATATTAAGGCTTCTGCTATGAAATAGAGGGTTCATCAGGTCAGAGCCCAGCATGCAATTTTGCTTTTATCTCGGCTGTGTGGCTTTATGTGGAGAAAGAATAGAGGCTCCCCTTGGGGATGTTTGATTTATCGTTCGGACTCTTTCAGGATTTTTTTGTTACTAGTTTTTTGTTGTTGTTGTTATTGTTTTTGTTTTTAGCTTTGCTGTCTCTACATGTGTGTGTGTGTGTGTGTGTGTGCGTTGTGTGTATTGTGTGTGTGTGTGTGTTGTGTGTGGGGTGGTGGTAGGTGAGAGGAATGAGGGGTGGTGGTGTTGATGTTTGAGGGTGTGTGTGTGTTCGTGTGTGTGTAGTGTGTGTGTGTGCGGTGGGGGTGGGGTGGGTTGTGATAGTGTTTTGCGTAGTGTGGAGGGGATGGGTGTGTGTGTGTGTGCTGTGTATGTGTGTGTGTGTGTGTGATGTGAAAGGGGGAAGGGAGGCAGAGGGTAGGGGGAGACGGAACGGGGTGAAGGGGAGTGGGTGTGTGGATGGTGTTGGTAAGTGTGGAGGGGTGGATGGGGTGTGAAGTGTGGGGAGTGTATGTGGGGGGTAGGGTGGTGGTGTGGTGTGTGTTGTGTGTGTGTTAGTGGTGTATGTGTATGTTGTGCTGTTGTGTGTGTGTGTGTGTGTGTGTGTGTGTGTGTGTGTGTGTGTGTGTGTGCTGTGTGTGTGTGGTGTGTTTTGCTTGATTAATTGGTTAAATCAGTTGTGTTTACATGGTGTCACTTGAATGTTATGTGTATGTATGTGCAGTGAGTACTTGTGTGTGTGTGGTGGCGCGCCAACGTAGTGTGTATGTGTGTGTGTGGTGTGTGGTTT
>CM060333.1:47054107-47056607 GCA_030674155.1 Stramonita haemastoma | reverse complement strand
TGGGGGAGGGGGGATGTGGAATGTGAAAAAGCTGTGAAAGAGGAACCATTTGCTCTGGTCAGAGGTGACAAGAGTTGCGAAGAAGGTAATGTGCAGGGATTATTGAGATCACCCTCAACCTCACAAAATACCAACCAAAAAAAATACCCTGTGTAATGCCTGTAGCTGTCTGCTGCCTGCTTATTTACTACACCGCTTTACGGTGTCTTGTGATATAGAGTGTGTGTTGTGTTGTGTTGTTGTGTTGTGTTGTTGTGTTGTGTTGTGTTGATGTTGTGTTGTGTTGTGTTGTCCTGTCCTGTCCTGTCCTGTCCCGTCCCGTTCCGTCCCGTCCCGTCCCGTCCTGTCCTGTCCTGTCTTTGTCCTGTCCTATCCTGTCTTGTCAAACGAAGTCGACAGATGTAAATTTTGTTGTTGTTCTTGTTCTTCTCCTTGTTCTTCTTGTTCTTGTTCTTGTTCTTCTTGTTCTTCTTGTTCTTCTTGTTCTTGTTCTTCTTGTTCTTGTTCTTGTTGTTGTTGTTGTTGTTGTTGTTGTTGTTGTTGTTGTTCTTCTTCTTCTTCTTCTTCTTCTTCTTCTTCTTCTTCTTCTTCTTCTTCTTCTTCTTCTCTTCTTCTTCTTCTTCTTCTTCTTCTTCTTCTTCTTCTTCTTCTTCTTCTTCTTCTTTGTCTTCGTCTTCGTCTTCGTCTTCTTCGCAATTATTACTTCTCTTCACAATTCTTCTTTTTTGCAGTTCCTGATCTTCTTCGCAATTCTTCTTTGCAATCTTTTTTCTTTTGCAATTTTTTGGCGATTCGTCTTGGCAACTCTTCTTCTTCTACCTCGCATTCTTCGCATTTTTCTTCGCATTCTTCTTCTTTGTAGTCTTCTTCTTTGTCAAACGCTCAAACAGCAACTATTACTGATCTACACTTTGATCAGTTTGTCTTTGTTGTTTATTTTCGAACAGTTTATCGCAAATGTTGGAACATGTTCTGTGTGTGTGTGTACGCGTGTGCGTGCGTGCGTGCGTGCGTGGTGTGAAAGAGAAGAGAGAGAGAGAGAGGGGGGGGGTAAGAGAGAGAGGGGGAGGACAGAGACAGAGAGAAGAGAGAGAGAGAGAGAAAGAAAGACAAGAGGAAAAGCAAGAGAAAGAGAGGCATAATGGGCAGAGACGACAGACAGAGACCAGAGAGAGGAAAGAGACAAAGAGACGATAAACAGAGAAAGAGAGTCAGAGAGAGAGACAGAGAGAGGAAGAGAGAGAGACAGAGAGAGACAGAGAAGGAGAGACAGTGGAGAGAGACAGAGAAAGAGACAGAGACAGAGAGAAAAAGAAAGAAAGAAAGAAAGAAAGAGAAACAGAGAAACAGACAACACAGACAGAGGAAAGAAACAGGGAGAGATAAACAAGGACAGAGAGTCAGAGAGAGACTGAGAGACAGGGAGAGCAGAGAGAGAGACAGACAGAGTGAGAGAGAGAGAGAAAAGAGAGACAGACAGTGAGACAGACATAGAGAAAAGAGACAGAGACAGAGAAGAGAGACGAGAGAGATGGACGACAGACAGACAGAGAGACGAGACAGAGAGGGAACAGACAGACAGACAGAGACAGACAGACAGACAGACAGACAGACAGACAGACAGACAGACAGACAGAACTCATCTAACATCCCTGGCACTTCTTCGGCCTGTAGGCTACAGCTAGTCAGTAGTCAGGCTTGACATTTCAAAGTATTTCAAGCATTTTAAGAACAGTCTTGGAATTCTTTATTTGCGTCTTCTCAGCCACGGTTTTGAGACATTACACTTTCGTCAGTAACAAAAAAAACATACACAGGAACAAACAAACAAAAGAGAAAAACCTTTATGGTCGTGTAATTTTCCTTGCGCTATTTTATTGAAATTTTAATCAGTCACTTAATCAGTCAGTCAGTCGGTCAGTCGGTCGGTCAGTCGGTCGGTCAGTCGGTCAGTGAGTTAGTCAGTGAGTCAGTGAGTGAGTCAGTGAGTCAGTCAGTCAGTCAGTCAGTCAGTCAGTCAGTCAGTCAATGCAACGTAGAAGAGGCACAAAAAGACATTGTTGGCGTGACGAAATGAGAAGTCTGCGTGCATGTGGGGAGAAACCAAAATATTATTTCAAGTACCATCCCCGAAGCCGGAATGTGGCTGCCTTCATGGTGGGGGGAAACGGTCACATACGCCAAGTCTCTCCATTAGTGAACCTCGGAGCTCTAGCCATGGAATAGAGGGCGAAAAAACAAAGATTAAAATACGAACAAACCAATATAAAGAGCTATAACAACTGTAACAAATCGACATAAACAGCTATCATAACCCAAACAAATTGACATAAACAGCTTTTACAATACAAAAAATCGACATAAACAGCTATGACAATTATAACAAACTTCTGAAACTTATTGTAAAAAAAAGTTGTGTCGAAGACACAGAGAGAGAAAGAGAAAGAGAGAGAGAGAGAGAGAGAGAGAGAGAGAGAGAGAGAGAGAGGAGAGAGAGAGA
>CM060333.1:47039107-47041607 GCA_030674155.1 Stramonita haemastoma | reverse complement strand
TCCGTACATCTGAAACAGAAATGTTTTAGCTGTAGATAAAATGAAAAGTTTGATTTGTAGTATCTCCATGAAAACTGATGCAGTGGTTTGTTCTTTTTTGTGGTTGTGTTTGTTTGTTGTTGTTTTGTTGTTGTTGTTGCTGCGTGTGTGTGCGCGTTGTTACCGGTTTTTGTCTTCCAGGTCAACGTCTGTGCAGTCCAGCCAGTGCCTACACTCCTTTGGTTTGTATAGATCTATAGGCCAGATCACAATGCTTTTAATTTTCTTGTAATTCGCGTCAACGTTAATGTGGCCTTAAAGTTAAAACATACATGAGTATTTAATATATATCATTGTTTACTCCCCCCCCCCCCCCAAAAAAAAAAAAAAAAGAAATAAAATAATCACAGAAAAAAATGCAGCCGTAAAGAAAAATATCATTGATTTCTCAATGCAACCACACACGTCTTCTTGGCATTCCCTCTCTTGACAAAAAAAAAGAAAAAAAAAGAAATCCCCCCCCCCCTCAAAAAAAATCCCAAAAGACACCCCCACCTCTTCCTAAATTAAAAAAAAAGTAAAACAACAACAAAACAAGATGAAGGAGGAGGGGAGGAGGAGGAGGAGCAAAGAAGAAAAAGAAAAAAGAGTATCTAAAAAGAAAAAAAAAAGTTTGTACTCAATAGCCTATAGCTATTGTAAGTGGAATTTTGCTTTTCGTAGTTGTGTACTCTAAAAACGAAATGTCCCACCTCAGTGGTAAAGCTGTTACCACCTGTGTGTGTGTGTGTGTGTGTGTGTGTGTGTGTGTGTGTGTGTGTGTGTGTGTGTGTGTGTGTGTGTGTGTGTGTGTGTGTGTGTGTGTGTGTGTGTAAAACGTTAAATACACGGTTGACAAGTTAGCATGCATACACCAATGTATAAAATTGCCAAGGTTACTACACACACAAACGACGAGCACACACACACACCACCACACACACACACACACACACACACACACACACAAGTGTCACTACATTTCATCACACCCAACACACACACACACACACTCGTGCCTGGAACACTCAAACAACACAGAGTGCATACACATGTTATCCATTACCTCTTCAGCTTCAGCATTTTCTCCACAAAGCCTTCGGCACTTCAGGGGAGACAGCCTCCTTAGATATCTCCAGATACTGTTCCATACTAGGTGCTTTCCCTTTGACCGTCTTGCTGCTGTTCAGCTGTAGTGACTCCTTCTTGCCCCCTGTCCTTGACTACAGCCCTCCGCCATTGCTGCTTGCAAGCTGTCCACAGCTGAGTTATTTGTAGTAGTTCAACACTGCATGTAACCTGCAGTAAAAACAAACAAACAAAAAAGACAAAGAGGTGTTTCAAAAATTCAAGTTGCAATTTTTTTCCCCATATATCAATATTTTCATAACCCCAAATTTCACAGCCATAATTATAACGATACCGGAATAACCATTGTTTGATAAAGATCAAGGACACCATCAACACGTATACAGCACAAATCCAATGCGATAAAAAAAATTTTTAGACCAAAGCGAAATTTAGTTTTAAGCAAGTTGCAGCTCTCTTTTCTTTCTAAATGCTTTTTTTTTCCCATGCAAGTTGAAAACTATGTCCATCTTCAACATCATGTCTTTTATCTACGTGTTTAAACAACCAACTTTTAGAATGATCTTTTCTACACATTATGTACAGTATCAATAATTATAGATATCGATGACTTTCTATATGCACGTTCCTCACTTTTGATCCCTCCTTAGAGGTGATAATTATATTCCTACCTCCCAACTGTTTTTGGTCTCGACGCCGGTCGAAACTGCTTCGATGGCAGGGAGAGAGAGAGAGAAAAGAGAGAAGAGGGAAATCACACATACGGACGTTGACGCTGGTTGAGAAAAAAAAAAAAACCAACACTGGTTCAAACTGTGACTGCTTATCATGGCTACCTATTACTAAAAAAAAAGAAAAAAAAAGTGTTTTTCAGTTGAAGCGTGAAGCCAACTGTGACTTGCTTAGGCCTACATGGGATACAGCATTCCAGAAAAGTTTTCTTCTTGTGTTGTTTGTGTGGTGTGGTGTGTGGTGTGTGGTGTGGTGTGTGTGTGTGGTGGGCTTGTGTGTGTGGTGTGTGTGGTGTGTGTGGTGTGGTGTGTGTGTGTGTGTGTGTGTGTGTTGTGTGTGTTTGTGTGTGTGTGTGTGTGTGTGTGGTGTTGTGTGTTGGTGTGTGGTGTTGTGTGTGTGTGTGTTTGTGGTGTGTGTTATTCTTTTATTTCGAGGACAAAGTGTGTGTGTTGTGTGTGCGCCGGTGCGCGCGCGTGCGTGCGAGAGTTTGTGTCTGTGTGTATTTGTATATCTGTTCTGTTGTTGTGGGGTCTTTTTTATATTTTGTATTATTTCCACCATGTTCTGTGTTTGGGTACTCATTGATTTGGTAACTTCCAACATCTTTTCCGTCGTCGTTGGTTACAGGGATCTTTCATCTACCTCGTCTGTTTCTGCAAAA
>CM060333.1:47019107-47036607 GCA_030674155.1 Stramonita haemastoma | reverse complement strand
AAGGAAACCTGAAAATATTGTCATTTGACAGCTTGTCAGAGAGAGAGAGAGAGAGAGAGAGAGAGAGAAGAAGAGAGAGAGAGAAGAGAGAGAAGGAGAAGAGAGAGAGAGAGAGGAGAGAGAGAGAGAGAGAGAGAGAGAGAGGAGAGAGAGGAGGAGAGGAGAGAGAGAGAGAGGAGAGAGAGAGAGAGATTTATTCTTTTATATCGAGGATAACAGAATAAGCAATCATGTGCTTTTTTTCATCCGGTCCCCGTGTGTATGCAGTTTTGTAAATATTGTCATCTGTGCCCACCGGCACACGATGGCCTACTCTTACGAAAAGCGGAACAGGATTTAACGAGTGCGCAAGATGTTCTGCGTGCGTTCGCACACAGGGCCTCGGTTTAAAGTCTCATCCGAAGAGAGAGAGAGAGAGAGAGAGACAGACAGACAGACAGAGACACACACACACACCACAACACACACCACACACACACACACACACACACACACACACACACACACACACACACACACACACAGACACAGCAACAAAACAGAAAACACACACACAGAGGAGGGGGGCGAGAGAAAGACAGACAGACAGAGACAGAGAAAGACACACAACACACAGAGGCGAGAAAAGACTACAGACGGATAGAGAAAGAGCATATGAGTCACTCGTAGTGCGTGAGTGGTACGATGGGATGTGGTGTTGTGTGTGTGGTGTGTGCGTGCGTGGTGCGTGTGCGTGTGGTGTGTGTGTGCGTGCGTGTGTGCCAGCTGTGTGTGTGTGTGGTGTGCGAGTGTGTGTGTCACTTGATGTTGTCTGTTTTGAAAACTAGCACTGTATCCGATGTGTTGATTGTACAACGCAACGTTGTGCACTTTAAATTTTCCTCCTAGTATTATCTACTATTATTTGATGTGTTTGTTGATTCAATGTTCCGTCGGTGTGTTCTGTCCTCTGTTCTTCGTCTCCGTTGTGTGTGGTGTGTGTGTGTGTGTGTGTGTGTGTGTGTGTGTGTGTGTGTGTGTGTGTGTGTGTGTTGTGTTGTGTGAGTGTGTTTTTGTTGTGTGTGTGTGTGTTGTATGTTTGTGAGTGTGTTGGTATGCTATTCATTTTTTTATATCGAGGATAATGAAATAAGCATTCATGTGCTTTTTTTTCATCCAGTCCCCGTGTGTATACAGTTTTCTCAATGTCATCTGTTCCCACCGGAACACGATGGCCTACTCTTAGAAAAGCGGAACAGGATTTAACGTGTGCGCAAGATGTTCTGTGTGCGTTCACACACTGGGCCTCGTTTATAGTCTCATCCGAAGGACTTGTGTGTGTGTATTTGTGTGTAGGTGGTGTGTGTGTGGGGGGGGGGGGGGGGGGGGCGCACGCGTGGGCGGGTTGTATTTTGTTTGTTTTGTCCTTTTGGGGGTTGGCTTGTTTGTTTCTTTCTTTCTTCCTTTCTTTCATTGTTGGGGGAGGGGACTTGTTTTGGTTATTGTCCTTTTTTACCATTTTCCTGTTGTTTTTGCTTTCTATGTTCAAGCTGCTGTTCCCACGCTACTCATCCCATAATCATCACCGCCACACCACGGGGCGTACTGTCTGTCACACCCTCACACAGTCCTATGCCTGCGAGGAGCAGTGTATGTATGCTATGCCGCTGTGTGGCCACTTGCCGGATAAGGCCCGGCCCAGCTGCTGAAAAACTTTGGTGTTCAAGGATGCCTACAGGTACTAACTCATACTGCTGAGTGTGGCCTCCCGGCAGCAATAGTGACTTAGCCACGACGCGAGGGAGGGGAGATGGGAGCCGCCCTGAATACTTATGCTGGCCCCTAGAGAAGCTGAGGTCTCTGATGCCTCGCTCCCCTACGACCGCCAAGGTTATGGGACACCTTTGCCTTTACCTTTTGTTTATATATTCTGTTTATTCGGATAATGGAATATGTGGGTGGTTTTTTTTTTCACATCCAGTCCCTGTGAGTATGCAGTATTGAAAACTTTGTCATCTGTTCCCACCGGCACACAATGGCATACTCTTCCGAGAAGAGGAACGGGTTTTAATGTGTGCGCAAGATGTTCTGCGTGCGTTCGCACACGGGGCCTTGGTATATAGTCTCATCAGACGGACGTTCGGGGAGAGTGGAGTCCGCACTGATGTTAACTCCAGGGGAAAAATCCCCTCGAATGGGAATCGAACCCGGGTCGTCAAATTGCAAGCGCAATGTTCTGACCACTAGGCTATCCCGTACCCATTAGTGTAGTGTAGTGTAGTGTAGTGTAGTGTAGTGTAGTGTAGTGTAGTGTAGTGTAGTGTAGTGTAGTGTAGTGTAGTGTAGTAGTGCAGTGCAGTGCAGTGTAGTGTAGTGTAGTGTAGTGTAGTGTAGTGTAGTGTAGCGTAGTGCAGTGCAGTGCAGTGCAGTGCAGTGCAGTGCAGTGCAGTGCAGTGCAGTGCAGTGCCGTACATGCAGTACAATGCAGTGTAGTGTATGACATTACATTGTATCATATTGTATTGTATTATATTGCATTGTATAATGCTGTATTGTATGGCGTTGCGTTGCATGATATTGGATCATATTGCATTGTATCATATTGCAATGTATTAGATTGTATGGCATTGCGTTGCATTGTACTATATTATATTGCATTGTATCGTATTGCAATGTATTGTATGGCACTGCGTTGCATTGTATTGTATTATATTGCATTGTATCGTGTTGCAATGTATTGTATTGCATGCATTGCATTGCACTGGAATGTGTTGTAATGTATTGTGTTGTAAATCATTTTCAGTGTCAGAAGATTGCTTTGTATTCTTCTTGTTCTTCTTTTTCTTCTTGTTTTTGTTCTTGTTCTGTTGTTGTTCTTGTTGTTTGTTGTTGTTGTTGTTGTTGTTGTTGTTGTTGTTCTTCTTCTTCTTCTTCTTCTTCTTCTTCTTCTTCTTCTTCTTCTTCTTCTTCTTCTTCTTCTTCTTCTTCTTCTTCTTCTTCTTCTTCATCTTCTGTTTCGCCATCGGCGAACGCGCAGAAAACAACTATTGTATTTCCGTCATATGAGCGAAAATGTGTTGCTGTTAAGCACCTGACAAGTCAGACCCAGCACATCCAACTTCGACACGGAAGAGAATTATCATCTGTTAAGTCTTTCTGGAGAGAAAAAAAAAGGCAGGAGAATGGACCAAGAAGGCAGAAAATAGACAAGAAGCAAGTGACACGAAGAAAAGGAGCAAGGCAGAAACAAAGAGAGGGATAGAAAAGAGGGAATTCTTAACACAGAATTTCCAGAAGGTGGGGATGTACAGGCCCACAGCATCCCCACGGACGGGGGGGGAGGGGGGGGGGGAGGGTAGTGAGTACTCTGTATGAATAATTATTATAGGGCTAGCTCTCTTGATCATGATGGCCTTCATCACCATTGTCATTGTCCTAGCGGCACACAAAGATGGCTGAGGAGCGAAACACGGGGATAATGAAAATAGGGATCCAAGACAATGATCATCACTGTGCTGCAAATCAGTGATCACTGGCACGATCTGTGCTGAAGGATCATTGATAGGGAGCAACAATGTCGAGTAGCAGCTGTGTGCTGATGCTAATCCTATAACTAGCCATTGTTCTGTTTGTTGTATTGTAATTATTGCAGGGACGGGACAGCTCAGTGGTCAGAACGCCCGCTTTCCCCAAGCTAAGGTTGAGCAGCATCCAGCGTGGTTACTAAGTGGATGGGTGACCGTTTGCGTGCCTTGGCTTCAGTACAGTTCTCCCAGTTCACCCAGATGTGAATGGGCACCTGCCCTCTTTAGGGTCAGGGAAGGTAAAGCAGCGAGGGAGAGGAGATGGGCGCCGCCCTCAATATGCTAGCCCCCTAGAGAAGCTGAGGTCTCTGATACCTCGCACCCCTACGACCATATAGGTTATGGGACACCTTTACCTTTTTACCTATATTATTGTATTATACCACTTCAAGTCATGGAAGAGTTCTCTAGGTAAAATTCGGGCTGCTCTCCTCAGGGAGAGCGCGTCACGTCGCCACAAGATCAGCACCACCAATTATTCTTTTTTTCTTTTCCTGTCTACATGTGTATTTGTTTTCTTAAACACACACATACACACACGCGCGCGCGCGCATATACACACACGCACACACACACACACGCGCGCGCGCATATACACACACGCACACACACACACACACACACTAGCGCGCGCGCACACACACACAGGCACACAATTGCCTACTCCTACGAACATGGAACAGGATATAATGTGTGCGCAAGATGTTCTGCGTGCGTTCGCACCTGGGGCCTCAGTTTATAGTCTCATCCAAAGGATGTGTGTGTGTGTGTGTGTGTGTGTGTGTGTGTGTGTGTGTGTGTGTGTGTGTTTTGTGTGTGTGTGTCGTGCGTGCGTGCGTGCGTGTGTCTGTCTGTCTGTCGGTCTGTCTGTCTGTCTGTCTGTCTGTGTATAAAATCACCCCATCCCTTCCCCCCCCCCTTTTCCAAGTTATTTTGGACGTTATGACGTACATTATACATTATAAATACAGTCCCTAGCCCCCCCCCCCCCCCCCCCCCCCTCCCCTCTCTGTCTCTTTTTCTTGATGTCACAATAACCAATAGGCCGCAATTTTGGCAACAGTGCCATGAATAGATCATATAATTATGTGTTCCATTGACTTTTGGTAACAGTGCTTTAAATAGATATACATATGTTCCACTGATATTGTTTTAAACTCTAAATGTGTATACGCGCGTACATCCTCGTGTGGGTGAGCGCTTGCACACACATATGTGTATGTGTGACTTTTGAGTGCATGTTTTTGTTTGTTTTTTGTTTTTTTTTTGGGGGGGTAGTATAGGGGGTTGGATTTTTGTGTTTTTTGTTTGTTTGGTTGGGGGGGTTGGGGCTTGTTTTTATCTATAGGTATAGTTTATATTTTAAGGCTGTTAAAATCATGTTAATAAATGATTTTAGTAATTCTTTTTCCTTAGATAGATGATGGCTTGATGCAAAAAAGCAAATCAATGCTTATTCAATGTACCATCTGGAAAGAAAACTTTGACTTTGTGACCCCAGCTTACTGCTTTATTATTCACCGCATTTTGCACATTCCTCCCCCCCCCCCCCCCCCCACTTCATCCTCGGCTAGAGCTCCAAGGCTCACCAATGAAGAGATTTTGCATCTGCAACCGCTTTCCCACCGTTAAGGTAGCCGCATTCCAACTTCCAGAATGATGGGGGAGGGGATAGCCTAGCCAGTGGTCAGAACATTGCCTTCTCAATTTGACGACCCGGGTTCGAATCCCGGTCGAGGGGATTTTTTTCTCTGAAGTTAACATTAGTGCTGACTCTACTCCCCCCTAAAGTCTTTCAGATGAAACTAAAACCAAGGCCCCGAGTGCGAACGCACGTAGAACATCTTGCGCGCATGTTAAATCCTGTTCCGCTTTTCATAAGAGTAAGCCATCGTGTGCCAGTGGGAACAGATGACATTTCCAAAACTGCATACACATGGGGACTGGATGTAAAAAAGCATATGAATGCTTATTCCATTATCCTTGATGTAAAAGAATAAATAAATATAAAAAAAGGAGGAGGAGATTTTTCTCCTGGAGTTAACGTTAGTGCTGACTCCACTCTCCCCTTAAGTCCTTCGGATGAGACTATAAACCGAGGCCCCGTGTGTGAACGCACGCAGAACACCTTGCACACACGTTAAATCCTGTTCCGCTTTTCGTAAGAGTAGGCCATCGTGTGCCGGTGGGAACAGATGACATTTACAAAACTGCACACACACGGCGACTGGATGTAAAAAAGCACACCAGTGCTTATCCCATTATCCTCGATATAAAAGAATAAATTTTTAAAAAAATAAATAAATAGGAACACACATACACACAACGCGCGCACACACAAACACACATACACACACGCGCGACAACACACACATACACACACATCACACACACGCGCGACGCCCACACACACAAAACCACACACACACACACACACACCACACACACACACACACACACACACACACACCACACACACACACACACACACACACCACACACACACGCACACACACACACACACACCACACACACACACACACACACACCACACACACACACCACCACACGCACGCACAGCACGCACGCACCACACACACACACATGTCTCACATTAAATACTGAAAGGTGACGGCGCTGTGTGTTACCTCTGTTTGCAGGTTATGTTTCATACGCAAACATCCCAGGTAATGAATGTTAGCCTCCTTTATAGGCAGCTTGATTGCAAACTTAGATAGCCTCATTTCAAATCACCCTTGTTGTATGAGACTATAAACCGAGGCCCCGTGTGCGAACGCACGCAGAACATCTTGCCCACACATTAAAATCCCGTTCCGCCTTTTTGAAGAACAGGCCACTGTGTGCCGGTAGGTGCGGATGACAAAATTATAAAAACCAGCATGCACACAGGTGTCGTGTTTAGACACCATCCCTGAGGAAAAATCGGGGAGTTGGAGTCCCCAGAGGGGCTCGGGGCTGTATTAAAAAAATAATAGAATAAAATAATGGGTAGGCGTTGCACTTATGGCGACACGCTCTCCCCGGGGAGAGCAGCCCGAATTTCACGCAGAAAAATCTGCTGTGACATAAAGTGGTATAAAAAAAAATGTATTTCGCACACTGCCCCAAAGTGTAGCAGCCTGTAGAAGCCTTATTGGGAGAGACTATTACACTTTTACACCATCTTTAAGTCATGGCAGATTTCTCTGCGTGAATTGGGGCTGCTCTCCCCGGGGAGAGTGCACCGCCACAAAAACAGCGCCACCCTTTTTTTTTTCCTTTTCCTGTCTGCAACTGTATTTATATCCCTATCTGAGTGACTTTTTTATACAGTATTTTGCCATGGACAACGTTTTTGTTGCCGTGAGTTCTTGTACGTGCAATAAATAATTTTATGTAACACAGGGGACCTCGCTTTATCGTCTCATTTGAAAGACTAGCGCCAAGACTACCACTCATGGTCTAATGGAGGAAAAGTTTTGGGCCCAAACGGGGTTACACACCACACTAACCACAGAGAGAATTTTTTTTTTAACTCAAAGATCCAAAGCAAAGAAACAACAACAAAACTATAGATAAAAAATGACCCCCCCCCCCCCCCCCCCCCACACACACACACAAAGGCAAATAAAACAGAAGGACCAAGCCTGCACACATGAAGTGTCATTGTCCTAGATCAGCTGGCTTCATTTTCAGAAGGTTCCTCCCCAACAGAGTATAAGCAAGGCTAAGGCCGCCAATCTCTGTGGCGTGGTAGACCAACTTCGCTGCTGTCTTTTCTGTACTCGTTTTTTCTAGTATGTGTAAAATCAATGAAGTAATGAAATGGGTTGAGATGTGCTGTCACTGTGTAATGCGTGTGTCGGCATTTTAATAGTCATTTTAATGGTCATTTTCATGGTCATTTTAATGGTCATTTTAATGGTCATTTTCATGGTGGTGAATGCCGGACACCGTCTCCTCTGCCCATGCTTCATTACAGTGTGGGATAAAGGACGCTCGCTTTAATGGAGCCTGGGTAGAGGAGATGGTTTTGCTCTTTTTTTGTTCTGATAGAGAAAAAGAATAAAAAGGATTTAAAAGTTGCAGAGTTTTGTTTAAAAATGGAGGGTTCTTTTTTTTTTAAATTATTATTCTAATAGAGAGAAAGGCTAAGTGGGCATTGATGTCTACTCCTCTCTCATCTACCAGGTTGTTTGTTATTTTTTTTATAACATTACCGTAATAGTTGTAACAGCTGCTCTCCAGTAAGGGGAGTTAATGTTGGGGACTATTGGTACAAAACACTGTTAGCTGAGAGAGGGGGGGTGTGAATGCCCATCTAGCCTTTCTCTGACCAGTATAATGGTTTTCCTCCTTCCCCAAATTCCGTCTATTGTGGCCCAAAGCCAATGTACAGGTATATTACACCACGTTCACAGTTCAAAGAGTTCTCCTCTCTCTCTCTCTCTCTCTCTCTCTCTCTCTCTCTCTCTCTCTCTCTCTCTCTCTCTCTCCTCTCTCTCTCTCTCTCTCTCTCTCTCTCTCTCCTCTCTCTCTCTCTCCTCTCCCTCTCCTCTCTCTCTCTCTCTCTCTCTCTCTCTCTCTCTCTCCTCTCTCTCTCTCTCTCTCTCTCTCTCTCTCTCTCTCTCTCTCTCGGTACGCGGGGGACGCTGTAGCCTAGTGGTCAGAACACTGCACTGGCAATCTGATGACCCGGGTTCGATTCCCGTTCGGCGAGATTTTTCTCCTACAGTTAACATCAGTGCTGACTCCACTTCCCCAAAAGTCCTTCGGATGAGACTATAAACCGAGGCCCGTGTGTGAACGCACGCAGAACATCTTGCACACACGTTAAATCCTGTTCCGCTTTTCGTTAGAGTAGGCCATTGTGTGCCGGTGGGAACAGATGACATTTAAAAAACTGCATACACACGGGACTGGATGTAAAAAAAGCACAAGAGTGTTTATCCCATTATCCTCGATAATTATAAAAGATTTTATTTTATTTTTTTAATCTCTCCCTCCCTCCCTTCCTCCCTCCATCCCTCCATTGATCGATCGATCTATCTATCTATCTATCTATCTATCTATCTTCTATCTATCTATCTATCTATCTATCTATCTACCTATCTACCTATCTATCTATCTATCTATCTATCTATCTATCTATCTATCTATCTATCTATCTATCTATCTATCTATCTATCTATCTATCTATCTCTCAATCTATCTTTCTATCTTTCTATCTTTCTATCTTTCTATCTATCTCTAGGGAGACGGGATAGCCTAGTGGTCAGAACACTTGCGCTCGCAATTTGACGACCCGAGTTCGACTCCCGTTGGAGGGCTTTTTTCCCCTGGAGTTAACATTAGTGCTGACTCCACTCTCCCCAAAAGTCTTTCGAATGAGACTGTAAACCGAGGCCCCGTGTGTGAACGCATGCAGAACATCTTGCGCACACGTTAAAATCCTGTTCCGCTTTTCGGAAGAGTAGGCCATTGTGTGCCGGTGGGAACAGATGACAAAATTGACAGAACTGCATGTACCACGGGGACTGGATGTAAAAAAGCACAAGAGTGCTTATTCCATTATCCTCGATATAAAAGAATAAATAAATAAATAAAATATCTATCTATCTATCTATCTATCTATCTATCTATCTATCTATCTATCTATCTATATCTATCTATCTATCTATCTATCTATCTATCTATCTATCTATCTATCTATCTATCTATCTACCTACCTACCTACTATTTGTCTGTCTGTCTGTCTGTCTGTCTATCTATCTATCTATCGGGGACTTGCTGTAAAAAAAAAAAATTCAAAGCACATGGATGCTAATTCATTATCCTCGAAATAAAAGAATTTGATTTGATTTGATTTAATTTGATCTATCTATCTATCTATCTATCTATCTATCTATCTATCTATCTATCTATCTATCTATCTATCTATCTATCTATCTATCTATCTATCTATCTATCTATCTATCTATCCATCCATCCATCTATCTATCTATCTATCTATCTATCTATCTATCTATCTATCTATCTATCTATCTATCTGTCTATCTGTCTGTCTGTCTGTCTGTCTGTCTATCTTTCTGTCTGTCTGTCTGTCTATCTATGTCAGTATCCAATTGTCTTTAAGTTCAATCTCATCAGCTGTTTACCTACTTTCCAATGTATCATGACATTGTCTTATCATTCTCTACACATCAAAAGTATCCCTACATTTAGTCATGCAAATGATATGTAGACTATAGAAACAGAAGATTAGAGATGGCTTATTTGAACGATAGAGCACGTTGGCTATGTGGACAGCAGGTGTGACCAGGTCATGGCATTTCGGCTCCATTTTGTGCAGAGAATACGTAACCCCCCACCTGTTCAGTTCCCATTAGCCATCAGTGTCATCTTGGGTTACACTGTCATCTGGTGTGTGGGTAACACAAATATATTAAGTGTGAAAAAATGAATAGAAATAAAGAAAAAAAAAGTGTTGTGTAACTTGCAGGTCAAGTTTCCGTGATGTACATGTGGATGTGATGTGTTATGTGCGCAAAAATGTAGCAAAATGAAAAACAATTAATGACCAAAATCGATTTTATCGGGCTGAATGAAGCTTTCTCTTTCAAGCTACATACAATTATCAAAATGCTTTCATTGAAACAATCATTGATATGAACCAGAAACAGTGTAGAGTATGTTCTCAATAAAAACTCACAATAATTTGTCGGCTAATAGGAACATCACAGATACAATAACGCATGTAACTATATCCATATACACGTAACTCTGTTCACGCTCGTTTGCAAGAAACAGCAAACTAAAAACAAATGAAACCATTAACAAACAAATGAAACCTGTGCTGGAAATAGTTCTTCTAGAATACTGAGTGTTTTCTCCACCTTCCGAAGATTGTGCGTATGCAGGGTGGCTGGTTAGCAGACTGGTTAGTGTGTAGCAGCAGTAGTAGCCACAGCACAGCAGTAGTAGTAGTGGAAGTAGAAGTATAAGTAGTAGCAGCAGCAGCAGCAGCAGTAGTAGTAGTGGAAGTAGAAGTATAAGTAGTAGCAGCAGCAGCAGCAGCATAGTTAGTGGAATAGAAGTATAAGTAGTAGCAGCAGCAGCAGTAGCAACAGCAGCAGCAGTAGTAGTAGTAGTGGAAGTAGAAGTATTAGTAGTAGCAGCAGCAGCACTCAGCAGTAGCAACAGCAGCAGCAGCAGCAGTGACAATGCAGTCCTGTACCATTTCAGAACAGGGTGGTGTTTGTTCTGTTGTTTTCTTTTAAACAATTAACCTGCAATGTGGTATGATGCAGAAGGAAAAATGAAGCAGACACCACCATCACCACCCCCCCCCTCCCCAGCTTCTCTCCTTGCCAGCATCCCCGAATCCTGCGGCATGAGAATCCATGAAGTCAGTAGGGCCAGCGAATCAGTGGATCGTGGTCTAGAGGTAACGCGCCTGCCTAGAAAGCAAAAAGTCCGGGTCTGAGTGTGCGGTGGTTCGAATCCCGTTTGGGCCCAAAACTTGTTCCCCATCCATCAGACCAGAGTCGTGTCTGGGGCGAGTCTTTCGGTTGAGACGATAAACCGAGGTCCCGTGTGTTATGCATCATTATCTAGCGCACGTAAAAGAACCCACGGCAACAAAGGGGTTGTCCCTGGCAAAAATCTGTAGAAAAAGTCCCTCTGATCGGGAAACAAATACAGTTGCAGACAAGAAAAAGAAAAGAAAAGAATGGGTAGGGGCTGCACTTGCGGCAACACGCTCTCCCCGGGGAGAGAGAACGGCCCGAATTTCACGCAGAGAAATCTGCTGTGACATAAAGTGGTATAAAATGAAACTGAAATAGAATAAGAAGACCGGAGCAAATGGAGAAGGAGGATCATCGTGTCATCATTATGTCAGTGTCACTGACTGCAGCAGTGCCGCCCACACACAAATCCTGATGATGCCCCTCAGGTGGCCAGGACAATGTTCACATGAGCAGGTGGTGGTGGTGGTGGTTGTGTTGGTGGTGGTGGTGGTGGTGGTGTGGTGGTGGTGGTGGTGGTGGTGGTGTGGTGTGGTTGGTTTGGTGGTGTTGTGGTGGGGTGGTGTTGGTGGTGTGGTGGTGGTGTTTGGTGGTGGTGGTGGTGGTGGTGGTTGTGGTTTGGTGGTGTTGATGGTGGGTGGTGGTGGTGGTGGTGGTGGTGGTGGGTGGTGGTAATGATGGTGTTGAACTCATGCTCACCTATCACACCTGCCAGTCATCGTGAGACCCTACCTACACACTTATATACTTTACATAGTTGGATGGGTGACCGTTTGCGCACCTTGGCGTCAGTACAGTCCCCCACTTCACCCAGCTGTAAATGGGTACCTGCCCTCTTTAGGGTCAGGGAAGGTAAAGCAGCGAGGGAGAGGAGATGGGCGCCGCCCTCAATATGCTGGGCCCTAGAGAAGCTGATATCTCTGATACCTCGCTCCCCTACGATCACAAAGGTTATGGGACACCTTTACCTTTTTTTACATTTGACCTATACACTACATGATTGTTTGCCTGTCAGCCTGTTTTTTTTTTTTTAATATTTTTACCATACAGGCAGCCTTACTCTGACTTCAGAGGCTTTTTTTCTCTTCTTCTTCCTCATGGAGAGAAAAAACAGAAAGTGATGGTTGAAGACACTTCCAACATAACATTTCACAAGCATAACAACAGTTCCGTGCAGGCCATAGTGGTGCAGGCCTTAGCACCAATACCTGACAAAGCCTGATGCGCATATTATGAGCAGCAGTAACGGTACATCTGATCTGATCTGATCTGATCTGGGATGGCCAGGTAAGAACCATCCATTGCAAAGGCCTAGAAACAGTCCCTTCACATGGGCATCACATTCATCTTGATCTTTGACCTCAAAGGTTCAGGTCAGCAGATGGGTTATCTTTCCCGATCTTTTAGGCACGGAAATTTATACATGTAGGTCAGACTCGCTCTGTCTCTGTCGCTGTCTGTCTGTCTGTCTGTCTGTCTGTGTCTGTCTCTCTCTGTCTCTTTGACTCTTAGTCTCTCTTTTTCTGTCTCTCTCTGTCTCCGTCTGTCTGTCTGTCTGTCTGTCTGTCTGTCTTCTTCTCTCTCTCTCTCTCTCTCTCTCTCTCTCTCTGATTTAAAAAAAATATTTTAACAGTCACAGTATAAAAACAAGCAAACAAACAAAAAACTATATCAGGTCACAAGATCGTTTCATTTTCTCCCTCTCCTTACGAAACCCTTCTTTACTGCGCATTGCATTCCATGTATCTTTCTTGCTCTCTCTTGGCATGTGCCACATTGTATGCAGTCAGTGACCCTACATTAAAATAAAAATCCTGTTGTATTGTTGGGGTTTTTACTTTATCTATGTCATTATCTTTTTCACGTTTGTTTCATTAATTTTCAGGAGATCTCGGAGTGGGAAACTGAACACGACATTGCACTCCAACATAAGAATTTCAACACGTTAAGTAGGGACAAAAACTTGTTGATTTTTTATAAGGTTGTCTGGGATTCGAACATCTATTCATCTATCCCTTAGTCTGGCGACCGTGAGGACACCCTGAAGATTGACAACCAGTTCCCTCCTCTCTCTGTTCTGCCTTTCTCAGGGTTTTGTTGAGTTCTAGGCCTGTCCATTCGCTGATGTTGTCCTCCCATCTCTTCCTTGGTCTGCCTCTTTTTCTTCCTTCCTCCTTGGACATGCCTTGCCGTATTGTTTTTACAAGTCCTTTTGATCTTGTGGCATTCCTCTCGAACATGCGATTTTCAAATTTCCATCCTAAAGTTAAATGGATGCTCCCATATCCTATATATAGACTGAACCTGGAAGTGTTAACTCCATTCTTAAAACTAATTTTTAAAACAATGAGGGGGGTGGGGGTATGTTCATGAACAGTGACGATACAAAACGTGCTCAAACAGTGCCTGAAGATAATGGATGCTACTCTCGACCAATGACGTGCCTGCACAACGTCATGTGACATCACCTTGACCTGAAAGACCAAGGTCAAGGTAAGCAGCTGAGCAAAGAATGGCGGAGGACTCACGATTGATCAGATTATATCATTATGTCACTGATTTTTGGCTGTGCGTCTTTCTTCACATTCTGCTAGGGGTATAAATACCACTGATAGCCTGAACTTTGAAGGTTTTTTGTGGATTGTTGGTATTCAGGTAATACGTTTGCTCTGTTGTTGTCTGCTAATTTATCTCTGTCTCTGTCTATCTTTTTTTTGTCTATCTGTCTGTCTGTCTGTCTGTCTGTCTGTCTGTCTCTCTCTCTCTCTCTCTCTCTCTCTCTCTCTCTCTCTCTCTCTTCCTCTCTCTCTCTCTCTCTCTCTCTCTCTGTCCTCTCTCTCTCTGTCTCTCTCTCTCTCTCACGAAGTCTTTAAATCTCCACTGAAGTGTCTGTTCGAGTCAGTTTTTGCCCCAGGGCTAACACGATACTGACTTCAATTCCCCCGAAAGTCTGGATGAGGCTGTAGACCAAGGTATCGTGCGTTCATATACAAAGAACATTTTGAGCACAGGTTAAAACCCCTTTCAGCTTTCGCAGAAGAGAACGCCAGCAATGGTCACGGGGGTGTATGTTAAAAACACACCCAGCATGCATCCTGCTTCCAGGTCAGAGATGGGCTCCGCAACGTTCAGCTTGCTTACGGAACACACTGCCTAAAAAAAAAAAAAAAACACCTCAGTGCCTGCACAATGATTTATCGAGGAATTGACAGACTTGCGTTTAATTCCAAGTTGAATATTTCAGCCAATGTAGCAATCTCAGTGTCTAACTGTTGATGAAAATTGCTACAATTCTACCTGAGGTTTGGGCTGCTCTTCCCCGGGAATAAGGCAAACAGCATCTTTTCTTTCTGTGTATGCATGTGTGCTTACATTTGGAGTGGAGGTGGGTTTGTCTCTGTGATCTAGCTTAACTTCTCTCTTAACTCCTCCGGGAGTTCAGGGGGGAGGGGCTGCACTGACTTTTCAGTTTGTCGTGGACCTGTTAAGCAAACGTGGCTGAGCCCATTTTTGTCCAAGTAGAGATGTGCATGCTGGGTATGTCTGGGTCATCCATCCTCTCGGCCATCGCTGGCCTGCTCTTGTAGAGAGAGAGGAGGAGGGGGTTATAACCTGTGCTATACATATTGGAAAAGAACCGTTGGCAGGTACCATTACCAAATTCAAAAGCACTCGTCATACTATGTGTAGGATCTCAGTTCACTAGATCAAAGGCTTTTTTTTTAAGTCTAAGCACAAAAACAAGCCAGGTCGTCTTTTTTTTTTTTTTTTTTTTTTTTTTTTTTTACTTATTCAGAGGGTCATTTACTTTAAGAATTAATCTTCTGCAGCCTCATAACAATCTGTTAGCTATGAATCCTGTCTGATCTTTGCTAGTTTATTCACGTGAATGCACATTTCACTCCAGACATGCGCGCACACGCACGCGCGCGCGCGCACCACACACACACACTACGCACACACACACACACACACACACACACACACACCACTGCGCTATCAAAAATATTATTATGAGCAACGCGTATTAAATAGCACCCTTTGAGCGGTTGTAAGTGCAATAACTAGGGCATGATTCAAATTTATGTTTTGCATTTTAGATTCTGTGCATGTTCCCATGCCCTATGATGAGTGTGTCCCATTAGCAAGAAAAAAACACCCAAAACTTGTGCCCTAGAATACGTGCTGACGCATTAATTGATAAACCTAACGAGATGACAGCGCTCTGAGAAAACTGTACGTCCTCAAAACCTTATTCAAACACACTGGTTAAAGTTCAGATTCTTCTCCTCTTTCCCCCTCGTCTCCTCTTCTTTGTCCTCCTCCTCCTCCTCCTCCTCCCCCTCCTCTCTTCTTCTTCTTCTTCTTCTTCTTCTTCTTCTTCTTCTTCTTCTTCTTCTTCTTCTTCTTCTTCTCTTTCTTCTTCTTCTTCTTCTTCTTCTTCTTCTTCTTCTTCTTCGCAATTCTTCGCAATTCTTCGCAATTCTTCGCAATTTCTTCGCAATTCTTCTTCTTCTTCGCAATTCTTCTTCTTCGCAATTCTTCTTCTTCGCAATTCTTCTTCTTCTTTGCAATAATTATTCTTCGCAATTCTTCTTCTCTTCGCAATTCTTCTTCTTCTTCGCAATTTTCTTCCTCTTCTTCGCAATTCTTCCTCTTCTTCGCAATTCTTCCTCTTCTTCGCAATTCTTCTTCTTCGCAATTCTTCTTCTTCTTCTTCGCAATGCTTCTTCTTCTTCGCAATTCTTCTTCTTCGCAGTTCTTCTTCGCAGTTCTTCGCAATTCTTCTTCTTCGAATTCTTCTTCTTCTTCTTCGTATTCTTCTTCTTCGTAATTCTTCTTCTTCGCAATTCTTCTTCTCTTCTTCGCAATTCTTTGCAATACTTCCTCTTTGCAATCTTCTTCGCAATTCTTCTTCTTCTTCACAATTCTTCGTATTCTTTGCAATTCTTTTCTCTTCGCAATTCTTTTTTTATCGCAACTCTTCGCAATTCATCGCAGTTTCTTGTTGTTTATTCTTTGGTTTCAACAATCAACTAGTGAAGAAAGCTTAAGGTGTTACAAACAGAAGCATAACAGTGATAGGACAAACAAGTAAACGTAAAATAGCGTTTATCATTTAGATACATTATATGGGACAGTGACTTCACGTGCTTGTGTGTGTGTGTGTGTGTGTGTGGCGTGTGTGCGTGTGTGTGTACGTGCGTGTACATGCGTGCGTGCGTGCGTGCGTGCGTGCGTGCGCGCGCGCGCGCGCGGTCGCGTGTGTGTGTGTGTGTGTGTGTGTGTGTGTGTGTGTGTGTGTGTGTGTGTGTGCAGGCGGACAAACAAACAAACAGAAAAGATGCAGGCTCTTTTGGTTCTAACCGTGGTGGCCATGGCTGCTGCCGCTCCGGGAAAGCGAATGGTGCTGGACACTATTGCTGCTGGTATGTGCACCGTTGTGGTGTGGAGGGGTGGTGGTGTGGTGGGGTTGGGGTGGGGTGTGGGGTGGGGTGGGGGTTGGGGTGGGGGTGGGGTGGGTGTGGTGGTGTGGGTGGGGTTGTGGTGGGGTGGGGGGTGGTGTTGGTATGGTTGGTGTGGGTGTTGTGGGTTGGTGTGGTGGTGTGGGGTGGAGTGTGTGGTGTGCTGGTGGCTGTGCTGTGTATGGTATGGTGTGCTGTGGTGTAGTCTGTGTGAGATGTGGTGTGATGTGCTGTGCTGGGGATGTGGTGTGCCGTGCCATGATGTGGTCTGCTGTGCTGTGATGTGGTCTGGTGAGATGTGGTGTGCAGTGGTGTGCTGTAGTGTGTGCTGTGGTGAGTGCTGTGCTGTGTTTATGGTTTTAGTGTGGGGTGGTGATGGCGGGGTAGGTGTATGTGAGGGATGTGATGTGGGGTGGTTTGGTGTGATGGGGTTTTGGGGTGGTATGTTATGGTTTGGGGTGATGTGGGTGTGGTTTGGGTGTGGGTTACGAGACTCGAACTCGTGCCCTTAGTTTTCCTCAGATCACGAGCACATCGCTGTAACCAATGGCCACTTTGCCCTTCCCCCTCCCCCCACCCCCTCATATTGTTCTGTTGCAATAAACAGGAGGTTCATTGTGATCTAATAATGACATGTGTTGAAAGAGATTAAGAAGCAGATTTCTAAATGTTTATTTTAAAAAATCAGATGAAGATAGGATTGTAGCATGTGCTTTTAGTTTTACGCTCATGGGAAAAAAACTGCAAACGTGCGATTATTAATAATGATATCTGATAAGGCTATTTGTTGATCCTATAATTTACATCACGATTTGTTCAACTGTTCATTTATTTATCGGTTCATCTGTTAGATCGTCCATTCATTTATTGATTTGTTTTTTTTTATTCATTTATTTGTTTGTTTGTTTATGTGTTTATTCATTTCTTTATTCATGAGTCTTCT
>CM060333.1:46999107-47016607 GCA_030674155.1 Stramonita haemastoma | reverse complement strand
ATGCGTGCTTGTTCCCACTCTCTTCAGGATTGTCTTAGCTGCTGTTCTGAATCTCCCTAATGGCAGCTCAGCAGGAGAGACTTTATAATTATGCACTACAGTAAACTATATATTTTACAGCGCCATCCGCCTCAAAGCCTGTCATTAAGTATACGAATCAAAGGCAAGAGTTTGCTGACGGTACAGCAGTGGCAAAGTACACTGGCACGACCTCGTGTCAGTAAAGAACCGCTTGTCTTGTTTGTTTTTTTATCTATCGATTCATTTATTTATTCATTCTTTCTTTTATTTCGAGAATATTGGAATAAGCACTCATGTGCTTTTTTGCATCCAGTCCCCGTGTGTATGCAGTTTTGTCAATTTTGTCATCCGTTCTCAGGTCTTTACAGACTTTCAGCTGTACAGCAGTATGAAGAAGACGACAGTCTTCAGCCAGGGCGCTGATGCATGGCTAGTCATCACCATGGACAAAAGCTTTGTGTGGTTCATCAGTCATCAACCTGGGGTCTACCAGCACTGAAAAATCTGTGAACACAGAGGTCTACAGAAGAACTGCAAGGCAGCAGTTCATTTTGCTCGCCTAACATACAGTTACATCACTGGGAAATTTATCAGATTTAGATTAGGTGTTGGTGAAGTGTGTATACAGATCTCTGTGTGTGCGTGTGTAAGTATGTGTGTGGGGGGGTTCGAGTATGCATGCAGGCATGAGTGTGTGCACGTGCACACGAGCGCATGAATAAAAGTAAATCGAAAGGGTATTCAAAAACTAAAAAACGATTTCATACAAAACTTGCACCAAATCTAAGAGTAGCTAAAACTCATGATTGGAGTTTTTCAAAACTTAGTTTTTATCTTTTAACAAAACCCTAACCAAACACTGTGTAAATTATTCCACAGAGCACATTCATGTACTAATCAGCCAGCCAAAACAACAACAATAACAACAACAACAACCACAACCACAACACACCACCACAACAACAACAAAACCCCTAACCAAACACTGTGTAAATTATTCCACAGAGCAGCAGAAGTTCATCACGTGTGAAACTAAGTCCAACAAGGCGGAGTGTGACCAGTGCTGCAAGACCACCCAGTGGCAATACCCCGGGGAGGAGATCGGCTGTCTGGGAACCTGCTACGCCCTGCCCATGACCTCTGGGGGTCAGCAGAAACGCTTGGTGCTGGACACCATTGCTGCAGGTAGGCAGGAGAGCTTAGTGGCTAGAATGTTATATTGATGATCTTGACAGTGATTGAGGATGTGGGCTTCAGTTTTCGCTGACATGTTTTTACCAAGGATTTTTTCCCCTAGAGTTAATATCGGTGCACACTCCATTCCCCAGAAAAATCCTTAGTTTTACTCCCTAAAGTTAACATTTCTACAAACAGCCAGCCGCCATGCCGCAGTGATTAGCGTCTTGGATTCTGGACTGGAAGGTCACGGGTTCGATTCCCATAAAAGTCATAGGGATTTTTTAGGACCCCGGCTGGCTCCTACCACAGTGAGTGTGCTGTAGGCTCAGTGGGTAGACAGGGACCACACAGTCGAGCTTCATCCACTTTCTATCTATCTATCTATCTATCTATCTATCTATCTATCTATCTATCTATCTATCTATCTATCTATCTATCTATCTGTCTGTCTATCTATCTATCTATCTATCTATCTATCTATCTATCTATCTATCTATCTATCTATCTATCTATCTGTCTGTCTGTCTGTCTGTCTATCTATCTATCTATCTATCTATCTATCTATCTATCTATCTATCTATCTATCTATCTATCTATCTATCTATCTATCTATCTATCTATCTATCTATCTATTTATCTATCTATCCTCAGTCTGGCGACCGTGGGGGCACCCATGAAGACTCCACAACCAGTTCCCTCCATTCCTCTCTCTGTTCTGCCTTTCTCCGGGTTTTGTTGAGTTCTAGGCCTGTCCATTCGCTGATGTTGTCCTCCCATCTCTTCCTTGGTCTGCCTCTTTTTCTTCCTCCTTGGACAGTGCCTTGGGGTATTGTTTTTGCTAATCCTTTTGATCTTGTGACGTGCCTGTACCATTTAAATTTACGCATCTTTATGATTGATAGAAGATTTTCGTAGAGACAATTGGTTTGCTGGATTCTGTTATGTCCACTTTCACTCACTCAGTCCCATGTCCCAAAGGACGTAGGGGGGACATGAGAGAAGACGCAACAGAGATCTTTTTCCATGCTTCACGATCCTGTGTGGCTAGTAGGAGGTGTTGCAGGGGTTGGGCGGTCCAGTCTTTGATGTTGTCAACCCATGATTTCTTTTGGCGGCCTCTTCTTCTCTTGCCCTCGACTGTTCCTTGCAGGATGGTTTTTGCTAGGGTGTTGTGTCTTGTGGTGTGACCAAACCACATCAGCTTTCTCCTCTTTATGGTGGAGAGCAAAGGCTCTTGGGGGCCCACACGCTTTTTGATTTCTTCTTTCACATAGTTATTGGTCTTGTGTTCTTTGTATGATATTTTGAGGAGTCTTCTGTGGCACTTGTTCTCGAATGCTTGGATTCTCCTCTCTAACTCTGCTGTCAGAGTCCATGATTCACAGCCATATAGGAGGATAGATATCACGAGGGATTTGTAAAGGTGGTATTTGGTGCAGAAGCTGATGTTGTTGCTTCTGATGATCTTCTCGAGTCTGACTAGAGCAGATGTTGCTGTTGCAATGCGAGCTTTCACTTCATTGTTTGATGTGCCATCTTTTGTTAGGATGGAGCCTAAGTATTTGAATTGGCTCACCTCTTCTAGTGTTTCTCCATTCATCTTTATTTCCGTGATGTCATTACTCGCGCTGTTGACCATGATCTTTGATTTCTCTGTACTGACCTCCATGCCGTATGCGCTCGCTCGATCTGTTAAATTGTCTGTGAGGATTTGCAGTTCTTGTTTGCTGCTGCCCATGAGGTCAATGTCATCTGCAAATCTGAGGTTGCAAAGGGGCCTTCCACCAATGGAGATGGAAGTGTGGTGGTTTTGCAGTGTCTCTGTCATGATGTTTTCGAGGAAGAGGTTGAAGAGTACAGGTGAGAGAAGGCAGCCCTGGCGAACCCCAACCGTGGTCTTGAAGAACTCGCCCACGTGATTATTCATAAAAACTGCACTTTCTGCGTTCTCGTACAGAGCTTTGATGACTTCAATTAGACAGCTGTCAATGTCCACTTTACGGATGCGAATTTGATAGTTTTGCTGGCCAACACTGCAGGTGTCTGTATATCTCGGGCCTGGTTGACGCCGGGATATATTATGACAGTAAGCCTAGAGTACAACTCTAACCCAACATCAACAACAACAACAACAACAAAGGACTAACCAACACGCTGATAAACACACCTACCCACCAGACAGATTATCAAACTTTTTCCTGTAAATTCCACAGAGCAGCAGAAGTTCATCACGTGTGAAACCAAGTCCAACAAGGCGGAGTGTGACCAGTGCTGCAAGACCACCCAGTGGCAATACCCCGGGGAGGAGATCGGCTGTCTGGGAACCTGCTACGCCCTGCCCATGACCTCTGGGGGTCAGCAGAAACGCTTCGTGTTGGACACCATTGCTGCAGGTAAGTAAGACTGGCTCAAAGACAAGATTTGTGTGTGAGTTCCTGGACTATACTCAGAAGAACAGATGACGAAATTTACCGAACTGCATATACACGGGGACTGGATGTAAAAAGTCACATGAGTGCTTATTCCATTACCCTTTATATAGAAGAGTAAATAAATAGATGAATAAATAAATGAATGAATGAATGAATGAGTGAATGAATGAATGAATGAATGAATGAATGAATGAAATGCTGGGTTGTTTTCCTTGTTGGCATCCAGCCATGCACTTGTCAGGGCCTTGTGTCATCATCCAAGCCCTCACGAGCTAACAAGCCATCTAACCAACCATTCTCATCCACCCAGCAAATCACCCAACCACAAAACCAAGTTGCCAGTCAACGACTCAACCACCGCAACCATCCATCCACCAAATTGCACATCACCCAACCACAAAACCAAGTTGCCAATCAACGACTCAACCACCCCAACCACCCATTCACCGAATCCATCTACCCACCTACCCACCCTCAATCATTCTCAATCACCCAACCACCCATCCACCAAATCCATCTACACACCCACATACCCACTCTTCAATCATTCTTAACCACGCGACTACCCATCCACCAAAACAGGCTGAATCAGTTTCAACCCATCCCTCAATTATTCTCAACCAGCCATCCAACAAATCCCAACCATCCCCGCTCCCTCGATCCCACCCCACCCCACCCCACCCCACACCCACCCATCTACCCACCCACTCACCCGGTACACACCAACCCAACCAACCAGCTCACCTAACACTGCCAAAAACAAAACAAAGCATTTTTTTAAACAACCTTTTTGTCTCACAAAACAGCAGAAGTTAGCAATGACTCACCACACCCATTCACTAACATTAAAGGTAAAAAGGTAACGGTGTCCCATAGCCTATGTGGTCGTAGGGAGCGAGGCATCAGAGACCTCAGCTTCTCTAGGGGCCAGCATGTTGAGGGCGGCGCCCATCTCCTCTCTCTCTCTCGCTGCATTACCATCCCTGACTCTAAAGAGGGCAGGTACACATTTACAGCTGGGTGAACAGGGAGACTTATGAAGCCGAGGCGCGCAAACGGTCACCCATCCATTGGTAACCACGCTCAATGCTGCTTAATGTTAGCTTGGGGAAAGCGAGTGCTCCTATCACTTCAAACAAAAACACACACAAAACAAAAAACAAAAAACCTGCTTTTTTTTGTTCCACAGATCAGCAGAAGATCCCAACAACTCACCGCACTCATTCACTAACATTACTACACACACACACACACACACACACACACACACACACACACACACACACACACACACACACACACACACACACACCACCACATACACACAACAACACAACACAACACACACAACACACCCACACGTACGCATCGCACTCAACGTCCCCAACGAAAGCACCACCACACCATAACACAACCCTCACAACCCACCTGCACCACAACACAACAACACCACTACCAGCGCCAACCCACGCCACGCGAGACATCGCACGCACGCACCACACACACCAACACAACACACACACACACCACACCACCACCACCACCATCACCACCACCCAACCACCACCACTACCACCACCACCACCACCACCAACAACAACAACAACTAAAAAAAACACCCCCACCCCCACCCTGCTTTTTTTCTTCTTCCTTTTTTGCCTCGTCTTCTGTAACGTCCCCCAGTAATGTCATTCCCACTCCGCTCATTACATTTCAATCTTCCTGCCATACCCATCCTTGCTATTTTGTGTTGTCCCACAGAGCAGCAGAAGTTCATGGTGTGTGAGAGCAAAGGCACCCAGGAGGCGTGTAGCCAGTGCTGCCGAACCACCAACTGGCCCTACCCTGCTGAGGACATCGGCTGTCTGGCCGTCTGCTACTCCCTGCCTGTGGGAGCCACTGCCGGCTCTGGCACTGACACCGATAGCGGCAGCACAGACTTCTAGATAGTGTCCTTTCCTCCTCCATTCTCTCTCTCTTTCCCTCTCTCTCTCTCTCTTTCTCTCTCTGTGCCTGAGGGGTGGGGGTAGGGGTGGGGGTAAGGGTGGGGTGGGGGGACTTGTTGAATAAAGTACGAATATTATGTTTTGAGTTTTGTGGTTTGTTTAAAGTACGAATGATATGTCTTGAATTTTGTGGTTTGTTTTGGTTTGGTTTGGTTTTGATTGTGTAAAGGTTTTAGTATGAGTTTAAATGATTTGTGTGTGTGTGGGGGGGGGGGGTCTTCATGTGTGTGTGTGTGTGTGTGTGTGTGCACGCGTGCGTGCGGTGTGTGTGTGTGTTTGTGTGTGTGTGTGTTGTGTGTGTGTGCGTGCGTGCGTGTGCGTGCGTGCGTGTCGTGGTGTGTGTGTGTGTGTGTGTGTGCGCGCGCGCGCGCGTGTGTGTGTGTGTGTGGAGTGGGCACGCATACAGTCGGCTGGCATCTTCACCTTTGATCTGATTGGGAGCAAGTGCTCCTGATTCCTTCCTGCTTTCAATGATCTTTATTTTTGGTTCTTGCTGATATTCAAACACAAGTTGTTTTGATCACACCATCTGACTATTGCGTCCACTGATGCCATGTAGGAATCATCCTCTCCATTCACAATCATTCCTGACGATGAAGTGTCATCAGAGAACTCGATTTGAAGAACTCGGTCCTCCTTAAACATGCAAATCTTATGTTTAGATTGTTAAAAAAGCTGGTGGAAGCACACAGCCCTGATGTGCCCTTGTGTTGGTTTCATTTTAGTTGACCAAACGTCAGTTGTGCTGGCAATCTTGACACGTTGAGAACTGTTGGTGAGGAAACTGAAGACCCAGTGAATAAGTCTTGGGTTTATGTCCGTCTGCTTTACTTTGGGGCTGGATAGTGTTGAATGCATTCGAAAAGTCCAGAAACAGCATCTTAATATACAATTTTGGTGTATCCAAATGCTGTAAGCTGAATGGAGGAGAGTGTTGACAGCATCCTCAGTGCCTCAACGAAACTGAAGACCCACTGAATAAGTCTTGGGTTTATGTCCGTCTGCCTTTACTTTGGACAAAATAGGTGGGGCTGGATAGTGTTGAATGCATTCGAGAAGTCCAGAAACAGCATCTTAATATACAGTTTTGGTGCATCCAAATGCTTGTAGCTGAATGGAGAAGAGTGTTGACAGCATCCTCGGTGCTTCTGTTTCTGGAGGAAGCAAACTGGAGTAGATCCTGGTGGGAACTGGTCGCAGCAAAAAGTTGACGGAAGACAAGTCTCCCCAAAACACTTTACAAGAGATTGACGCTTTCAGGCAACTGGGCGGTAGTCATTCTGGACCTTAGGAATGGGTTTCTTGGGAACAGGGGTGAAAGTGTCTGTCTTCCAAAGTTGAGGAATAATGCCAGTGTCCAAGAACTTCTGGAATAGCATGCTGAACAGGGATGCAAAGGACCGACATGCAGCAGGATGTCTGTAATGTCACGCCAATGCTATGACTCTAACATGTGCACGCTGCGAAGTAAAGAGAGAGACGGCTCCACCAAGTTCGACAATAAATTATGGTCACGACGTAGTTCCTGAATTTTCTTTTGGGGCTGTGCCCCAACTACTCATCAAGGAAGTAAAAGAGAAGTCACTTAGTGGTGGTGGTAGGGGGGGGGGGAGGGGGACAGGGACAAGTGTTACCCAGTTTAGCAACATGACCGTGACTGATTTTCAGTGCCTATGCACTGTGTCTATGCACCCTGTCATGCACTCTGTCTATTTGTCTCTGCACTCTGTCTATGCACTCTGTCTATACACTCTGTCTATGCACTCTGTCTATGCACTCTGTCTGTCTATGCCTCTGTCTATGCACTCTGTCTGTCTATGCCCTCTGTCTATGCACTCTGTCTATGCACTCTGTCTATGCACTCTGTCTATACACTCTATCTATGCACTCTGCCCTCTGTCTATGTCCTCAGTCTATGCTGTCTATACACTCTGTCTATACACTCTGTCTTTACACTCTGTCTATACACTCTGTCAATGCACTCTGTCTATACACTCTGTCTACACACTCTGTCTATACATTCTGTCTATACACTCCGTCAATGCACTCTGTCTATACACCTATGCACTCTGTCTATGCACTCTGTCTATGCACTCTGTCTATACAACTCTGTCTATGCACTCTGTCTGTGCACTCTTTCTCAGTCACTCTCCACACCTAGGAAAACTGACAGGCTCGGAGAGGCCGTAAATGAAACCCATGGTGAGAAGAGTACGCCCCTTATCTGAAAAGCAAACAGACAAGCAGGACGAGTGTTTGGGGCTGTATCGTTATACCCGCTGATACCTTCCTTCAGCCTACAATCTAACCTCTTATCCCTAACCTTGATTTGGCTTCTTGACTTCTACCTTAACTTCCTGAGGAGTCGTTGGGGCACTACTCTGGATGTTTCAGGCAGTGTGTCGTGGGTAAGTATCGGTGGTCTAGAGGTAACGCGCCTGCGTAGAAAGCGAAAAGTTCGGGTCGGAGTGTGTGGTGGTTCGAATCCCCTTTGGGCCAGAAACTTTTCCCCATCCATTAGACCATGAGTGGTTGTGTGGGTGCTAGTCTTTTGGATGAGACGATAAACCGAGGTCCCGTGTGTTACACATCATTATTTAACGCAGGTAAAAGACCCCACGGCAAGAAGGGGGTTATCACTGGCAAAATTCTGTAGAAAAAGCCACTCTGATAGGAAAATAAATACAGTTCCAGACAGCAAAAAAAAATAGAAAAAAAATGTGTAGGCGCTGCACTTGTGGTGACGCGCACTCCCCGGGAGAGCATCCCGAATTTCACGCAGAGAATTTTCTGCTGTGACATAAAGTGGTGTAAACATAAAATATAAACATACAAACATAAGTAGAAGCTGACAGAGCCCGACCCTCTCCACGTTGCAGTGTAGGTATGGTCGTGTCATCCCCCTCACAAGCCGTTGCAATCTGTTTTTCAACAAAAGATAGAGAAAGTTATAACGTGCGTGAAGTATGCTCTCCTTATTCACGAACACAGAACTCTATCCAGAAAAACAATTTCACAGGAGTGGAATGGAAACCAGGATTAACTCCAGGGTGAAAAATCCCCTTGAACGGATACGAACTCAGTTAAGACTCGAACCAGTACCTTTAGTTATTGACGAGTAAGACTCTACCCACTATGCTGCCCCGCCCCTTACACGAAAAAATGTATCATAGTTAGCTATAAAATTTGACATTTTGCCTACCTTGAGCTCGCAATCTCACCTGGCACAGTAACATCAATATGCAGTTAAAACAAGGGAGTCACAGCATGACAAATCACAAAAGCCAACATGAGTTAATCAGTAACAAATAACATTTGTTCCTTTTTTTTTTACAAAGAATGTTTGCATAAGATCGAGTACACTCATTAAAACTACCTGTAAACAAAACAAAAACCAGACAAAACACTTTGTTAAGTTAAGAAGAAATTCTGAACATGAATATGTAAGATAAGGGATGGGGAGGGAGTGCCTGCGTATGTATTTTCTTTTTTTTTCTATTTTGTATTTTCTGAAAAGCACGCCTGTGTACGTGAGTGCGTGTGCATAGACATGGTTTTTGGAGAAAGAAGAGAGAGAGAGATGGTTGTTTAAGATATGGTAATAATTTTAACGTTCCTTTGTTTACTGGTTGCACTGCTTCTGCGCTTTTTTTTTTTTTCTTTTTTACTTGTTTCTTTCATACGCATTGTGATACATGCCAGGATGAGAAAGAGTTCAATAACAATCATATAGGTTGTACTTGAACGTAGAAATAGTCGCAGTAGTAGTAGTAGTAGCAGATTTAGCTGAAGCAGCAGCAATAGTAGTACTAGGCGGAGTAGTAACTAGCTGTAGCAGAAGTAGTAACAGTATTGATAGTTGCAGCAACAGCAGCAGTTCTAGACGAGCAGTAGGAGAAGTAGACGCAGCAGCAGCGCCAACAACAGCAGAGGTAGTAGCAGTTGCAGCAACAGCGGCAGCAGCTGCAGCAGCAGCAGCAGCAGCAGCAGTAGTAGTAGTAGTAGTAGTAGTAGTAGTAGTAGTAGTAGTAGTAGTAGTAGTAGTAGTAGCAGCAGCAGCAGAGTCAACAACAGTACTGTAGTATAAGTAGTAGTAACATTAGTAGCATCTGCAGCAAAATTTTGTAGTAGTAGTAGTTGAAGTAGTAGCAGCAGCAGCAGCAGCAGAGGCAACAGCAGCAGCAGCAGCAGCAGCAGCAGTAGTAGTAGTAGTAGTAGTAGTAGTAGTGTAGTTAGTAGTAGTAGTAGTAGTAGTAGTAGTAGTAGTAGTAGTAGTAGCAACAACAGCAGCAGCAGTCAGCAGCAGAATTAGCAACAGTACTGTAGTATAAGTAAATGTAACATTAGTAGCATCTGCTGCAAAAGGTGTAGTAGTAGTTGTTGTAGTAGAGCAGCACAGCGCAGCAGCAGCAGCAGCAGTAGTAGTAGTAGTAGTAGTAGTAGTAGTTGTTGTTGTTGTTGTTGTTGTTGTTGTTGCAGCAGCAGCAGCAGCAGAAGAGTAGTTGTTATTGTTGCTGTTTTTGTAGTTACTGTAGCTGTGGTGATGTGTGATATGACATATTTCAGTTGTAGCTACTTAGTCGCGGTATGGCCCTGAGTGTTTGTATAGTGATCCCAAAATATTACCTAATTATACTTAGGCAGACGTAGGCCACAGCTTAGCCTACAGCCTTTCTGCACTCAGAGAGAGAGAAGAGAGAGAGAGAGAGAGAGAGAAGAGAGAAAGAGAGAGAGAGAGAGAGAGAGAGAGGAGAAGAGAAGAGAGAGAGAGAGACAGACAGACAGACAGACAGACAGACAGACAGACAGACAGGAAGAAGACAGGAGACAGACGACAGACAGACAGAGACAGACAGCAGACAGACAGAAGACAGAGACAGACGAGAAGACAGAGACAGAAGTCAGACAGACAACAGACAAGAGACAGAGAGGACAGACATACAGACAGAAGACGAGAGACACAGAGAGAGAACACTGAACACTGAAATTGTTTAATATGCATCGGCCTTTGGCCACAATACAGTCTTACCAAAGTTTACACGAAGTTGTATTTGATTTTTTTTTTTTCAATCTTTCCATTTTTGCCCCTCAGAGTATTGTGGCTTAAGGCCGATGTATATAAAACAGAGAAGAGAGAGAGAGAGAGAGAGAGAGAGAGAGAGAGAGAGAGAGAGAGAGAGAGAGACAGACAGACAGACAGACAGACAGACAGACAGACAGACAGACAGACAGACAGTCAGACAGACAGACAAGAGACAAGAGACAAGAGACAGACATACAGACAGAAACAGAGACACAGAGAGAACACTGAACACTGAAATTGTTTAATATGCATCGGCCTTTGGCCATAATACAGTCTTACCAAAGTTTACACGAAGTTGTATTTGATTTTTTTTTTTTTTTGCATCTTTCCATTTTTGCCTCTCAAAGAGTATTGTGGCTTAAGGCCGATGCATATAAAACAGAGAGAGAGAGAGAGAGAGAAGAGAGGAGAGAGAGAGAGAGAGAGAGAGAGAGAGAGAGAGAGAGAGAGAGAGAGAGAATAATATTTGAACAATCTTTATTTTTTAAGGGTTACAGAGTAAGTATTACATACTTTTTTTTTTTCCCTGATCAGAGAATATAACTAAGAAAAAAAATGTTTAAAAAAAGGAAATAGCAACCCCCTTCCCCCCAAAACCAGCATCACCAACAACAGCAGTTCAACCCAGAGAGAGAGAGAGAGAGAGAGAGAGAGAGAGAGAGAGAGAGAGAGAGAGAGAGAGAGAGAGAGAGAGAGAGAGAGAGAGAGAGAGAGAGAGAGAGAGAGAGAGAGAGAGAGAGAGAGAGCAAAGAAAAAAAAAAACCCAGAAAGGATCAAAAACTCAAGACACACCTCAACAACATAAACACCCGCTGTTTACCCAAGTATAGAAAAAAAAAAAAGATATGTGTCAGTAGAGTGTGGAAAACTAACTAGCAAACTAAACAGATATAAATTATAAGGCTCCATCAAGAGATGCAGTTACTTCCCTTCCCGTTCTCCAGCAGTAGCATGGGTCGATAGCGCACCCTTACAATCAGGAATGTTAGACAACACCCTCGTTTATTCTCGGGGGGGGGGGGGGGGGTTGTTTGTATTTTGTTCCACTTTAAGTCGTTGCAGATTTCTCTGCATGAAATTCGGGCTACTTTCCTCTCGGAGAGCGCGTCGCCACAAGAGCAGCGACACCCTTTTTTCTGTTCCTTTCTGCAGCTGTATTTGTTTCCCTCTCAGAGTGGGGGGGGGGGGGGTCTACAGAATTTTGCCAGGGACAACTCTCTTGGTGCCATATTATTTTCGGCAAAGAATACACAAAAATCTTTCAGGTTTTGATCTGCATAGTTAAGAACATAGATTACCAGCACCCAATCATTTGGTTCCTTCTTTAAATAACAGCTTGTATTGGGTGGTATCTCTTACTTTCGAAGCATTCTTACCCTACCACGAACGTCTGTATTGTTTTAACCATCCCTAGTGATATGACCTGACCTTTCGTGCCCACGTGATCTCCACTGCCTACGACCCATTTTTTTCCCCTACCCAGGCTATAATCTTGGCGTCGGTGTCTTGGGAGAATGTGTACCCCCTACTCAGATTTATTCACGGAAGGGGGGTGTCTTCTTTTCTTCATTTGTCGTGGGGGTGATTTTTTGCTTTGTTTTATTCTTGTTGTCGTTGTTGTGTGGTGGTTGGGGATAGGGGGTGTTTGTGTATGAGAGAGACAGAGATAGAGAGGCAGACAGGCAGTCAAACAGACAGACAGACAGGCAGACCAGTACACAAAGACAGCAATATCCTATCAATGCCAAGACGCGTGTTTGTTTTTTTGTTTTTTAAGAGAGGGGCAAGGAGAGGCGATAGGGTGAATTAGCGATTATCAGATATATGGGTTCCTTTTGACAAACAACATTACCTCTTGTTATCACATGGCATCCCACGATTGCGAGATACGTCGTTTCGTTTTTTAAACAACAACAAAATGAATAGAATTATCACATGGCATCCTATGTATTAATAATTTCATGAGAGCATGTTTTTAAAACTGCAACAACAACAGCAACACATCAAGAACTGGAAGAAAGGGGGAGGAGGAGGAGAAAGAAAAGAACATTCGTCAAAAGATGCTGCTGCTGATGATGGTGATTATGATGATGGATAATGGTGATGGTGGAATATGATGATGATGATGATGATGATGATGATGATGATGATGATGATGATGATGATGATGATGATGACGACGATGATGATGATGAGTGTGTGTGTATATGTGTGCGCGTGCGCACCGCCGCACCGTCGCACGCGCGCTTGTGTGTGTGTGTGTGTGTGTGTGTGTGTGTGTGTGTGTGTGTGTGTGTGTGTGTGTGTGTGTGTGTGTGTGTGAGGGGTGGGGAGATGTCTCATTCGCAAAGCAAAAAGCAAAGCAACAAAAAGCAAAACAAGATACACAAAAAAACTATTTTAAAAAAAAAACAGAAAACAAAAAGCACCAGTGGATAAATCTAGCGTAGGAGCCATTTTGGGTCATTCTGGCCGCATGCACAGCACACACACACACACACACGCACACGCACGCACAGCGAGCCAGTCGCCTCCTACACAAACTGCTAAATGAAGCAGACGACAGCCAATGCACATGGTTTGCTGCTTGCAAGCTCTAGATCCTGACTTCTGCCAGAACAACTGCCTGGTTTCCCCCACCTCTTCAGGGTGAGTAGAGAGTGACGTTAGTGTTGTGACTGACCCACTTAGAATAGAAACGAAACGGGGCTGAAATAACGGTCAGCAGAGATTGTGTACATGTAGGGGCTTTAGCGTTTTGATGTCACAAAGTCACGCTGGTCTGAAGCCTGATGAATATAGAATGGGGGTCACAGATTATTACTTCCCTTTGTCTGCTACTCTACGCTCTGAACAGCGTATAACCGTGTCCAATGCATGTTCATTGTTATTGCCCTTTGTGTACTTTTGTTTTTGCTCTTCTTCTTTATATCCGTCATTCATTTATTTGCTATGTATTGGGGGGTTTTTTGTTTGTTTTTCTATAGCTCGGAAAGAGTTGATAGGGATCAATTATTGTGAATTGTGAATTCTGCATTGTCTGGTTTGCATTTACTAAACTTTTGTCATGCCACTGCTTTTTTTGTCTCTCTTATCAACTTCAGATAACCTGTATACACCTGTACTTTCTAAAAAGTACACGAGTAATTTGCCAGGGTGCATCAACCCTGACAGCATATCAGCATGTCTCATTCAGTCTTAGTACTGTTTTGTCTTTTGTGGTACTTATATTTTGTTCATCCACCCAGTTTGTTTGTTTTCTTTTTCCTGTCTGCAACTGTATTTGTTTCCCTATCAGAGTAGCCTTTTTCTACAGAATTTTGCCAGGGACAACTCTCTTGTTGCCGTGGGTTCTTGTACGTGCGCTAAATAATGATGTGTAACACACGGGACCTCGGTTTATCGTCTTATCAGAAAGACTAGCACCCAGACTACCACTCATGGTCTAATGGATGGGGGAAAGGTTTTGGGGCCCAAACAGGATTCGAACCACCGTACACTCCGACCCGGACTTCACGCTTTCTAGGCAGGCGCGTTACCTCTAGACCATCAAATCACCATGGCATATATATATATATATATATATATATATATATATATATATATATATATATATATATATATATATATATATATATATTATGTGGTAGTTCGGGAGTGAAATGTCATGAGACTTAGCTCAGCTTCTCTAGACCCCAGCTTCTATAGAGGGCGGTGCCCATCTCCTCTCTCTCGCTGCTTAACCTTCCTTGACCCTAAAAAGACACAGGTACCCATTTACAGCTGGGTGAACTGGGGGACTGTACTGAAGCCAAGGCGCGCAAACATTCAGCCATCCACTTGGTAACTACGCTCAATGCTGCTTAACTGTAGCTTGAGGAAAAGCTAGTACTCTGACCACTGAGCTATCCCGCCCCAACATGTTTATATAGATGTTCATCAATATTTCGGCTTTCGCCTTCCTCGGGGTTTAAAAAAAAAAATCGTAATGACGTGAGGGAATGACGTTAATCTCATGATGCGTCATTGTAAAACTGTTACACTATCTGAAACTGACATTAACACTGAATATATAATTATTCTATCACTATCAGGCTCAGCTACTTCTCAAAACTCTTCACTGGTTTCCTGTGCAGGCACATATAGATTAAAAAAAATAATAATAATGATATAAAAATTTTTTTTTAATAATTTTCAAAAATTATTTTTAAAGATTAAAAAATAAAATTCATAATAATAATATAATAATAATAATAATAATAATAATAATAATAATAATAATAATAATAAAAAATAATAATAATAATATACGATTGCTACACCATGCTTTGACTTTTTGACAGGCTTTTCCCCTGCCTGTAGGCTATGCTCCAACTTTCTCTGTCAACAATCAACCCTTCAAGAAATCTGGGCTCAGACTCTGGCTTACTACCAGTTCCAAGAGTCAGAACAAAAACTTTCGGTGATAGGACCTTCTCCTATGGTGCTCCCTAGGTATGGAACTCTCTTCCTTCTGATGTTCGCCATATTGAATCTCTCTGCACGTTTCAAGAGGCACTTAAAACCTTATTCAGCAGCACAGCTGATGTCTTCAGCCTTTCCGTTTCTTCTTTCACTTTCTTTTTTTTCTGTCCCTCTCTGTTATCATGTTTTTTTTCACATTCAGTGAATGTTTTTGACCCAATATAGAATTGATTTTCATGAAAGTTGTCATTTTTGCCACCCATACAGTCTTAACGAAGTCATTGTATATTTTTACTTGTCCCTCTTTTTCGGGAAAAAAGGTGCAGATTGAAAGGGTGTGGGGGTGGGGGGTGGTTGCGAGCGGTTAGTGAGGATGATCTGATTGTCATTTTTGTGTCATGTAGTTTTGCTTGTATTGCATGATTGTGATGGGATGAAAAGATTTATTGCAATATATCAAACGTGAAATCAAGTCTTAATGTCATATCAGCTTACCCGTGTAATGCGGTATGAGCGTTTATCAATTGTTTTGTTTAATGGAAAGTGCAAAAACAAATAAGAACACACATTAATAATATATATATATATATATATAATATATATATATATATATATATATATATATATATATATATATATATATATATATATATAATACACCCACAATTCTGCTGGGCACCACTCCCTTCAAGCAAACAGTTGAGGTAATAAAAAAAAAGATAAATAGTAATAAAAACACGACTGTGTTCAGCTTCATCTCTTCTTTTATTAGAGACATCAGCAAATTTTCACTTCTAACCTGAAGCTTCCTCAGGCTGAATTAGTTGTGTTTTTCTTACTTTGATAATATATATATATATATATATAAAATAATAATACTATATAATATATATATATATATATATATATATATAGTAGTGTGTGTGTGTGTGTAGTGTGTGTGTGTTGTGTGTGTGTGTGTGTACACATACATAAATATAAAGATATATATAATATCAGTGACCATTAACAGAGAAACTAATTATTCCTGCAATGTAACTGCTGGCAAAAGTATAAACCTACATAATGATAAAAGAGTATAAAACCACACGGTATGTATCATCATGGTACGAACAGAGACAGTGTAGTGTTGGCCTTGTGTGTGTGTGTGTGGTGTGTGTGTGTGGTGTGTGTGTGTGTGTGTGTGTGTGTGTGTGTGTGTGTGTGTGTGTGTGTGTGTGTGTGTGTACCTACATGAGCAGCATTGACACCACGTGGTTATCTGGGCAAACTTTCATTTCAGCTCCAGTTACAACACACGCAGGATATTTCTCTTCCACAATTTTTACTTTGGTAAAAGAAATGAACTGATAATCCATTGCCGATTGCGGCTTAAAATGAGTGACCTAAACAAAGACATGTTTGACCGGCATCTTATTGAAGACCCCTAGTGTGCGTGTGGTATGGAAAGAGAAACAGCTAACCATGATCTATAAGAATATTCCAAATTTAGTGTAGCATGCCAAAAAAAAACCCATGTTGTTACTTCTTCGAATCTTTTTTTTTTAATTGCATTGTGTTCTTTTCAAAGGTAATCAGGATCATCAGACAGGCACCAACGTCTTTGTATTAAGGGCTGTCCATGAATCTATCTCCGTTTCGCATCGTTTCAAGGTGTATCATGATCTAATACCTCTGCCTCCTTCCTTACAGATTACATTGATAAACCTTTTAAGATATGGCATAAATATGCTTTACGCTAGTGCAAAGACTAATGATGCATTTTTAAATATCTTAACTGTGGTTCTGGACCTTGGGTAAAGTTTCTCTCTCCTGTGTCTCAGTTTTCGTCTGTCCCTCTGTTTGTTTGCTTGTTGTGTGCTTGTTTGTTTGAATGTGGTTCTGTTCTTAATTTTGTCTTTTTTTCAATCTTTTAATACAGTTGTCATAGTTTTTTTTCCATTTCTTTACTTTAATATTTTGTATTTATATGCAATTGTAGCAGATAGTATGTTCAACGTATGCGATAATATACCTGCTGCTAAATCAAGTTTGCAATGACTTACTTTGGAGCTCGCTTTATGCCGTTGGTTTGTTGTTGCTCTGAATGTTTATATGTATAATACGCCTAACCCTGTTTTTTCTAAATAAACATTTCTTTAAACCAGTAGAAAAGCTTTTCCCACGCCGACCTATGCCCCTGTGGCACAGGCCCACAAACCGCCTCCCATAACTTTCCTACAGTCCTGCCCTACCCTCAACACTAGACGTGGCGCAGCCCATTATTTGTCCTATACATGTTATAGAGTCTGTTCACATCAATTAGCGATGATGAC
>CM060333.1:46991607-46994107 GCA_030674155.1 Stramonita haemastoma | reverse complement strand
GAATTCTTTGTTCGATGTGTTTCTATAGTTCCTGTAGGACTGGAAAGTCACTGAAAAAAAAAATCTTTGAAATCGGGGCTGTTTATACAGTATGAGCACTTATTGGTGTATGTTACTTCCATTTGACTTATTTGTTAATGTAATTATTCAGGGACGGGATGGCTCAGTGGTCAGAGCACTCTCTTTCCCCTAGCCAAGGTTAAGCAGCATCGAGCAAACGTGATTACCAAGTAGATGAATGACCGTTTGCGGACGCGTCTTGGCTTCATTACAGTCCCCCAGTTCACCCAGTTGTAAATGGGTACCTGCCCTCTTTAGGGTCAGGGAAGGTAAAGCAGTGAGGAGAGGAGATGGATGCCGCCCTCTATATGCTGGCCCCTAGAGAAGCTGAGGTCTCTGATGCCTCGTTTCCTTTCGACCACACAGGTTATGGATCACTTTTACCTTTACCTTTACCTTTAATTTATATAATATAATGAATGTAATGAAATGTAATGTCATGATCATACAGTGCATCTCTATCAAATCCAACAGTTCTCATATAATTATACACAAAATTAATGTTCATAATCGTATCAGTTTTTCAGGATTCAAGCAGGCATCGTGTTGAGGGAAACAGTCCCCCACTAGGCTAACAGGGCACCCTGCAAACACAGCCATGTCGGAGGGTGCTGCCCAAACAGGGGCAATAACCGCAGACCGAAATGGCAACGAAAGTCAGAAAGGGGGACAACCCAGTGCCGAGGAATTTATTCAGCAGCCTGGGGAAATTATCGTCCCTGAAGTGCCAGAAGGTTATGTGGAGAAGATAATGGAAGAGGTAGTGTGTGTGTGTGTATGTGTGTGTGTGTGTGTGTGTGTGTGTGTGTGTGTGTGTGTGTGTGTGTGCATTTATTTTATTTATTTATTTATTCTTTCTTTTATATCGAGGATAATGGGATAAGCACTCTTGTGCTTTTTTACATCCAGTCCCCGTGCGTAAGCAGTTTTGTAAATGTCATCTGTTCCCACCGGCACAACGATGGCCTACTCTTACGAAAAGCGGAACAGGATTTAACGTGTGCGCAAGATGTTCTGCGTGCGTTCGCACACGGGGCCTCGGTTTAAAGTCTCATCCGAAGGACTTGTGGGGAGACTGGAGTCAGCACTGATGTTAACTCCAGGAGAAAAATCTCCTCGACCAGATTCGAACCCGGGTCTTCAAATTGCCAGCGCAATGTTCTGACCACTAGGCTATCCGTCCCCCATTGTGTAGTGTGTGTGTGTGTGTGTGTGTGTGTGTGCGTGTGGTGTGTGTGTGTGTGTTGTGTGTGTGTGTGTGTGTTGTGTGTGTGTGTGTGTGTGTGTGTGTGTGTGTGTGTGTGTGTGTGTGTGTGCACGACCAAAAGCATGTGAATGCATAAATTATTATGTCGTGTGCGTGTATGCTTTCACACTTAAAGATTTATGCCTACATGCCTATGGGCTTGTGCTCTCTCTCTCTCTCTCTCTCTCTCTCTCTCTCTCTCTCTCTCTCTCTCTCTCTCTCTCTCTCTCTCTCTCTCTCTCTCTCTTTGTGAATTTATTTGCTTTGACTTCACATTGTTTTATATTCATCAGTGCATTATTACTAACTGTATTGGATTATTGTGGCATTTCTTTTCTTTGTCAATTTGTTTATTTTAACTTTACATTGTTTTATTCATCTGTGCGTTATTACTTACTGTATTGGATTGTGGTTATAATTACATATTGTGATTAATTAAGTCATATTTTTTCATTTAGTTTTTGTGATTTGCCTATTATTCCATATATCAACATGGTTATCTCATCAAATAACTGGCCCAGGAAAGATGGACTGCGTATTGGACACCTAAATGCAAATAGCGTACTAAACAAAATATCAGATGTACAAACCCTACTATACAATTCTGATAAGCCCTTTCATATTTTTGGAATTACTGAATCCAGACTTTTCAAACAATATACCAGATACAGATGTCGTAATTCCTGGTTACCAACTCATACGCAAAGATCCATTACTCCCCAAATCCACTGGCGTACTTGTATATATCAATGAAGCATTAAACTTCAAACGTATTCCAGATCTAGAAAACCATCAGGTTGAATCAGTCTGGATTGAAGTTAAGCTTAAACGAAACAAACCTATCAGAATTGGATTTATCTATAGAAATCCATCTGAAAGAATTAACTGGACAGATAGATTCTCCACAATGATGGACTCAGCATCTCTTGACACTATAGAAACATTACTTTTGGGCGATTTCAATATAAACTTACTCAAACCTCAGCCCTCATGGATAAACAAGTTAGACACCTATAACCTTACACAAATTGTTGATACAACCAACACGAATAACATCTAGTAGCAGAACACTAATTGACCATATTTACATAACACATAAGCAAAATATTAAGGAATTATGTATACCTATCCATGGCTGTAGTGACCATCTTCCTATATGTGTCACATGGAATAGAAAAGGTACACAAATCCCAA
>CM060333.1:46956607-46984107 GCA_030674155.1 Stramonita haemastoma | reverse complement strand
ACAGCTGGGTGAACTGGGGGACTGTACTGAAGCCAAGGCGCGCAAACGGTCGCCCATCCAACTGGTAACCACGCTCGATTCTGCTTAACCTTAGCTTGGGAAAGCGAGTGCTCTGACCACTGAGCTATCCCGTCCCCATGGGCCACAGTGGGTTTTTTGTTTTTTTTGGTTTTACTGTGCTCTTTGCTTTGCTTTGTCTCGTGTTGATGGACAGGTATGTATAGGTACTTGATGATGGATTTCCTGTGTGTTCCAGAAATTTGCTTGTGCCCATCCTTTGTGGGCGTACCTACTTGTGTGTGTGTGTGTGTGTGTGTGTGTGTGTGTGTGTGTGTGCGTGCGTGCGTGCGTGCGTGGCGTGCGTGCGTGCGTGCGTACGTGCGTTTATTTATTTATTTATTTATTTATTTATTTATTCATTCATTCTTTTATATTGAGGATAACAGAATAAGCAATCATGTGCTTTTTTTCATCCGGTCCCCGTGTGTATGCAGTTTTGTAAATATTGTTATCTGTTCCCACCGGTACACAATGGCCTGCTTTACGAAAAGCGGAACAGTATTTAACGTGTGCGTGCGTGCACGCGCGCGCGCGCGCGCGCGCGCGTGTGTGTGTGTCTGTGTGTGTGTGTCTGTCTGTCTGTCTGTATGTGTAGTTGTTTTTTTCCCTGCCTTTCGACCTCCTACCCTCAGTGGCAGCGAACCCCTGTCAGTGTCTGTGTTGATGTGGGCAGATGCTCAGATCGAGTTCATGCAGCATCTGCGCAGTAGGGGAATCCCCACGCAGGAGCCAGTGCCCTCTGTCAAGGGAGACAATATCATCTTCTATGATTTTCCTACCAGTGACGCTGAAGGTACTTCATTTTTTGAATCATATCATCTTTCTAATTATCATTGTTCATTTTTTTCATTTTCATCCCAACCGAGGTTCTGTGCGTAGCATACATCTATTGCAGTAATAGAATCCATAGCTGCAAGAGAGTTGGTTGTCTTTGGTAAAAGTATATTTTGAAAGTCATTCTCAGGCTAAAAAAAAATAGGGGAAACAAAGTTTTATACAAACAGGAGTGGAGCATCCATGTTCTGATTTGACAATGTCTTGTCAAGTTAGATGATCATGCTCTGACGTCACAGTGTCTTGTCAAGTTAGATGTCCTGTTCTGACGTCAGAATGTCTTGTCAAGTTACACATCCATGCTCTGATGTCAGAATGTCTTGTCAAGTTAGGTGCCCATGTTGTGATTCCAGAAAGAGTTATCAAGTTAGGCATCCGTGCTCTGGCGTCAGAATGTCTTATCAAGATGGTTGTCGTACATTGACGTCACAATGTCTTGTCAAGTTATAAGTCCATGTTCTGACGTCACAATAGTTTGTCATGTCAGATAAATGTCCATGTGTCTTGTCAAGTAAAATATCCATGTTCTGATACTAGAATGTCTTGTCGAGTTAGATGTCCATGTTTTGACGTCACAGTGTTTTGTCAAGTTCGATAGATGTCCATGCTCTGACGTCATACTGTCTCATCATGGGCGGGCTGGGTGTTGTGACGTCTTAGGTGAGATGAAGAAACACGCCGTCTGTCTCCGTACTTTCCTTCCCGGCACCATCTTGTATGACGTCACCTTGACCCATGACCTGTGTTTCAAGGTCGGGGTCTTCTTGGCCTCCATGACCAAAGCGTTAGAGGTCAGTGGTTTTCTGGGTCACTGTGTGTGTGCATATTCATGATGTATGTATGTATGTATGTATGTATGTATGTATGTATGTATGTATACAGGTATGTGCGTGTGTTTGTATCGTGCATGTGGCAGTACAGATGCTCCTGCATAATTATGTATGCTCTCTCTGTCTTTGTCTTTCATTAAATCTCTGTCTGTCTCAGTCTCTCTGTCTCTGTCTGTCTGGCTGGCTGGCTGGCTGGCTGGCTGTCTCTCTGTCTCTGTCTCTCTCTCTCTCTCTCCACAAACACACACACACACACACACACACACACACACACACACACACACACACACACACACACACACTTTGTGTGTGTGTATGTGTGAGCTCACACAATTGATAGACATATGATTATATATAGATTATAGACAGACTAGTAGACTCATAATATATATAGTAGGCTTATACATAGATTATAGACAGACAGATTAGTAGGTAGGTAAAGCACACAGGCAGACAGACAGACAGACAGATAGAGAGACACATCGATACATTTTGCAGGGGATTGAAAGCTTTCGCCGCACATGAATGAGCTAGCTCAAAGCTGCCTCAAAGTAAACGGTTTTGTTTTCCTTTTCAGTGGTAAATGAATAAAAACGTGATTCAGCGAATGGGTAATTCAATGGAAGGGTGACCTACATTTATACCCTTCTGCGTGGCTGGTTTAATTAAACATTGTTTATTCAATATACATTCAACATAAACAGACATCATTACAGCAGGGCAGAGACATCAAGCTACAGTTATTTTTATACCCCTTTTTTTTAATTCTTTTATTTCGAGGATAATGAAATAAGCATTCATGTACATTTTTTTTAATCCAGTTCCCTGCGTGTATGCAGTTTTGTTAATTTTGCCATCCGTTTCCACCGGCACACAATGGCCTACTCTTCCGAAAAGCGGAACGGGTTTTAAACGTGTGCGCACACGGGGCCTCGGTTTATAGTCTCATCCGAAAAAAGCAGTCAAGCGTGGCACATGTGTATGGTGTGTTCTGGAGTGCGGTGCATGCAGTGTGTTTAATTTAGAACATTTTTAGTTCGTAATAGTTAAGCTGCGTCGAGCATGGTTACCAGTTGGATGGGTGACCGTTCGCGCGCCTTGGCTTCAGTAAATACCCCGGTTCACCCGGCTGTAAATGGTTACCTGCCCTCTTTAGGGTCAAGGAAGGTAAAGCAGCGAGGGAGAGGAGATGGCGCCGCCCTCAATATGCTGGCCCCTGGAGAAGCTGAGGTCTCTGATGCCTCACTCCCCAACGACCGCCTAGGTTATGGACACCTTTACCTTTAGCTTTTTTTAATAGTTCCTCCCTCGGCTAGAGCTACGAGTTTGACCAATGGTGAATTTTCTTTTAATACGAGACCTTATTTTTGCCCGCCATTAAGGTAACTGCATTCCGACTTCAGGGATGATGTCTAAACATGACACTATATGCATGCGGGTTTGTTTTTTTTAATTTTGTAATACGCTTCTACTGGCATGCATTGGCTTACTTCTCCGAAATGCGGACGGTTTAAACGTGTGCGCAAGATGTTCTGCGTGCTTTGCACACGGGACCTCGGTTTATAGTCTCATTACGCTTTGCAAAAAAAAAGCAAATCGATGCTTATTCAATGTACCATCTGGAAATAAAATTTGATTTGATTTGTTTGGGTGTTCTGCTATAATTGCGATATAGGCTGACACGTCATACCATCGTTACACAACGCCATAGTATAATTATCAAACTCTGTATTAATGCATACCCTCTTAACCCCCCCCCCCCCCCCCTCCCCCCAACTCCTTCTCTCCTACAAACACAGGATTTTCACCATCCCTTTCTATGACACCTTCGACTGCCTGTGGTCCATGAACAATATTCCCAAGCTGACGGAGTTTGTACACGTCATCACTGACGAAAGAGACCGACGCGTGGTGGATGACGTCATACAACGCTTCAGCACTGACGTGCTGTCCCGAAAGAGCCAACTGCGAAGAGGTCTGTTCTATTGTGTAGGCTTTGCGTGCTTGCATTGCTTGCTGGCGGCTGGGTGGCCTGGCATTGCATGCTTGCTTTGACTTCTTCTTCAGTGTCTGTCTTTTGTCTGTCTGCCAGTTCATTGAGGCAATCTGTCATCAGTCAGTCCATTGTGCTCTTTCTGGTCCCTAATCAACTGTTCTTTATTGATTGTTGGTTCATTATAAATTTTGTTGTTGTACTATATCATTGTGTTATGTTTTCATAATAATTATTTGTTGTTGGATTGGTGGTACTGATGTTTTCTTGTTTTGTTTTGTTCTGTTTGTGTGTGTGTGTGTGTGTGTGTGTGTGTGTGTGTTGTGTGTGTGTGTGTGTGTGTGTGCTACTCGGCTAGAGCTCCGAGTTTCATCAATGGTGAGATTTTTGGGCATGCGACAGTTTTTACCCACAATTACAGTAGCCGCATTCTGACTTCGGGGATGGTGTCTGAATGTGTTTTGTTTTTTAATTTTGTCATCTGTTCCTCCTACAGGCTTGAAATGGCCTACTCTTGTGAAAGGCAGAACGGGGTTTTAACGTGGGTACAATATGTTTTGCGCGCGTTCGGTTTATAGTCTCATTCAAAGGACTTTCGAGAGGTTGAAATCGGCAATGATTGACTGCTGTTCAATGTATTGCTTTGTATTACATTACATCATATTACATTGCAATGTATTACAGTACAATACATTATATTACATAAAGGAGCGTACCATTATATAGACGGGCGTGTGTGACATTTGGGGTGTAATATAATTTACAGGGACGTGTGTACGATTGATTGCATTATATTACAACACAGTATGTTACATAATAATAGATTACATTCAGGAGCTACCATTATATTGATGGATGTACGTAACACTACTGGTGCGTTATATACATTTAACGGGTGTACGATTATATTACATCACGTTATGTTACATTACATAACGTTACATTAAGGAGCGTACCGTTATATTGATAGGTGTATATAACAGTAATGGGTGTAATGTTACAAGTGAAGGTATACGATATATTGCATTATCACTATTTCATTACATTACGTTACATTCAGGAGCGTACCGTTATATTGATAGGTGTACATAACAGTAATAGGCGTGGCATTACATTGAAGGGTGTACAATACATTACATTACGGTAATAACATGACAGCCCCCAGCAGTATTGTGACCTCCCAAGACAGAAGCTGTTCTCCCATGCACCGCCCGTCCCCCCTTCTCGGCCCCCCCCCCCCTCCCTCCTGATCTGCCCAATAAATATTTTAATTCCAGCTATTCTACTATAAGTAATTATGGTATAATATGGTTTTTTCGTCTTCCTTCCTTTAACAGGCCTGTCTACTGCTGTCCAATCTTCCTGAGGTATCCTTCTGCAAAAAAACCCACCTTGGATTGGATTGAATTGTAGTCATCAGAGCGGATCGGGTTGCATTGTATCAGATTGCTTGTGATTGCCTTCGGATGTAATGTATTGCATTCCACTGTATTGTATCGGATTGCAATACATTGTAAAGTATTTATTTTAGCGTAATGAATAACCATGTATAATTATTGTACACAGCACTTGTCTTGCACTGTATATCCTCCCATCATTCCAGGCTACATCCACGGCGACCCCAACGACCAGAACATCCTGGTGAAACGTCAGACTTCCGCCACAGGAGAAGGAGGAGAAGGAGCAGGAGGAAGTGACGCCAGCGGTGACTATGTAGTGGCCGGCATCTTAGATTTCCAAGACGCCGCGGACACCCACCCGCTGTACGACCTGACTCTGTCCATCGCCTACATCATGATCATGCCCTCCATCGCCTTCGACCCTCTAGAGGTGGCCGGGCACATCCTGGCGGGCTACACGTCGCAGATGGCCCTGCCGGGCGTGGAGCGGGGGCTGGTGAGGGTGTGTGTGGCGGGGCGTCTGGTGCAGTCGCTGGTGCTGGGGGCCTACAACTACAGCCTGGACCCGGGCAACGCCTACCTGCTGACCACGGGCCGCACGGGCTGGCGCGTGCTGCACGCGCTGTGGGACAGGCCTGAGGAAGAGGTGCAGCGGCTGTGGGACTCCATCCAGCGCTCTTATGATGTGGGCAGGGACTGAGGGAGGGAGGGGGGGGGGCTCTGTCTGTGTGCTTGCACGCAGGCGGCGTGGCATGCACACATGAGGAAGGGCAGGGGGGCTATTATCTGCATGCTTGCATGTATATCAGATGACATTTACAGATGACATTTACAAAACTGCGTACATATGGGGACAGGACGTAAAAAAAAAAAGCACAAGAGTGCTTATCCCATTATCCTCGATATCAAAGAATAAAATAAAATAAAATAAAATAAAATAAATAATAAAAATAAAGTATACACATACAAGCACGACTGTGTACGCCACACACAATTCACACATGCACGTACATATAGACGACATACACGCGCACACACGCACGCACGCGCCCTTGGACATACATACATACACAGATGCACGCGCGCGCACTCACTCACACACACACACAGACGTGCGCACGCTGGCGGGCACACACACAGACGTGCGCACATACACATACACACATAGGCGCGCATGCACAACACACAGCACACACACACACACACACACACACACACACACGAGAGCGCGTGCGCGCGCACACACCACACACAACACACAACACACAACACACACACACACACACACACACACACACACACATTATGTTCTACTCCTCTACCCACCAATTATGATTGTAAATTATTATGATCGTAACTTTTCCTGTAAAACAGGAGTCGACAATCAGTACTGCAACTTTCTACGAGTTGCATACCTTTACTACATAATATATATTATCCATACACAACTTGCAATGACCAGCATGGTTTCTGCTTTATCTTCTTTATATATTTCAATCTTTTTTCCTTTTCTTTTTTTTGTTCCTTGGCTAGAGTTCCGAGGTTACCAATGGTGAGATTTTGCTTAACCGACCGTTTTTTGCTCACCATTAAGGTAGCCCATTCCGACTTTAAACACGACACCTGTGTGCATACGTTCGGTCCGTTCTTACTGGCACGAAATGGCCTACTCTTTTGAAATGCGGAACAGATTTAAACGTGTGGCAAGGTGATCAGCGTTCCTTGGCACAGGGACCAAGGTTTGTAATTATTTTCATTGGAAGGACTTTTCGGGGGAGTGGAGTCAGCACTGATGTCAGCTCTAGGGTAAAATCCCCTAAAACAGGGACCTCTATGGTGGCTCCAGTCGGGCTGTCAGATCAGAATGCAAGGCTCAAACCGCTAGGCTATCCCCCCACACACGCCCAACCCGCACCACACACACGCACCACACACACACACACACACACACACACACACACACACACACACACACACACACACACACACATCTCTACCCCCAATCCCATTTCATGAATAAAATGAGAGGAAAGAACTATGTTTGCTCCACATTCCTAAGCCATGATTTATTGACTGCCAGTATTTCATTTGGTTTGCCATATTTTGTGATTTATATTGTAAGGTTGAGTGGTGCATGAAATGTTTGCTATTGTTCAATCAAAGTTGAAGTCTTTTTTTTCTACTACGGGAAAAACCAGATTTATATTTACAAAACTACTTACCATTAGTTTATTAGCTTCTGAGAGGGTTTGGGTAGGGTTAGTTTAGTTTGTATGGGTTTAGGTTTGTTGTTGTTGGTTTGTTGTTGTTTTTTTTGGGGGGAGGTTGTTGTTGTTGTTGGGGTTTTTTTTGGGGGGGTTGGGAGTTTGGGGAGGCGTTGTTGTTTTGTTTGTTTTGTTTTGTTTTTTGGGGGGATGGACTTTGCAAAGCTACTTACAATCAGTTGATTAGCTTCTAAGAATGGTTACGATTTGGTTGGGTTTTTTTGTGGGTTTTTTTTTGTTTTAAGGGGTTTTTTGGTGTGGGGTTTGTTTGTTGTTGTTTTGTTTTTTGGTTTTTTTTTGGGGGGCTTGTGTCTGATGTATTGCTTTGTATTGTATTGTTTTGTATTCTTTACCACAAAAATAACTATAATAAATACTATATAATGAGTTGGCTCAATTTTTTCTTTGAAAATCTGTAATTGATAGTATCTTTGCTTTTAGGTGGCTTAATATTTTTAGCTTTGAAAATCTCTAATGAGTAAAAAAAAAAATTGGAATTTTCTCAGTGTTTTCTTTTTTAAAAGTCTTTAATGAATAAAATGTTTGTTTTCTGCTTGATCAGTATCTTCTTTGAAAATCAGTGACGTTATATACAAAAAAAAGGGGGGAAAAGATAAAATGAGCGACTTTTCTTGTATTGAATGAATAAGCAGTTAAACAAACAACGTGCTTTTATGGAGAGAGTTGTGAAAAAGAGAACAATAAAATTATTCTTATTACAATTGAAAGTGCAGTATGTGGTGGTTACCATTCATTATAGGGCTGGTTAATTCTCTGTCTCTGTCTCTTGTCTCTGTCTCTTTGTCTCTGTCTCTGCCTTTCTCTCTGTCTGTCTGTCTGTCTGTCTGTCTGTCTGTCTGTCTGTCTGTCTGTCTCTTCTCTCTCTCTCTCTCTCTCTCTCTCTCCTCTCTCTCTCTCTCTCTCTCTCGCACATGTGTGCGTGCGTGTGGGGGGGGGAGGGGGGGGAGGGAGGATGTGGCGGGCGTCCGCGTGCGCGCACGCGCGCGCGCGCGTGTGTGTGTGTGTGTGTGTCTGTGTATGTGACTGTATGCGTGCGCGCGCGCGCATTCCTCTATCCTTACATTTTAAATTTGTCTTTTATACACAACAAATAAAGGCATACTAAACGAACTTGTCACAGCACACAAGAAAACCAGCCACCAAAAGAACCCCAACCTTCTATCATCAATAAAATAAAACAAAAATAAAATATAGGACATGCCCAATAAAACCAAGACATAGACCTCATGAAGACTTGTCTTTCAAGGCAAGACCAAGGCAGAAAAAAAAATAAAAAGGCAGACCACCAGCTTCCCTCATCAGCAAGATCACCAAATCCTGTGGCATGAGAATCCATGAAGTCAGCAGGACCAGTGAAGACCGGAGCACATGGAGAAGTAGGATCATGTCGGTGTCATTGACTGCAGCAGCTTAATTAAGTCGCACCTGGCGATGCTGACAGGTAAACAGACCAACACAGCTACCGATGAGACTATAAACCGAGGTCCCGTGTGCGAACGCACGCAGAACATCTTGTGCACACGTTAAAACCCGTTCCACTTTTCGGAAGAGTAGGCCATTGTGGGCCGGTGGGAACGGATGACAAACTTTACAAAACTGCATACACACGACGATTTGATGTTTAAAGAAAAGCACATGAGTGTCTATTCCATTATCCTGGAAATAAAATAATAAGATAAGGTGGGTTTTGTTTTTTTATGAATAAAAACAGGTCTATGGGTATGAAGATTCGTAGTAGTAGTAGTAGTAGTGAAGTGGTAAAAGTAGAAGTAGTAGTAGTAGTAGTAGTAGTAGTAGTAGTAGTAGTAGTAGTAGTAGTAGTAGTAGTAGTAGTTGTTGTTGTTGTTGTTGTTATTATTTTCAGAAGAAAAAAAAACACTTTCAAATGCGAATCTTCGTCTGGACTGGTAGGAAGTACCGTGTCAAAATTTAGCCACACAAAACGATAATGTTCCATTAACAACCTGACAGTTCCCTCCCTCACGACAACGTGCTAATTCCTGCCACTCGAAACAGCCGGAGTTTGACGTCACGGTGACGTCAATCGTCCCTGGCCTCTAATTACATCACGACGCACGAGGCTCGTTAGGGGCGCTCCCACATCTCCTGCCCTCTTTTCCTTACTTTCTTTCTTTCTTTCGGCCTGATTGCGGAGACACTGCTACTATACTATACTATACACGTCGTGTGGGGTTGTAAAGGTGTGATGGGTTACATATGCTAGATTTCTTGTTCATTAAAGAAGAGGAAAAAAAATTCGTCTGCCTGCCCAGAATTAACGGTTGAAAATGGAAACGGAAGCTTCTTTAATACTCGGGTATTAAAGGCATACATACATACACTCTGGTTTTAGATTTTCTTACTTTTACTTCAGTTTTTTCCTATATTGCTCTGTGGTTTCATGCCGCATGTACTAGGAAATCCACAGAATTTTTTAGATAAAAGAAATAAAAACCGACCCCCCCCCCCCCCCCCCCCCCCCTTTTTTTTCTTTTTTTTTTTTTTGGCCAAAGACTAGCCTCTGACTCAAAATTAGTGTGATTTTGCACACATTTGGTTGGTTTCATTTTTTTAAAAATAATTTTCAGCAAGCAGTACCCCTCCCCCCCTCCCCCTTCAGTCCTTTGTGTCTGCTAGATTCCTAACCATAATATACATGTGCGGGTCAAGCTGCAGGAACACAAGCAATCCTCATTTGATGATCATTACCAATAAACTATCTCGTGTTGCTCTATGTCCTCAATCCCCCCCCCAAAAAAAAACAAGTACTCGGTGTCTTTTTTATTTTAAAAAAAAAACTCTAAAAATCAGCAGTAACTTAACGCACTATGTCACAATTATGACAAAAAGCGTGGACCCTCCTGGGGGTCTATGCACTATGTGACAAATTGAGACATAATGCCTTGTTAAAACAGCGTGGCAGAACAGGGCTCTTTCAGTATAAAAACCAACCCCACCTGCAAAAATTCTGTGTAAAAAACTTCCCCATTTCTGTCTTTTTCCTGACCTTTCTAATTATCTCACTGGTGTGTTTTAAAGCTTTCATTATCCTTATTGTATAAAAGATAATGATTGGCATTCTCAGCATGACCTGGTTTTGGGGCCTTAAATAATAAGTTATCTAGTGTACTGTCTTTTTTATGGGGAAAAGGTTGTGAGAAAAGACACGTGCAAGTACCAACTTCTCAATCATTTTGCAAATGACTTATCAAAGATTCAAATATAATAAAAATGATATGAAAATAAATTATAAGGAATAACGTCTATCAGTGTCAGCATCGTGGACATTTTTATGTAGAAACCATGCCTTTGGCCTGACCTGACCCACCCCGCTCCTGGATGAGCTTTCATCAGAGGTCCCCGTGGTAATCGAATCATTACCTGCTGTGGTACCTTACAGCAAGACATCAAAATTTAAAAGTGTCAATTGCATTCAAAGGAATATTTGATATTCTTGTGACCTTTTGAAGCTGCCCTCAAAAGATGATGATTAAAAGAGAAAGAAAATATGCTTAGAATGTATGTTGGAAAAAAAAGAGTCAAAATAAGCACCTAGTGAATCTTTGTGCCTTAAGTTTGGGGATCCTATTAAAGGATGCAAGGGAGGTCATAAAGTTTGTATCCAGCCAAGTGGTCAGTCCTAGCTGGATAAAAAACATTGTAATACACTTTAAGTGCATGCACAGGCAAGAGAAGTTGGGGGGGAAATATAAATGGCCTACGTTGTTTTTTTTTTAATAAAATTTTTGGAGTGGGTGGGGTTCTTGTTTGTTTTGTTGATGTTGTTGTTGTTGTTTATATAGATTAACGGTTTGGGATGTTTGAAAGGATGAGATGGTGTTGATATTGACCTTCAGATGAATAGTTATCGGGTTTGCTAAAACTGATATCATGTGATAGCCCTGATATAACTTTTGTTGTCGGTGGTGTTAAAGACTATACTACATGAAATGAAAAGATAACCAGTTACAACTTCATCATCCTTATTATTTTTTCTCCTATCTCTGCTAGACCTCCAGAGTTCGCTGATGGTGTGATTTTGCGCGTGCAACCATTTTTTACCACAAGGCAAGGCAAGGCAAGGCAAGGCAAATTCTTTTATTCGAGGATAATAGATAAGCACTCGTGTGCTTTTTTACATCCAGTCCCCGCCCTTTTCAGGGATAACATCCAGATAAAAAGTTAACCTCAATTAAACAACAACAATTATAATGATCCAAATACCAAGAGCAAGAAACCATACCAAGTATCAAACAGCAGGTAAGAAATAAGACAGAGATGCAATAATAAGGTAATGATATGAAAAGGCACTCATTCAGAAACGGAAATAAGAAGTAAGAATCAATGATGATTTTGATTTGAATAATAAAAAAGTGCAATAATTAAAGAGTAAACATGAGAATATGATAGGTTAAATGACTTAAAACATCAATCCACCACCATCTATCATCAAGATAAGTTATATAAGACATAACATTTTGATAAAAGGGGAGAAAAAAACAAAACAACAAAAAACACAACAAAAAAACAAAACCAAAAAACAAACAAAAAAAACAACAAAAAAACAAACAAAAAACCCTCTCTCTCTCTCCTCTCTCCTCTCTCTCTCTCTCTCTCTCTCTCTCTCTCTCTCTCCTCTCTCTCTCTCTCTCTCTCTCTCACACACACACACACACACACACACACACACACACACACACACACACACACACACACACACACACACACACACACACACACACACACACTCACCACCATTAAGGTAGCCACATTCCGACTGCTATGAATGATTTTTTTTTAATCGACTTCAAAACATAGACTTTTAAAGACAGTGTTTGAGGGTTATTGAGTAAGCACCATGCCTTTGACCTGACTGAAGTTTCAGTTTATAATGATTTTAAATGCCTTTGCTTTTTGCGTCATTGTTGTTGTTCCTCTTGACTTTTTAAAAAAAAGATTGTGAAAATATGGTAGAATATCCTCCAAAGATGGTGGTGGTCGTGGGAGGGGGGGGTTGCTTTTTTTCTTTAAAGGGTGGGGTAGAAATGAAGATCTGTCCAATCTTCCTTAACAGAACCCAGCCTGTTCTTCAGCAATGATAATTTTGTGCTTGCCGGGGGAATTTTACTGATTTCAACACTTACTGATTCAGTTTAACTATTTATTTATTCATTGATCTATTCTTTTATATCGAGGAAAATGGAATAAGCACTCGAGTGCTTTTTTTTTTTTTTACATCTAGTACCCGTGTGTACGTAGTTTTGTAAATCTTGTCATCTGTTCCCACTAACACACAATGGCCTACTCCTACGAAAAGCGGAACAGGATTTAAAGTGTGCGTAAGATGTTCTTCATGCGTTTGCACACGGGGCCTCGGTTTATAGTTTCATCCGAAGGACTTGTGGGGAGAGTGGAGTTAGCACTGATGTTAACTCCAGGGGAAAAATCCCCTCGAACGGGAATCGAACCCAGGTCGTCAGACTGCGAGCGCAATGATTGACTCACTGACCGACCAACCAACTAAAACAGCCTGACGTCTATGTACAATCTTCAGTTTGCAACATTGGCTCCTCTGAATCGGATAAGATAACCATGATCAGCGGAGAAGTGAGGTTGTCTCCCGTCAGAACTGATGGTCCGTGATGCACGTGGAGAATTGTTAATTTACTGTTCACCCACAGAGGGCGCGGAGTTACTGGGCCTGCGCACTTGACAGTTGCGTTGAGCGCGACATGATTCAAAGTCGCTGCCACAACTGAACGAGACGTTTTGTTGCCGCTCAGTGCTGTTTTAAGGTGAGGCCACAGGTAGTGTTGTAATTTATTTTATGCCTCCATTGTATCATTTCTTAACTATTCTTACATAGTAACGCATAGAAAAGCGAGAGGTCTTATTCCAAAAGAAAGCTACAGATATTATCATGGTGGGCTAAAAATTTCCGTGAGCTTCCCACTCCAGTAACTAAGAGTTCTAACTCCTTTTGAAAATGTTGCCGCGACACTGAACTGAACTCTCAGCCAGTGCCATGTCACAACCCCAAATCTAGTCCACCCCCTGCCCATACAATGCAGAAGTAAAATGCAGTACTGGGTTACATCCAGTGTCTTGTAAGGAATACCGACTCTGACCTCCCATAATCCCTGGAGAAGTCGGGGGGGGGGGGGGGGGTGCTTACAGAAGTAGCAGTCAGTGACAGAGCTTAAGATGTGAAGGCTATAAGTGCAACACTGCAGGAGTCACACGATTGAATTTCTTAAAGTTCAGTGAAAAGTCCCTTTAAATTTTTACAAGTCGGTATAAACCCAACAACAAACTCCCGTTCGAGGACTTTTTTCCCCGTGAAGTAACATCAGCACCGACTCCACTCCCCGAAAGTCGGATAAGACACTGTGCCTGCTAAGTGCAGCGTCCGAGGAACTCCTGACAGAAGGAGCTGAAGAAAAACTCTTATCATTTGTATGAAAGAAACGCAGCCTGTTAAAAATTCATAGCCCAGTTGGTGATGGAAACATTGTGGATAGTTAAAGAACAGAACATGGGGTGAGATCCTCTAAAATACTGTTAAATACTTTTTAGTATAGTGGTGTTGTGTTTGACATAGTTGCCTGCACGGCTTGTCATCAGATATTGGCCCGACGCCGTGAACCTTGATGAGAGAAGGTGGGATGGAGTGCGTCGGTACAGGGGTATAGTGCCATAGGATTGTCCATGTGATAGCATGATTTAGAAAAGTCGGTCCTTCCCATGGCCTCTTGCTTGCATCTGTGATGTAAGTACATGCGCGTTGGTCTAGTGAGGATATTCAACAGTCCCAGTACTAAGTCTTCAACAAAAAACATAGGATTATAGTTCTATATCTTACAAGAACAAATCAAAGCGCTTACATTTAACTTGTACATACCACGCTAGCTACACATCCAAGCGATCAGAGTTAACAAATTGATTACGACGCGCGCGCACACACGCACACACACCGCACACAACACACACACACACCACACACACACACACACACACACATGCACACACACACACACACACACACACACACACACACACACACACGCACGCGCGCGCACGCACACGCAAGCACGCGAAAGGAGGAGAGTGACAAGCTTGGATTAATAGACTGGTTTTTTTTTTATCAAGGGAATGTTCCATAGCCCCCTGCTGAACACCTGTCAGTTGCCTTTAGATGATCACTGGACACCAGATTTCTGTTTGCGGCGATATGCTCTGCTAGAAAAGTAACAAATTAGATTAACTTAAAAGAAGCTAAAAGACTAAACACTAAATAATTAAAAACTTAAACTCGACTTACTGTAAAATATCTAAAGCATGTAAAGGTACAATAAAAAAAAAAACTTAAAATGGACTTTAAATTTAAACAAAATAAAATAATTCAAAACGAAATAGAATAACAGAAATATAAAATTAACCAGAATTTTTTTTTAGATATGAATTTTAAGTTTACCAAGACGAAGAGCCTTCTCAAGATAAGCTTTTAAAAAAAAAAACCTTAAAATTAAAACTAAACTGAAATAAACAAACCTGAACTAAACCAAACCGCGATTAAAACTAAAAAGTAAACCTAAACTAAACCAAAATAAAACAAACCAATATAAAACGAAAGGGGAAAATATTACTAAACTAAAACTAAACCCGTAATAAAACGAAACCAGTAAAACTAAACCGGAATAAAACTAAACAATAACTTAACCGGATAAAACTAAACCAATAAAACTAAACCAATAAACTTAACCGGAATAAAACTTAACCGGAATAAAACTAAAGCAAATAAAATATAACCCGGAATAAACTAAACCAATAAAACTTAACCGGAATAAAACTAAACCAATAAAACAAAACCCACCCCCATATAAAAAGGGGCGGGTGAGGGGGGGATGTGAATAAACCAAACCAAACGGGAATGAAACGAAAAGTGAAAGTACACCAAACAAAAACTAAATGGAAAACTAAACAAAAACAAAAAAAACCAACCTAAGCCTTCCCCCTTTTAAAAACAAACTTAAAAAACCAAAATCATCCCAACAATAATTATATAAAAAAAATAAAAGGCTGTGTAGCGTGATAAAAACAGAGCAATCATGGTGACAGTGATTCTGGTGTCTAAAAATCTTTAAAGGCACTGACAATGTTGGGCAGATATTCTCGTTCCTTTGATAGTAAAATGGACCATTACTTTAAACCTGTTGGGAAGTTCTCTATCTGTATGTGTGGTGATTGTTAGTCCTTATCCCTTGCCATGCTATTTGCTCGACCATCATTGCGTAGTGTGTAGAAAACATGATCTGCAGCTGCAAAGAATCCCCTGCCCCACCGACTACAGGAAGTATATATCTTTCCGAGAACAGTCGCTGACTGGAACTCCCTCCCAGCTGAAGTCACTGAGGCCCCCTCCTAAGATGTCTTTTGCTTGAGGGCAGAGAAAGGCCCTCCGAGTTGGTCACCTCCACCACCATCCCTCCCCCCTCGCCTCGCTCCCCCCCCTCGCCTCGCCCCCCACCCCTCCCAACTTTTTTTTTGGTGTAAAGGCTGGACCACTTTCCAACCCCCACCCCGGACTGGATAAGGACTATCAATATGAAATTGACTAGGTACACACACTTGCACTTAGCCAAAAATGTTAGTAATGGTCGGCTGCTGACCGCTGAACATTAATGGAAGAAATTACTGCTCTTTTCCTGCGCTTAATGCTTTCAATCGAATCCAGTTCCTGAAGGCTGGCCCACATGTAGAACACTTAGATTGGAGTTAAAGGTGGCTCAGGCCTTGTGCATAGCTCACTGCTTCGAGTAGGACCATTGACTCTGTTGCTTCCTCACACTGCTTCCATCCTTTTCCAAACCCATCTTGGTTGTCCTTTCTAATCTCATAGTCTGCAGAAGTTGGAACATTAGGGTTAAAGTAGTCATGCTGATCACATGGCGGTTCTACTGGTGCCATTCCTCCCGTACTGGTGTCTTCAGCAACGAAACATCCTTTTCGCCAAAACCGCGGAACTTCTTCCATGTCAAATCAAAACCCGAGTTCTCTCCATCATCGAAAACCTCATTTGTAAGTACTTATTCCTCTCTCTCTCTCTCTCTCTCTCTCTCTCTCTCTCTCTCTCTCTCTCTCTCTCTCTCTCTCTCTCTCTCTCTCTCTCTCTCTCTCCTCTCTCTCTCTCTCTCTCTCTCTTTGTCACTTTGTCTCCTCTCTCTCTGTCTCTCTCTCTCTTTGTCACTTTGTCTTTCTCTTTCTCTCTCTCTCTGTCTCTCTCTCTCTCTTTGTCACTTTGTCTCTCTCTCTCTCTGTCTCTGTCTCTCTCTGTTTCTGTCTGTCTCTGTCTGTCCTCTCCTTCTCTCTCTCTCTCTCTCTCTCTCTCTCTCTCTCTCTCTCTCCTCTCTCTCTCTCTCTCTCTCTCTCTCTCTCTCTCTCAGTTGACTTAAAAACAACAGGTCCCTGTGTGATTTGTACATGTGCATATGTGTTTGGATCCTTGTCTTACTGTTTTGATTTTTTGAGAAGTAAACAGTAAAGCTCTGAGCTCATTGTGAGATGCTGCCATGTAAATTATTCTTACGTCTGTCCGGGACTTAGGCAAGAAAACCCAACTATGAAATGTCAATACGATTGTGAAATGTCAATACGATTGTGAAATGTCAGACTGAAATGTCAAGATGACTTAGAAATTTTACATTCAGAATGTTTGGCAGTCGCCGACATAGGCAGCAGAAATTCAAGTGATTATTATAACATTGCAATTCTTTTTATCAAAATAAGCTCATGGCCCGTCACTTTGCTTTCGAAGTTTCCTATAAAAAGCATATCCGTTATGGCGATTTCTGAACAAAGATTCATGAACTTAGTCCATTGTGTTGAGATCACATACATATAACATTAAGGACATGAAATTTGAATGATTTGTGTCATGTTATGTTTACTGCTTGTATGCACTGGAATAGAGTGCCACGAGCCTTGCTCTCACACCCTGACGAGCCTGGTTTCTAGCGTAAGGTTTAGTTCTGGTTACCAGGTGTCAAGATTCTGGAGAACTATCAAGAAAGCTGCGCTACAGGAATCCTACCCAACCCCACCTGCCTGTTGCAGAGAGAAGAAAGGCGGCATAGTTGACTGACATCAGATATCGCGGCAGACTTGCCAAGAATAATTACAAATTGCAGAAGACACTTAGACATTGACATTGACGACACAAGAACATCAGAATGATTCCGAAACATCGAAGACGGACCAGCCTGGAGAAAACTGAACCAAGGCATCCCAGTCTTCTTCACCAACCAGTAACATCACGGAACACCCACACGAACCTAGATAGTAACGGTGAAGTCTTCGCCAGGCCCTGCTACATGTCACAGAGCAGGTGAGAATCATATGTGATCATTCTCAGTGTATGTCAGTGTGTTTGTGTTACGCGTATGTCTCCACGTCTGTCGTCTCTTGACTGTTAGGTTTGTCTATGTACGTATGTGTGTAATGATTGCATTTTTGTTCTGGTTTGTCTGTCCTTATGTATGTTTGTCTTTGTTTTGATTACCCTTGGTCCAACTGTTTTTTTTTATGGCCTGTGTTTAATTTTGAAAATTGTAGATGCCCACATGAAGTGGGAAGTGAGAGGTCACGCACTTCACAAGGGCCATAATTATCATAAAATGACTTCAGTTGTCACTTTAAAAAAATTTTCTTGATGAATTCCTTAAGGAATCATGGGGGCATACCCCTTGAAGGATATAGTCTAAGCTTTTGTTGTTTTACTTTAAAAATAATGGAATAGATCTAAGCAATTTGTGGTGTTTTTTACATCCTGTCCCCGTGTGTATGCAGTTTTGTAAATTTCATCATCCGTTCCCACTGGCACACAATGCCTACTTGTCCGAAAAGCGGAAAGGGTTTTAACGTGTGCGCAAGACGTTCTGCGTGCGTTCGCACACGGGAACTCGTTTATAGTCTCATCCGAAGGATTTTTTGAGGAGTAGAGTCCCTACTGATAAACTCCAAAGGAAAAATTCTTGAACGAGATTCGAACCGTGGTCAGCAGATCATGAGCGCATCACTCTGACCACCAACCTCTCCTCCTTGAATGGGTGACTGAGTTAAAATGACAAAAAGGGGGGGGGGGCCCCCCCCCAAATTTTAAACAAAAAAAAACAAAATTAAAACCTTCCCCCAAAAAAAAAAAAAGGGGGGGAAAAGGGGAAAAAAAACCCCCCCCCCAAAAAAAAAACCCGGCCCCAAAAAACCCCCTTTTTTTCCCCCCAAAAAGGGCCCAAATTTGCCAAGGGGTAAAAAATTTGGGAAAAACCTTTTTTTAAAAATTTTTTTAAAGGGGGGGAAATTTTTGGGGCCCTTTTTTTCCAAAGGGGGGGGAAAAATTTTTTTTGGGAAAAAAGGGAAGGGGTTTTTTGTTTTTAAAAAAAAAATTTTTTTTTTTGGGGAAAATTTTGGGGGGGGGGTTTTTTTAAAAATTAAAAACCCCCCCCAAAAAAATCAAAAAAAAAAAAAAAAAATTTTTAAAAAAAAGGGGGGGGGAAATTTGGGGTTTTTTTTTTTGGGGTTTTTTTAAAAAAAAATTTTTTAAAAAATTTTTTTTTTTTTCCCCCCCCAAAAAAAAATTTTTAAATTTCAAAAAAAATTTTTTTAAAAAAATTTTTTTTTAAAACCCCGGGGGGTTTTAAAATTCCCAAAATTTTTTTGGGGGCCCCGGGGGGGAAAAAATTTTTTTTTTTAAAAAATTTTTTTAAAAAAGGCCCCCTTTTAAAAAAAAAAAAAATTTTTTTTTTTTAAAATTTTTTTTTGGGGGGGGAAAAACCCCCAAAAAACCCCCCTTTTTTTTAAAAAAAAAAAAAACCCTTTTTTTTTAAATTTTTTCCCTGTTTTTTCCTTTCTTTTTTTAAATTCGGGGGGGTTTCCCAAAGGGGAACCCCCCCTTTTAAAATTTTTTTTCCCTTTTTTCCTTTTTTTTTTTTTCCTTTTTTTTAAATTTTTTTTAAACAATTTTTTTTTTTTTGGGGGGGGGTTTTTTTTTTTAAAAAAAAAAAAAAATTTTTTTTTTTTTTTTAAAAAAAAAAAAGGGGAAAAATTTTTTTTTTTTTAAAAAAACCCGGAAATTTTTTTTTTTAAAAAAAATTTTTTTCCCCGGGGGTTTTTTTCCCCCAAAAAAATTTTTATTTTTTTTTTTTTAAACCTTTTTTTTTTTTTTTTGGAATTTTTTTTGGGTTTTTAAAATTTTCCCTTTTTTTTTTTTTTTTTTTAAAAAAAAAAAGGTTTTTTAAAAATTTTTTGGGAAATTTTTTTTGGTTTTTTTTTTTAAATTTTTTGGGTTTTTTTTTTTTCCCCCCAAAAAAATTTTTTTTTTTTTAAAAGGTTTTAAATTTTTTTTTTTTTTTTTTGTTTTTTTTTTTTTTAAAAATTTAAATTTTTTTTAAAAAAAAAATTTTTTTGGTTTTAAATTTTTTTTTTTTGGGGGGTTTTTTTTTTTGGGGGGGGGGGTTTTTTTTTCCCCCCCCCCCCCCAAAACCCCAAAAAAAAAAAAATTTTTAAAAAAAATTTAAAAAAAATTTTTTTAAAAAAATTTTTCCCCTTTTTTTTCCTTTTTAATTTTTTTTGGGGGGGTTTTTTTGGGTTTTTTAATTTTTGGAAAAATTTTTTTGGGGGGGTTTTTTCCCCCCCCTTTTTGGCCCCCCCCCCCTTTTTTGGGGTTTTTTTAAATTTTCCCCAAACCCCCCCCTTTTTTTTTTAAAATTGTTTTTTTTTTTGGGGTTTTTTTTAAAAAAAAATTTTTTATTTTTTAAAATTTTTTTTTTTTTTTTTTTAAAAATTTTTTTAAAAAAATTTTTTTAAAAAAGGGGGGTTTTTTTTTTTTTTTTTAAAAAAAAATTGTTTTTTTTTTTTTTGGGGTTTTGGGGGGGGGTTTTCCCCCCCCCCCTTTTTTTAAAAAAGGGGCCCCCCCTTTTTTAAGGGCCCCCCCCCCCCCCCTTTTTTTTTTTTTAAAAAATTTTTGGGGTTTTTTTTTTTTTCCCCCCCCTTTTTCCCCCCCCCAAAAATTTTTTGAAAAATTTTTTTTCCCCCCTTTTTTTTTTTTAAAAACTTTTTTTCCCCCCTTTTAAAAAAAAATTTTTTTTTTTTTTTAAAAAAATTCCCCCCCCTTTTTTTTTTTTAAAAAAAAATTTTTTTTTAAAAAACCCCCCCCTTTTTTTTCCCCCCCCCCCCAAAAAAAAAAGGGGCCCCAAAAAAGGGGGAAAACCCCCCTTTTTTCAATTTTAAAAATTTAAAAAATTTTAAAAAAAAAAAAAATTTTTTAAAAAATTTTTTTTAAAAAAACCCCCTTTTTGGGGGGCCCCCCGGGAAAAAATTTTCCAAAAAAAAAAATTTTTTTTTTTTTTTTTTTTCCCCCCCCCCCAAAAAAATTTTTTTTTTAAACCCTTTTTTTTGTTTTTGGGGGGAAAAAACCCCCCTTTTTTTAAAAAATTCCTTTTTTTTTTTTTGGGGGGGGGCCCCCCCCCCTTTTAAAAAAAAAAAATTTTAACAACCCCCCCCCAAAACCCCCCCTTTCCCCCCCCCAAAAAATTTTTCCCCCCCCCCCCCTTTTTTTGGGGGGGTTTTTTTTGGGGGGGGGCCCCCCCCTTTTTTTTGGGGGGTTTAAAAAGGGGGGCCCCCAAAAATTTTTTAAAAAAAATTTTTTTCCCCCCCAAAAATTTTTTTTTTTTTTGGGGGGCCCCCCCTTTTTTTGGGGGGGGGTTTTTTTTTCCCCTTTTTTTTTGGGGGCCAAATTTTTAAAAAAAAAATTTAAAATTTTTTTTTGGGGGGAAAATTTTTTTTTTCCCCTTTTTTAAATTTTTTTTAAAAAAAAGGGGAAAAGGGTTTTAAAAACCCCCAATTTTTTTTTAAAAATTTTTTTTTTTGGGGGGGTTTTTAAGGGAAATTTTCCCCCTTTCCCCCCCAATTTCATTCCCAAGTTTTAAAAAAAAAAAAAAATTCCAAATTTTTAAGGTTTTTTTTTTTTGGGCCTTTTTAGGTTTTTTTAAAAAAAAATTTTCCCCCCCCTTTTACAGGGAAAAAAAAAAAAAATTTTCCCAAACCTAAAAAATTTTTTTTTTAAAAAAATTTAAAAAGGGGAAAAAAATTTTAAAGTTTTTTACCTTTTTTTTTTTTTAAAAAAATTTTTAAAAAGGGGGTTTTTTAACCCCCCAAATTTTTTAAAAAAAACCCCCCCCCCCAAAAGGAAAACCCCCCAACGTTTTTAAAAAAAAAAAATTTTTTTTTTTTTCGGAAATTTTTGGGTTTGGGGGGGGTTTTTTTTTTAAAAAAAAAGGGGGTTTTTATTTTAAACCTTTTTTTAAAAGCCCCTTTTCAAAAAAAGGGGGGGTTTTTTTCTTTTTTTTTTGGGAAAAAAGTAAGGGGGGTTGGAAATTTTCCAAAAAAATTTTTTGGGGGTTTTTCCCCAAAAAAATTTTTTTTAAAAATTTTTTTTTTAAATGGGTTTTTTTAAAAAAGGGGGGATTTTTTTGGGGGTTTTTTGGGGGGGTTAAAAAAAAACCCAAACCCCCCCAAAAACCCCCCCCAAAAAAGGGGTTTTAAAAAATTTTGAAAAAAATTTCCCCCAAAAAATTAAAAATTTGGGGGGTTTTTTTTTTTTCCCCCTTTTTGGGGGGGTTTTTAAAAAAAAAATTTTTTTTTTTCCGGTTTTTTTTTTCCCCCCCCCCAAAAAAAAAAAACCCCCCCCCCCCCGGGGGGTTTTTTTTTAAAAAAAAACCCCCCCCAAAAAAACCCCCCAAAAAAAAAATTTTCCCCCCCCCCCCCCAAAAAAAAATTTTTTTTTTCCCCCCCCCCCCTTTTTTTAAAACCCCCCCCTTTTTTTTTTGGGGCCCCCCCCGGGTTTTTTTTTTTTTCCCCTTTCCCCGTTTTATTTTTTTCCCCCCCTTTTTTTTTTCCCCCCCCCAAAAATTTTTTCCCCCCCCTTGCCCCCCCCCCCTTTTGGGGGTTTTTTTAAAAAACCAACCCCCCTTTTTTTTTTTGGGGCCCCCCCCCCCCAAAAATTTTAAATTTAAAAAAAAAAAAAAAAGGAAAAAAAAAAAAAAAAAAAATTTTTTAAAAAAAAAACCCCCTTTTTTCCCCCCCCCCTTTTTTTTTTTTTTTTTTTCCCCCCTTTTTTCCCAAAAAAAACCCCCCAAAAAAATTTTTTTAAAATTAAAACCCCTTTTTTAAAAAATTTTTAAAAATTTTTTTTCCCCGGGTTTTTTCCCAAAAAAATTTCCCCCTTTTTTTTTTTTTTTTTTTTTTTTCCCCCCCATTTTAATTTTTTTTTGGTTGGGGGTTCCCCCCCTTTTTTTTCCCCCCCCAAAAAAAAGGGTTTTAAAAATTTTTTTTCCTTTTTTTGGGGGGGGGGGGGGGGAAAAAAAAGGGGGAAGTTTTTAAATTTTTTAAAATTTTTTTTGGGGGTTTTCCCCCAAACCCCCCTTTTTTTTTTTTTCCCTTTTTTTTTTGGGGGAAAAACCCTTTTTTTTAAAAAAACCCCCCCCCCCCCCCCCCCCTTTTTTTTAATTTTTTGGGGGCCCCCCCCCCCCCCCCCCCAACCCTTTTACAAAACCCCCCCCCCGGCCCCCCCCCCCAAAAACCCCCCCCCCCCCTTTAAAAAAAGGAAAATTTTTTTTTTCCCCCCCCCACCCCCCCCCCCCCCCTTTTCCCCCCCCCCGGGCCCCCCCCCCCAATTTTTTTTTTTTCCCCCTTTTTTTTTAAAACCCCCCCGGAAAAACCCCCCCTTCCCAAAAAAAAATTTTAAAAAACCCTTTTTTAAAATTGTTTTTATTTTTTTTTAAATTAAAAAAAAAAATTTTTAAACCCCCCCCCCTTTTTTAAATTAAAAAAAAAAAACCCCCCAAAAATTTTTTCCCCCCCCCCCTTTTTTTCCCTTTAAACCCCCCCCCTTTTTCCCCCCCCCAAAAAAATTTAAAAAAAACCCCCCCTTTTTAAAACCCCCCCCTTTTTTAAAAAAAAAAATTTTTTTTCCCCCCCCCCCCTTTTTTTTTAAAAAAATTTTTTTTTTTTGGGCCCCCCCTTTTTTCCCCCCCCCCCCCCCTTTGGGTTTTTTTTAATTTTTTTTTTAAAGGCCCCCCCCCCCCCCCTTTTTTTTTGGGGGGCCCAAAATTTTTTTTTTGGGCCCCCCCCCCCCCCCCCCAAATTTTTTTTAAAAACCCCCCCGGGGCCCAAACCCCCCCTTTTTTTTTAAAACCCCTTTAAAAAAAAACCCCCCAAAAACCCCCCCCCCTTTTTTTTGGGGCCCCCCCCCCCCCCCAAAAAATTTTTTTAAAATTTTGGGGGGTTTTTAAAAAAAATTTTTTTTAAATTTTTTTTTTGGGAAAATTTGGGGGCCCCCTTAAGGTTTTTTTTAAAAAAAAGGGGTTTTTTTTTTTTTTTTAAAAAAATTTTTTTTTTTTTAAAAAAATTTTGGAAAATTTGGGAAAAAAAAAGGTTTTTTTTTGGGGTTTTAAAAGGGGTTTTTTTCCCAAAAATTTAAAAAAATTTTTTAAGGCCCCCCCTTTTTTTTTTGGGGAAAACCCCAAAAAAAAAAAGGGGGGGTTTTTTTCCCCTTTTAAAAAAAGGGGTAATCCTTTTTTTTTTTGGGGGAAAAATTTTGGGAAAAAAAACCCCCCCTTTTTTTTTTAAAAAAAAGTTTTTTTTTTTAAAATTTTTTTTTAAAAATTTTTTAAAAAAAAAAATTTTTTTTTTGTTTTTTTTAAAAAAACCCCAAAAAAAAATTTTTTTAAAAATTTTTTTAAATTTTTTAAAAATTTTTAAAATTTTTAATTTTAAAATTTGGGAAAAGGGGGGGGGGGTTTTTTTAAAAATTTTAAACCCCCCCGGGGTTTTTTTCCCCAAATTTTTTAAAAAAAATTTTTAAAAACCCCCCCTTTTTTAAAAATTTTAATCCCCAAATTGTTTTTTTTTCCCCCTTCCCCCCCCCCCCCCCCCCCCAAAAAATATTTAAACCCCCCTTTTTTTTTTAAATTTTTTTTTCCCCCCCCCGGGTTTTTTTTAAAAACCCCAAATTTTTTATTTTTTTTAAAAGGGCCCCCCTTTTTTTCCCCCCCCCCCCGGCCCCCCCCTTTTCAAAACATTTTTAAACAATGAACTATCCTTTCAGAACTATAAAACTCACACATACACACGCGTGCTCGCGCGTGCGTGTCGCGCGCGCACAATCCCAGTGAAATAGTTGGGTGGGTTGTTGTTTTTTTAATGAAAGAAAACTCATAAAAATGTACAATATTTCAGAAGTTGTTCTGTCAGTATGAACAGCACCTCTACTTTCTTGAAATTCCTGCTACGAATTTTTCCTACCTTTCTGTCCCTTTCTGTTTCTTCCTTGTCTCTTTTCTTCCAGTCACCTCCTCTTTTTTGCCTTCTTGGTCCATTATCCTGCCTTTTTTGTCCCTGAAAGAAAACAATTTTCCCCCACGCTGAAGTCCGATGCGCTGGGCCTGACTTGTCAGGCGCTTAAACGGCAGCACGACGTATTTTCACTCAAATGACAGACAATAGGTGCTGTCTCAGTGTTCGACGACGACGACGACGATGACGGAGAAGAAGAAGAACAAAAACAAGAAGAAAAAGGAGAGGAGGAGGAGAAAGATCAGAATCGGAAAACTGTCATTCAGCAAGTTCGAGACTTCTTTGACATGAAATAATCATAAATGTAGACAGGCACCATTTCCTAACAGGTGAACATTCACATAATTATTTATATAATTTGTCTATGTTGTTGCTCTTCTGGAAAAAGAATCATGCACATATTTGACCATGTCTAACAGATAGTCCTGGTTGTTGAAAAACTTATTCACATTTTCTTTGCTATTTATTTCTAACATCAGACAGAAAGTTCTTTCTCGAATCATCGCATAGTATACAAACATCAAGTGATACTCATCCTCTATTTTGTCTCAACTTTTACATTTTCTTTTTTTCTCTCGGCATATTTGTATATATCATCGTTGCTTTATCATGGGAGTTGGTGCGGAATCGCTAGAAAAAAGTCTATAATTTTCAGTCCTGCATATTGATATATATGGCTACAATCTATAAACATATAAAGACGTTTGTCAAAAACCAACTTTGAAAATGACTTTTTTGTGGTGGTTGTTGATTAAAAAAAACAAACCCACCTGTACCCATTTCTTAAATTTTGTTGATATTACACAGCATAATCTTTTGATATTCAATGTTTCATGATGACTCCACACATGTTGAAATCCAATGTTATGTTATGAATCATTGTTTTGATATCCAGTTATCCTTTTCATTATTGTGATGCAATGCATTTAGCAGCATTCAGGATCTCACTTTAAAGTTTTAAGGTAGGACTCATTTCAGAGCGGGAGAAGGCTACACACCACCTTTAAGAAAACGAACTTTCATCCTGTTTTTCTATATGACTCTTATTATCATACAGCACGTACTAAGGCATCCACAGAAGTAAAACCCACTTTTTGTGAAAGACTATTCTCTGACTAAAATTTCATGATTTTTTGCACAAAATTAATTTGGTAGGTTTGAAGTGTGTGGATTTTTTCAGCCAACACTGTACACCCCTCAGTTTGTTTGTATTTTTGGTCTGCTAGCTTCCTAACCCCAATATACATGCGCGGGTCAACGCTGTAGGAACACAAGCAATCCTCATTTGATGATCATTTCCAACTTTCTCGTGACTACCTGGTATTGCTCTATGTCCTCAATCCCAAAAACAAATGTACAGTGCATTTTTTCATACTTAATAAAAATATGTGAAAATCAACCCAAAAAATGTTAAGACGGGCACTCTAAGAAGATACTACATGACCCGCGATGACCCGCGATACTACATGACCCGCGATGACCCGCGATACTACATGACCCGCGATACTACATGACCCGCAATGACCCATGACCCGCAATGACCCGCAAGCTAATACAGGAGTGTAACCGAATGGGGTCAGCATCACCCATGTTACTTCCCGAGGGAAAGTCCACCCACAGGAGCTTGGACCCTAGGGTTACAATCCCGGTGTTCTAACCATACAGCTATCGAACCTTGGATCCTTCGGATGAGACTATAAACGAGGCCAGGTGTGCGAACGCACGCAGAACATCTTGCGCACACGTTAAATCTTGTCCCGCTTTTCGTACGAGTAGGCCATTGTGTGCCGGTGGGAACAGATGACAAAATTTACAAAACTGCACACACACGGGGACAGGATGTAAAAAAGCACACGAATGCTTACTCCATTATCCTCGATATAAAAAAAGAAAAAAACAAAACCTTAACCTCCACACCACCTCACCTATCCCGAAATCTAGTCCACTGTTGGGGCACCACTGAAGATATTGCAACCAACTTCCTCCACTCATTGCGGTTCTCAGCTTCACGTAGTAGTAAGTCGTTCCACTATCAAGGCCAGTCCACTCTCTGATGTTGTCTTCCTAGCGTTTTCTCTGTCTGCCTCTTGGTCTCCCTCCTTGTACTGTTCCCTCTAGGACAGTCTTGGCCATCCAGACAGTTTGTGTGACAAACATTAATATGAAGTATTGCACATCACAACAAGAGGTCCACATCCGAATTCTGTCCCAAAACCAGATCTACCCACCACCACCACCACCCTTCCCCCCCCCCCCCCCCCCCCCCCCCCCCCCCCCCCCCCCCCAATTCCCCACTCCAATTTTGTTAAAGGTAGGAATTATTTCGATAAAGCGTAGTGGAAGATACATCGCCTTCTACTCCAATCTGCGAAAGTTAAGTGTCGACATATAACCCTCAGGTAAAAGGTAAAATATGTAAGTAGATGAAGAAATAAAATAGGCAAAATACGGTCACCACAACATGAAAAGAGAAGACAACTTCCCTCCCTCCCCCTCCCCCCTGCAAATCCCAGCCAACAAACGAGGGGAAAACAAGGGGAGAGAACAAAGCATAAGACAAAGTCAACAGGTAAGAAATGAAGGGGCGCGATAGACAAAATCATAAATAACATCTAGACAAAAGGCAGACGTTTTGTTAGCACACATGCGCGTGTACTCCGAGATGGAGAGGGGAGAGAGGGGAGAGAGA
>CM060333.1:46939107-46941607 GCA_030674155.1 Stramonita haemastoma | reverse complement strand
TGAAGTTTAAAAAAAGCGCTGTATAGTTTTCTGTGAGGAGTGTATTTTGATTAGTGTGTTATGTTTTATACCAGGGGGGAAAACACCAACTATTACAAGTTCAAGTGCAACAGAATTCGCACCTTAGTAAACAACAAATGAAATAAAAATTTATTCTTACAAACTAACAAACAAACAAATAAATATATAAATAAAACTTTTTTTTTTAAAGGAAACTTAGGGAAAAAAACTTTTTATATGGAGAAGACAATTAAGAAAGAAAAGATAGTTCCAAACTAAGGGTACGCGATTTATTGACGGACAATTTTGAAGTGGTACCAAATTCGTACACTGACACTCTTTTCTCTCCTCTCTGTCTGCCCTTAGCAGCGGTTGCTATGAGGAGAAAGCTTGCCTCCAGCCTCCTACCTACCTCACAAAATCTGGGGGACCGACCAAAATACAGCCTGTTTCTAATTCCGGCTGCTGAGTGAGCGAGTTTTAGAACGGTTGGGTGGAAGGGGGGATGGGGGTGGGGGGGTGGAGAGCTATTAAGGGGGTAAGAAGTGGAAGATAGGGGTAGAAGGGTGGTTGGGGTGGTTGGGGTGGTGGGGGAGGGGGTTACCTTTATTTTTGTTTCGTCTGAAGGTGAAGCTTCTTCTTCTGCTGTTGCTGCTGTTGCTGTTGCTGATGTAGATGCGGAGTGAGGGAGTGACTGTGTGCTGCGATGTCTGTGCACTGCCTGTCTGTTTGTTTGTTTGGCTGTTTCTTTGTATGTCTGTTAGTTAGTTTGTTTGTTTTAAACAACCCAAAATGTTCAGGAAGTCATACATATGTACACACTTACAACAAAGCAACAACAAACAAGCAAAAATTAAAGCTTATATATACTGTGTGTTCAACAGCAATCAGTCTTGACAGTTTGGGCAAACTGAAAGACATCAATTTGTTCAAACTGTAAAAAGGATTTCTCTCTTTATTATTTTTTTTTTTGGGGGGGGAGGGAGGGAACAGCCTTTGACAACCCATATCAGTTTAAATCATCCCTTCCAAAATCACACTGCATCTATACTAGTGTAATGGAAAGGTAAGAACAGAGAAATAGATTTTTTTGGTAATATTTGAAGGGGAAAAAAAAAGAAGGCAGTTAGAAGGAAAGAGGGTGCACTACTTCAAGGGAATGAATGATAACAGAAGAAAAATCCCCTCCGTTTGTTTGGAAAACACTGTTTGGGGATGGGTTAGGGGGAGGGGGAGGGGGAGATAGAGGAAGGGAGGAGGTAGGGGGCGATGTGTAGCTAGCTAGCTAGCGAGCTGACTGAGCAATTTTTTAACGCTTCGTCATAGATGCGTGCGTGCGTGCGTGCGTGTGTGTGTGTGTGTGTGTGTGTGTGTGTGTGTGTGTGTGTGTGTGTGTGTGTGTGTGTGTGTGTGTGTGTGTGTGTGTGTTAGGTGTGGGTGGGTGGGTGAGTGGGTGTGCACGCGCGACACACACGAGAGAGAGAGAGAGAGAGAGAGAGAGAGAGAGAGGAGAGAGAGAGAGAGAGAGAGAGAGAGAGAGAGAGAGAGACAGACAGACAGACAGACAGACAGACAGACAGACAGACAGACAGACAGACAGACAGAGACAGAGACAGAGAGAGACAGAGAGAGAGAGAGAGACAGACAGACAGACAGACAGACAGACAGAGTACTTGTTATCTGACAGCCATCGGGGCTGCAGGTTCGATTCTTTGTTGAGGTGTCCATTCAAAGTTGTTTGCTGTTTTGTGTTCCCCTAGTTTTAACATTGATACTTATTCCACTGTGTGTGCGTGTGTGCGTGCGTGCGTGCGTGTGTGCGTGTGTGTGTGTGTGTGTGTGTGTGTGTGTGTGTGTGTGTGTGTGTGTGTGTGTGCGCGTGTGTGTGTGTGTGTGTGTGTGTGTGGTGCGTGTGTGTGCGTGCGTGCGTGCGTGGTGTGTGTGTGTGTGTGTGTGTGTGTGTGTGTGTGTGTGTGTGTGTGTGTGTGTGTGTGTGTGTGTGTGTGTGTGTGTGTGTGTGTGTGTGTGTGTGTGTGTGTGTGTTATGTACTAATATTCTCGTTGCATAGTACATTTATGTAGAATATTCTTTTTCCAGTTTGAAATGATTTTTTGGTAATGTATGTAATGGTGAAGATTTGTGTGTGTGTGTGGGGGGGGGGGGGGGTCTCTGTAAATTTTCAGTTAACACATTGCGTGTTAACTGAAAATTTACAGAGACCCCCCCCCCCCCTGATATGGAATGGAACTGGAAATAAAATATTTATTTTAAAAAAACATCAGTGCTTGTATATACTATCCACAACAATAAACAAAATTTTGCCTTGACATGCCTTCTCTGCTTCCCCTTCTCTCATTCTAAAAAAATGAAGGGATTTTTGTTGCTTCTAACGTACTTGGGGACGGAATAGCTCAGTGGTCAGAGCACTCGCTTTCCCCAAGCTAAGGTTAAGGAGCATCGAGCATGGTTACCAAGTGGATAGGTGACCGTTTGTGCGCA
>CM060333.1:46921607-46934107 GCA_030674155.1 Stramonita haemastoma | reverse complement strand
CTTCCTAAGTATACTTCAGGAAAGAAATATATTACCATGTCGATAATATCTTCCTAAGTATGCCACTTGAAAGAAATATGTTGTGTCGTTGATAGCTTCTTTAGTATACCACATGAAAGAATTATATTATCATGTTGATAATATCTTCCTGAGTATACCATTATGAAAGCAATATATCATATTTTAGAAATCTTCTCGGGTACAGTACCATATGAAAGAACTATATTATATCGCACACATCTTCCTGAATAACTTATGAAAGAAATATTCACCTTCTTCACACATCCCCTTGTCTAGTAGGCCGTTGGGGCACCGCTGAAGATTTTGCAAGAATCTTTCTGAATACCATAATATGAAAGAATATATCGTGTCGTTAGAATCGTTATTAATTCTATAATTATTATGAAAGAATGTATCGTGTCGTTAGAATCGTTATTAATACTATAAAATGAAAGAATATATCGTGTCGTTAGAATCTTTCTGAATACCTTAATATGAAAGAATATATCGTGTCGTTAGAATCTTTCTGAATACCTTAATATGAAAGAATATATCGTGTCGTTAGAATCTTTCTGAATACTTTAATATGAAAGAATATATCGTGTCATTAGAATCTTTCTGAATACCATAATAGGAAAGAATATATCGTGTCGTTAGAATCTTTCTGAATACCATAATATGAAAGAATATATCGTGTCGTTAGAATCTTTCTGAATACCATAATATGAAAGAATATACCGTGTCGTTAGAGTCTTTCTGAATACCTTAATATGAAAGAATATATCGTGTCGTTAGAATCTTTCTGAATACCATAATATTAAAGAAAATATCGTGTTGTTAGAATCTTTCTGAATACCATAATATGAAAGAATATATCGTGTCGTTAGAATCTTTCTGAACATCATATGAAAGAAAAGTCCTGTAGTTAATATCTTCCTCAGTACCATATGAAAGAAATATTTTATCGTTAATATCTTCCTTAGTACCATATGAAAAAATATGTATAATATTGTTGATATCTTGCTCAGTACCTTATTATAAATAAAAGATGCATCACATCGTTAATATTTTCCTCAGTATTATATGAAAAAGATGTATCATATTGTTAAAATCATCCTCAGTATCATATAAAAAACATACATCTTTAATATTTTTCTCAGTACCATATAAAAAAGATGTATCATATCTTTAATTTCTTCATCAGTGCCATCTGAAAAAATGTATCATCTTTTTAATATTTTCCTCAGTACCATATTAAAAAAGATGTACCATACTGTTGGTATCTTCCCCAGTACCATATAAAATATATCATGTTAATATCTTCCTCCTTACCATATAAAAATGTATTATATCGTTAATATTTTCCCCAATACCATATGAAAAAAGATTAATAGTATTGTTGATATCTTCCTCAGTACCATATGAAAAAATATGGTTAAAAATTCGCTAACATTTTACACAGTACCATTTGAAAAAAGATGTATCATATCGTTAAAATCTTTCTCAGTATCATAACTATGATAGGAAATATATTTTCATTCTTAGGGTCACAGATTGGCTGTAATTCTTTGATTGACTGGTTGGGTTGGTGGGTGGGTGGGTGGGTTGGTTGGTTGGTTGGTTGGTTGGTTGGTTGGTTGGTTGGTTGGTTGGTCGGTCGGTCGATCGGTCGGTCAGCCGGTGGACTGACTGACTGACTGACTGGCTAGTTGTTGTTTTTGTTTGTTTTTGTTTTGGTTTGTTTTGGGTTTTTTGACTGACTAATTGAGGACACGTTTTTCAATGTGCTAAAAAAAATCCTCAAACTATACTACACTACCAACACCACCACGTTCTTTTTTATATTTTCTGTATATATCACCTTTGCCCAGGTGAGCGGTGACCTGTGTCGCGCGCTGTGTGACCTGGGCAAGTCGCGAGAGGCCCTGGAGCACGCGGGGCAGCAGTGCGGGCTGGCCACGGAGGTGGGGGAAGGCGCCCTGATGGCGGAGGCCTACCTCAACATGGCGCTCTGCAACCTGCGCTCCTGCGAGTTCTCCAAGGCCGTCAGCTACTGCCGCTCTGCCCTGCAGCACCAGCCTGATGGGGGCAACATCACCGGGTGAGCCTGCTAGGACCTTCACCTTACCTTACCTTACCTTACCTCATCTTACCTTACCTTACCTCATCTTACCTTACCTAACCTCACCTTACCTTACCTTACCTTATCTTACCTTACCTCATCTTACCTCACCTCACCTCCACCTCATCTTCTTTTAACCTCACCTTACCTCACCTCACCTCACCTCACCTTCCTCACCTCACCTCACCTTACCTCATCTTACCTCACCTCACCTCACCTCACCTCACCTTCCTCACCTCACCTCACCTTACCTCATCTTACCTCACCTTCCTCACCTCACCTCACCTTACCTCATCTTACCTCACTTCACCTCACCTCACCTCACCTCATGAAAAAATGCCTATTGTATATAAAAGCGCACGTAAAAGAATCCCTGGCAGCAAGAGAGTCGTCCATTGTAAGATTTCTTTAGAAAAATGTAATTCTTGTAGAGAAACAATCAGCCGTAGAAGCAGGGAAAGACATGAGGAATTTGTCGTGGCGCTGCTCTTGTGGCGAAGTGCTCTCCTCTGGAGGAGCAATCCAGATTTCCCAAAGAAAAATTCGCAGGGTCGGAAAGTTATATACAATACAAAGCAGTACTAGACGATACAGTTCACAATACAATGCAACACAATACAATATAATACAATACAATACAATACAATGCAATGCAATGCAATGCAATACAATGCAATGCAATGCAATGCTATACAATACAATACAACACAATACAATGTAATGCAAAACAATACAATATAATACAATACAATGCAATATTATATAATACAACACAAAACAATACAATACAATTCAATACAATACAATACAATACAATACGATACGATACGATACGAAACGATACGATACGATACAATACAATACAATACGATACGATACGATACGATACGATACGATACGATACGATACGATACGATACAATACGATACGATACGATACGATACAATACGATACAATACAATACAATACAATACAATACAATACAATACAAAGGGTGGGTTTTGAACACTTACCTTGTCACGTTCTGTTTCTGTGGACTATCACTCTGCATAAAAATCGATTGATACAACAAAGCTTCCACAACTAAGAGTATTCTGAAGTGAACACTACACAAACTTGTTTTTGTTGCTGTTTTGAGGTTGGGGGGTTGTTGGGGTTTTTTTTGGGGGGGGGGTTGTTTTGTTTTGGCTTTGTTTTGGATTTTTTGGGGGGTATTTGTAGTTTTTTTGCTTTTGTTTTTTGTTTTATTGTTTTTTGTTTCAGGTTTTGTTGTTGTTATGTTTTCAAGATCCAATCATGTTGTTTATAGCCCCAACGACCACATAGGCCATATCAAGGCCTAGTGGTCAGAAACATTGCGCTGGCAATTTGACGACCCAGGTTCGAGTCCGGTTGAGGAAATTTTTCTCCTAGAGTTAACATCAGTGCTGACTCCACTCTCCCCAAAAGTCCTTGGGATGAGACTTTAAACCGAGGCCCCGTGTGCGAACGCACGCAGAACATCTTGCGCACACGTTAAATCCTGTTTCGCTTTTCGTAAGAGTAGGCCATCGTGTGCCGGTGGGAACAGATGACAATATTTACAAAACTGCATACACACGGGGACCGGATGAAAAAAAGCACATGATTGCTTATTCTGTTATCCTCGATATAAAAGAATTAATAATAATAATAATAATAATAATAATAATAATAATAATAATAATAATAATAATAATAATAATAATAATAATAATAATAAGGCTGTTTGTTTTCAAGACAAATTAAAACCACTCAGATGTTTACAATGGGTTTGAAATTTGTATTGAATATTTTCTACAATCATTCAACTTTTCATAAACAAAAGACAGCGACGAAAAAGAAGGATAAATAGGTAAAGGTAAAGGTGTCCCATAACCTTTGTGGTCGTAGGGGAGCGAGGCATCAAGACAAATAGATGTGAATAAAAAAAAAAAAAGGAACAACAGCAAATTATTGTTTTTGTACACTTTTCTCATTTTTCACAAGAAATTTAACCTTTGTTTTTTATGATATACAGGACAAACTTATGCGAAGTTATTTTTATCATCATGGTCTTCATCATCATTGCTGTCATTATCATGGATGTCATAGTTATCATCATCATCATCATCATCATCATCATCATCATCATCATTCTTCTTCTTCTTCTTCTTCTTCTTCTTCTTCTTCTTCTTCTTCTTCTCTTCTTCTTCTTCTTCTTCTTCTTCTGCTTCTTCGAATTCTTCTTCTTCTTCGAATTCTTCTTCTTCTTCGAATTTTTCTTATTCTTCGAATTCTTCTTATTCTTCGAATTCTTCTTCGAATTCTTGTTGTATAAATTGTGCTCTCGTCTTTGCTTCTGCAACTGCTGTTGTTCTTACTGCTGCTGTCGCCGCCGCTGCTGTTGTTGTTGTTTCTGCTTTTGTTGTTGTTCTTGTTGTTGCTGCATACTGCCACTGCTGCTGTTACAACAACTACCACTACTAGTACTGTTGTTGTCGTTGCTGTTGTTCCTTGCTCGACACTACTCTCTTATTTTTTTTCTGATATCACAAAATGACCATCATTTTTTTCTCTGTTATTTCCAATAGTCAGTCCTAAAACGACCATTATCTTTTTTCTTTTATTTCCGATAATCATTAAATGATCATCATTATTTTTTCTCTTATTTCCAATAGTCCTTGAATGACTATTATCTTCTTTTCTGTTATTTCCAGCAGTGGTTAATTAATGACCATCATCTTTTTCTCTTATTTTCAATAGTCTTTAAGTGATCTTTGTCTTTTTTCTCTCCTATTTCAGATAGTCCTTAAATGACCTTTTTTTTCCAATAATCCTTGATGACCTTTTTTGTTTATTTCGAGTAGTCCTTAATTAATGACCATCATCTTTTTTCTCCCAATTCCAATTATCCTTAATTGGTGACCATCTTTTTTTCTCTTCTTTTCAATAGTCTTTAAATGATCATTAACTTTTTTCTCCTATTTCCAATAGTCTATAATTGATGACCATCTTCTTTTTTCTCTTGTCATCATTAGTACTTAATGACCATCATCTTTTTTCCAATAATTTCCAATAGTCCATAATTAATAACTCTCAATTTTTTCAATCTTATTTCCAATAATCTATAGTCAATTACCTTTTTTCCATCTTATTTCCAAAAATCCATAATCAATTACCATCCTCTCTTTTTTTCTGCTTTCATTTTCAATAATCCTTAATTAAGTGGCCAGCATTTTTTCCCCATCATCTCAAATAGTATTTTAATTACTGTCTTGTTTTTACCTCTTATTTTCAATAGTACCTAATAAGCATCCTCTTTTTTCTCTTACTTCAAGAGGTCCTTAAATAAATAAAAAAATCTTCATTTTGTTCCCATCTTATTTCCAATATTTCCTAATCAATAACCATTCTCTGTTTTGGGCTCTGATTTCCAAAAATTCTTAAATGACCATCATCTTTTTATTCTATCATCTCCAATAGAATTTTAATGACCATCCTGGTTTTTCCTATTATTTCCAATAATTCTTAATGACCATCCTCTTTTTCCTCTTATTTTCAATAGTACTTAATTAAAAACCATCGCCTTTTTTTTACATCTCATTTCCAACAGTCCTTATTCAATAACGATCCTTTTTTTTTGCTCTGATTTCCAATAACACTTGATGACGTCATCTTTTCCTCTCTCTCTGATTTCCAATGATATTTAATGGCAATCATCTTTTTCTCTCTCTTATTTCAAATAATTCTTCAATGACCATCATCTTTTTTCCCTTTTATTTCCAATAATCCATAATAACCATCATCTTTTTTCCTTTTATTTCATCAAATCCTTAATAAACATCATCTTTTTTTCCCTATTATTTCCACAAATCCTTAATAACCATCATCTTTTTTCCCTTTTATTTCCATAAATCCTCAATAACCACATCTTTTTCCTTTTTTTCTACAGATCTGTTATAATCATAATCTTTTTCCTCTTATTTGCAATAATCCTTCATAACCATCATCTTTTTCTCTTATTTCCAATAATCCTTAACAAGCATAATTTTTTTTCCTCTTATTCCGATAATCCTTAATAACCATCTGCTTTTTTACCTCTTATTTCCAAAAATCTGTAATAAACATAATCTTTTTCCCTCTTATCTACAATAATCTTTAATAACCATCATCTTTTTCCCCCTATCATCTCCGATAGTACTTAATGATCATCCTGTGTTTTTTCCTCTTATTTTTAATGGTGTTAATAACCGTCCTGTTTTTTCCCCTCTTATTTCCTATAACTCTCAAACGACCATCTTTTTTTTCCTGTCTTATTTCCAGTAATCCTTAATAACCATCATCTTTTTTCCTCTTATTTCCAATAATCCTTAATGACAATCATTTTTCTTCTTATTTCCAATAATCCTTAATAACCATCATCTTTTTCCCCCTATCATCTCCGATAGTACTTAATGATCATCCTGTGTTTTTTCCTATTATTTTTGATAGCGTTAATGACCATCCTGTGTTTTTTCCTATTATTTTTGATAGCGTTAATGACCATCCTGTGTTTTTTCCTACAATTTTTGATAGCCTTAATGACCATCCTGTATTTTTTCCTACAATTTTTGATAGCGTTAATGACCATCCTGTGTTTTTTCCTCTTTGATAGCGTTAATGACCATCCTGTGTTTTTTTCCTCTTATTTTTGATAGCGTTAATGACCATCCTGTATTTTTTCCTATTATTTTTGATAGCGTTAATGACCATCCTGTGTTTTTTTCCTATTATTTTTGATAGCGTTAATGACCATCCTGTGTTTTTTCCTATTATTTTTGATAGCGTTAATGACCATCCTGTGTTTTTTCCTATTATTTTTGATAGCGTTAATGACCATCCTGTGTTTTTTCCTATTATTTTTGATAGCGTTCATGATCATCCTGTGTTTTTTCCTATTATTTTTGATAGCGTTAATGACCATCCTGTGTTTTTTCCTATTATTTTTGATAGCGTTAATGACCATCCTGTGTTTTTTCCTATTATTTTTTATAGCGTTCATGATCATCCTGTGTTTTTTCCTATTATTTTTGATAGCGTTAATGACCATCCTGTGTTTTTTCCTATTATTTTTGATAGCGTTAATGACCATCCTGTGTTTTTTCCTATTATTTTTGATAGCGTTAATGACCATCCTGTGTTTTTTCCTATTATTTTTGATAGCGTTAATGACCATCCTGTGTTTTTCCCTATTATTTTTGATAGCGTTAATGACCATCCTGTGTTTTTTCCTATTATTTTTGATAGCGTTAATGACCATCCTGTGTTTTTTCCTCTTATTTTTTACAGTGTTAATGACCATCCTGTTTTTCCGCCTCTTATCTTTAATAGCGTTAATGATCATCCTGTTTTTCCGCCTCTTATTTTTAATAGTGTTAATGATCATCCTGGTTTTTTCCTCTTATTTTTAATAGTGTTAAAACCATCCTGTGTTTTTCCCTCTTACTTTTTTAATAGCCTTAATGACCATCCTGTGTTTTTTTCCTATTATTTTTTATAGTGTTAATAACCATCCTGTTTTCCCCGTCTTGTTAATGTTCCTATAATCCCTAAATGACAATACTCTTTTTTCCCCTCTTATTTCCAATAATCCTTAAATAACAATCCTCTTTCCCCTATCATCTCCAACAAATCCTAAAATAACCACCATCTTTCTTCTTTCTTTTTCTCTTTTCTTCTTTCTCTCAGCTACCTCCACCTATGCCTGGGAGACGCCTTCCTGGGTCTGAGCGAGTTCCAGAAGGCGTGGAACAACTACAGCCGCGCCCATGCTGTGGCGCACAGCCTGTCCGACCCTCTGCTGCAGATGCACGTGCACGCCAGCATGACCTCCGTCTACAGCGCCCTCAACGACCACGACTCCGCCATCGCCTGCTGCCACGCCGCCCAACGCTTAGCCGACGACATTGTGGGAGGAGGAGGAGGAGGAGTAAGTGGTGTGGGTAGTCCGAGCGGTCTTGGTGGCGGTGGTGGTGTTGGTGGTGTTGGTGGTGGAGGTGGTGTGGGTGGTGCGGGTGGGGGTGTTGGGGCGGCCATGGGAAGACACCACCCTCGAGTTCCGGCGGAAGTGGCCGGCTCCGTGACGCGTTTCCGGCGCCGCCTGGCCCCTCTGCTGGCGCGGCCGTACCGCAAGATTGGTCGCTACAATGAGGCTATGGATTATTGTGAGGTGGGTGTTGTGAGTGTGTGTGGTGGGGGGTGTATTGTGTGGGTGTGTATGTTGGGGGGTGTCTGTGTGTGTGTGTGTTCGTGTGTGTGTCTGTGTCTGTGTCTGTGTGTCTGTGTCCGTGTGTCTCTGTGTCTTTATCTGTCTCTCTTTCTGTGTGCATTTGTGGGGGGGGGGGGGGAGGGGGGAGGCTACGTGTGCACGAACGCACGCATACACATGTGGATGGGAAAAATACATAGGTCTGCGCGTAACTGTCTGTGTTTATGTCAATGTTCTCATGTATATGTGTGTAGGCCTGTGTGTACGGGCATGCGTGTGTGTGCGTGCTTGCGTGTGTGCGTGTATGTGTGCGTAGGTGCGTGCGTGCGTGTGTGTGTATATGTGTGCGTCCATGCGTACGTGGGCATTTACACACACGCACGTGTGTGTGTGTGTGTGTGTGTGTGTGTGTGTGTGTGTTGTGTGTGTGTGTGTGTGTGTGCATGCGTGCGTGGGCATTCACACACACGCACGTGTGTGTGTGTGTGTGTGTGTGTGTGTGTGTGTGTGTGTGTGTGTGTGTGTGTGTGTGTGTGTGGAAAAATGCATGTAGCTGCACTTGATGGTAGTGGGCGTTTGACAATGAGAGATGAAAGGAAAAGGGGTTGAAAGGTAGGCCAGCTTCCTGAAAGAGAGGGATGACTCCAACAGATTAAGGCATCCTGATTGCCATGTCCGCCTGTGCAAGTTAAGCCTACCTACCTACCCACCTATCCACCCACGTGTCCGCCTCCATAACATCTATTTGTATTTTTTTGTATTTTGTACCACTTTATGTCACAGCAGATTTCTCTGCGTGAAATTCGGGCTGCTCTCCCCGGGGAGAGCGCGTCGCCACAAGTGCAGCGCCTGCCCAATTTTTTTTTTCTTTTTCCTGTATGCAGCTGTATTTTATTTCCCTATAAGAGTGGCTTTTTTCTACAGAATTTTGCCAGAGTCAACCCCCTTGTTGCCGTGAGTTCTATAACGTGCGCTAAATAGTGATGTGTAACACACGGGACCTCGGTTTATCGTCTCATCCAAAAGACTAGCTCCCAGACCACCACTCAGGGTCTAATGGATAGGGGAAAAGTTTTGGGTCCAAACGGGATACGAACCACCGCACACTCCGACCCGGACTTTTTGCTTTCTAGGCAAGGCGCGTTACCACCTAGACCACCGATCCACCTACAGACTGGTCCTGTGTCTACAAGTGTCTAATCCTACACTGCCGCCTGTAGCCTGCCTCAATCAGCTGAACTGTCAGCTTCCAGTGCATTGTCTTGTCTGTCATCAGCTCATTATCGCATCATGCAACTTGAAGATCATTCTCTGGCCTGATACACTGACTTCTTCAATTAGAGGGGCGCAGTAAAAGGCAGACGTTCTCACACCTACACACGCTACACTCACCTGCAACTGTTTTGAACGCCTGCGCAAACCAGCAAGCAAGCTCGCAACCATCCCAGGTGTGCAAATGTATACACACGCACACACGCGTGCGTGCCCACGCATGCATGCACACACACACACGCACACACACAAACACGCACGTACGCAAGCATTCATACGCCCACACATACACACACAAATACACACACACATACATACATACACACACACACACACACACACACACACACACACACACACACACTCTCTCTCTCTCTCTCTCTCTCTCTCTCCTCTCTCTCTCTCTCTCTCTGTATATAATATATATATATAGAGAGAGAGAGAGAGAGAGAGAGAGAGAGAGAGAGAGAGAGGGAGGGAGAGAGAGAGAGAGAGAGAGAGAGAGAGAGAGAGAGAGAGAGAGAGAGAGAGAGAGAGAGAGAGAGAGAGAGAGAGAGACTCTCTATATATATATATATATATATCAACCTCACAATAACCCATAGCCTCACTGTATGGGATGTCGAAATTTACAAAACTGCATACACACGGGGACTAGATGCAAAAAAGAGCACATGAGTGCTTATTCCATTATCCTCAAAAAAAAGATAAATAAATAAATAAAACACAGATATATATTATATACATATAATTATTATACATAATAAAGTACTCAATACTTCCTCAAATGCTGCCTTTAAAGATGTTTTATCATGTAGTAGGTTTTTTATTCGATTCTGTGACTAAAATCATTTTATGACGAAAATGAAGTTGTAACTGATTACCTGCACGTGTTTTCCTTCACTTTATTGTCCATACGTGTGTGTGTGTGGTGTGTGTGTGTGTGTGTGTGTGTGTGTGTGTGTGTGTGTGTGTGTGTGTGTGTGTGTGTGTGTATGTATGTGTGTGTGTAATTATAGTGCGATGTATATAATTTTTATATATATATATATATATATGTATATAATATATATATATATATATATATATTATATATATATGTATATATATATATATATATATATATATATATATATATATATATATATATATATATATATATATAACAGAGCGTGATAGATACTTACACTTACGCAAAAACAGTGTCCCTGTAATAGATCTTAGATGATTTTTCTATATTTTATATTTATAGGTAAGTAAAATGGTAAAGGTGTCCCATGTCCTATGAGGTCGTAGGGGAGCGAGGCATCAGAGACCTCAGCTTCTCTAGGGGCCAGCATATTGAGGGCGGCGCCTATCTCCTCTCCCTCGCTGCTTTACCTTCCCCGACCCTAAAGAGAGCAGGTACCCATATACAGCTGGGGGGACTGTACTGAAGCCAAGGCGCGCAAACGGTCACACATCCAACTGATAACCACGCTCGACGTTGCCTAACTTGACAGGGGAAAGGTAGCGCGCTGACCACTCAGCTATCCCGCCCCATTTATTTATACCACTTTAAATCACGGCAGATTTCTCTGCGTGAAATTCGGGTCTCTCTCCCCGGGGAGAGCTCGCCGCCACAAGAGCAGCGCCACCCATTTTTATTTTCTTTTCCTGTCTGCAACTGTGTTTGTTTCCCTATCAGAATGGCTTTTTTCTACAGAATTTTGCCAGTGACAACTCTCTTGTTACCGTGAGGGTTTTTTACGCACGTTTAATAATTATAAATAACACACGGGACCTCAGTTTATCGTCTCATCCGAAAGACTAGCACCCAGACCACCCCACCCATGGATAGGGGAAAAGTTTCGGGCCCAAACGGGGATCGAACCACAGCACACTTTCGACACAGACTTTTCGCTTTCTAAGCAGGCGTGTTACCCTCTAAGACCACCGATCCACCTTTTCTAGGGGGCCATACAGCGCAAAACAGGAAAGGTTGTCCTTCTAAAGTTTTCTTGTTTACAAATAGAGTTGCAGAATAAGGTAGGCTTCCTGCCCCACTTCAGTCCACCTGTGCTGTGCACTCTACACTGCACCACCCCCTTCAGGCCTGCAGCACAAACCTGTCCATCAGTTGTTCTCTTGGCTGAGTGAGGACTCCGCTAGAACTGCAGTTTGCACTCCATCCTACATCGATTGTCAACTATAAAACTGAAATAGATGGGACGGGATAGCTCAGCGGTCAGAGCACTCGCTTTCCCCTTACAAAGGTTAAGCAGCATCGAGTATGGTTACCGAGTGGATGGGTGACCATTTGCACGCCTTGGCTTCAGTCCCCAGTTCACCCAGCTGTAAATGGGTACCTGCCCTCTTCCGGGTCAGGGAAGGTAAATTAAAGCAGGGAGAGAGAGGAGATGGGCGCCGCCCTCAACATGCTGGCCCCTAGAGAAGCAGAGGTCTCTAAATGCCTTGCTCCCCTATGACTACATAGGTTATGGGACACGTTTACCTTTACCTAGATGTTTGTTAGATGGTGTGATTACCACTAGAAATATACACGACGAAAATGAATTAAAGAACTGGCAGGTCTGTATGCAAAGTTAATCTGGATGATTGAAAAAATAATTCCCACCCGTAGGTCATTCGCCAAAATGCTTACTGCAGAGACTGGAACCCACGACTTCATAGTTCTATGGCATTGAAGTCAGGCGGTCTTAACCACTCGGCTATAGTGTCCGTTAGTGTCAAACCAACTTTGTTGTGGATCGGTGGTCTAGGGGTAACGCGTCTGCCTAGAAAGCGAAAAGTCTGTGTCGGAGCGTGCGGTGGTTCGAACCCTGTTTGGGCTTTAAACTTTTCCCCCATCCGTTAGAC
>CM060333.1:46908881-46919007 GCA_030674155.1 Stramonita haemastoma | reverse complement strand
ACACCTGTGTGCATGCTATTTTTTTGTTGTTGTTGTTGTCATCCGCTCATGTGCTCAAGCTTTTTTGTTTATATTTCGTTCCTTCAGCTGTAAATGGGTACCTGCCCTCTTTAGGGTCAGGGAAGGTAAAGCAGCGAGGGAGAGGAGATGGGCGCCGCCCTCAACATGCTGGCCCCTAGGGAAGCTGAGGTCTCTGACGCCTCGCTCCCGTACGACCACACAGGTTATGGGACACCTTTACCTTTACCTTTTTTTTTACCTTTCGTTCCTCGGCTGGGGCTTTGAGGTTCACCCATGATGAGAGCTTTGTATATATATGCAACCGTTTTCGCCTACCGTTGAGGCAGCCGCATTCTGACTTCGGGGATAATGTCTGAAGACGACACCAATGTACATTGTGCTTTATATTTTTTTGTCATCCGTTCCTGCGCACGTAAAAGAACCCACGACAACAAGAGACTTGTCCCTCGCGAAATTCTATAGAAAAAAAGCCAATCTGATACGAAAATAAATACTCATGCAGAGAAGAAAAATGGGTGGCGCTGCTCTTTTGGCGACACACCCTACTCAGGGTAAAGCAGCCCGAATTTCACACAGAGAAATTTGCCGTGACTTAAAGTGGTATGCAGTAATATACAATACAAAATAATACAATACTGGCACACAACGACGTACTCTTCCAAAGGCGGAACGGGTTGTAATGTGTGCACAAGATGTTCTGCGTGGGTTCGAACACGGAACTTTGGTTGACAGTCTCATTGAAGGAGTGTGTGTGTGTGTGTGGTGTGTGTGTGTGTGTGTGTGTGTGTGTGTGTGTGTGTGTGTGTGTGTGTGCGGTGTGTGTGTGTGTGTGTGTGTGCGTGTGTGTGTGTGCGCGCGCGCGCGTGCGTGTGTGCGTGTGTGTGTGTGGTGTGTGTGTGTGTGCGTGCGTGCGTGTGTGTGTGTGTGTGTGTGTTATATTAATAATATTATTTATTTTATTATTTTTATTTTATTTTTCGGATAATGGAATAAGCACTCATGTGTTTTTTTTTTTACATCAAGTACCCCTGTGTATGCAGTCTTGTCAATTTTGTCATCGCGTCCCACCGGCACACAATGGCGTGTGTGTGTGTGTGTGTGTGTGTGTGTGTGTGTGTGTGTTTTGTGTGTGTGTGTGTGTGTGTGTGTGTGTGTGTGTGTGTGTGTGCGTGTGTGTGTGCGCGCGCGCGCGTGCGTGTGTGCGTGTGTGCGTGTGTGGTGTGCGTGTGTGTGTGTGCGTGCGTGCGTGCGTGCGTGTGTGTGTGTGTGTGTGTTATATTAATAATATTATTCATTTTATTATTTTTATTTTATTTTTCGGATAATGGAATAAGCACTCATGTGCTTTTTTTTTACATCAAGTACCCCTGTGTATGCAATCTTGTCAATTTTGTCATCGCGTCCCACCAGCACACAATGGCGTTGTGTGTTGTGTGTGTGTGTGTGTGTGTGTGTGTGTGTGTGTGTGTGTGTGTGTGTGTGTGTGTGTGTGTGTGTGATTAGTTAAAACAATCAATTTTTATTTGTTGCATGATTGTGTGAGAATACGTTGAATGCAAGCGCTTTATTTTTTTTTTTTACAAGATATAGCACTATATGAATTCAATTTATTATTATTAAATCAAATTCTGCGCTCTATGAGTTTTTGTCTATAAAAATTTGGCGTCGAGTTTGTTGGGTTTTTTGTATAACACAAAAACAATTATCTGAATTATAAAGGATATTGAGGCGATAATGATAAGACTCCTCTGAAGTCGGAGTATGGCTGCCTATATGGCGAGGTACTTGAAAACAGTCATAGACGCAAACTTCTCATTCAGTTTGCAATTTCAATTTCCCAGTGATTCCCAGGTGGAATGAGTGAGTCAGAGTGCACATTCTGGGTGAACTCCGTGAGTGTTAAGCTGGGGAACGCACAACAACAACATAAGACAGAGGTGGTTTAAAAATTCAAAGATTTGTTACCCACATGAATGAACGAATGTATTTATTTATTTCGTTCCTCGGCTGGAGCTCCTAGGTTCACCCAAGGTGAGATTTTACGTATGCGACCGTTTTTGCCCACCATGAAGGTAACAGCATTGAACGATTCTATGATTTCCAGAGTGTTTACAAACCTCGGGGGACGGGATAGCTCAATAGTCAAAGCACTCATTTTCCCAAGCTATGGTTAAGCAGCATCGAGCTTGGTTACCAAGTGGATGGGTGACCGTTTGCGCCCCTTGGCTTCAGTACAGTCCCCCAGTTCGCCCAGCTGTCAATGGGTACCTGCCCTCTTTAGGGTCAGGGAAGGTAAAGCAGCGAGGGAGAGGAGATGGGCGCCGCCCTCAATATGCTGGCCTCTAGAGAAGCTGAGGTCTCTGATGCCTTGCTCCCCTACGACCACATAGGTTATGGGACACCTTTACCTTTACAAACCTGACTCACCACCCATGAGAATGGTCGTAGCACTGAAGCCATGTTGAATGAACATCTTTTGCAATATAATAAATAGCATGAACTATTTCATATATATATATCTTCGTTTGAAGCTTTCAGTATTTTGGGTTCCTGTGCTAGAGCTCCCAGGTTCACCAATGGTGAGATGTTACATATGTGACCATTATTGCCCACCATGAAGGTAACCGCATTCTGACTTAAGGGATGGTATTTTGTTTGAATTTCGTTGAAATTGTATGGTCTTGGTGACATTTTTTTAAAATGTGCGTTGTCACTCTTAAACTGCAGTTTCAAATAACATTAGTGGTGTAAAAAAAAAAATTGATGGGCAAAATTTGCTTGCGAATAGTGCTGGAGAAAATTACCGAATTTGCGTTGATAAATTTTTAGTTATTGTTTTATTCATTTTGGTTTGCTTCGGTTTTTATAGTTAGGTTGTTTGTTCGTTTGTTTGTTTTGTTTTGGGGGTGATGGTTTGGGTTTGGGTTTTTTTAGTTTTGTAATATATGTATATTTTGGGTGAGATGATAAACCGAGGTCCCGTGTGCAACGCACATTCTATGCAAGTAAAAGAACCTACGGCAACAAGAGAGTTGTCCCTGGAAAAATTCTGTAGAATATACATATGCAGACAGAAAAAAGAAACAAAATAATATGTGGCGCTGCTCTTAGGACGTACTTTTTCCAGGGAAAGCTGCCCGAATTTCAGGCAGAGAAATCTACCGTGTGACTGAGAGTATGGTATAAAATGTAAAAAATGTGAGGCAAAGGTGTCCCATAACCTATGTGGTCGTAGGGGACAAAGGCGTCAGAGACCTCAGCTTCTCTATCCTTGACCCTAAAGAGGGCAGGTACCCATTTACAGCTGGGTGAACTGGGGAAAGTGTACTGTAGCCAAGGCGCACAAACGGTCGCCCGTCCACTTGATAACCACGCTCTTTGACGCTTAACCTTAGCTTGGGGAAAGCGAGTGGCCTGTCCACTAAACTATCCCGTCCCCGTCCCTGGTGTTGTATACAAATACAAAATTATTAATACATTTTTTTTTTGAACACCGAAGCGAAGATAGCAGCATGAAGCCCAGAATGAAGAAGAATGTTGACTACTTTACTGCAGCAAAGAAAAAGCGCTGATTTCGATATATATATAAACAAACAATGAAACGTTTAACAAAAAAAAATTAATCAATTAATCCCTTGGGATTATCCCACAAGTTTATCTCTAAATCCAATCCTGTCATAGCGTTTGTCGTTCTGCCGACCACAGAGGCCATGTCAGGGATGTCACCTGCTTAAGGGATTTTGGGTTTTTTGTTGTTGTTGGGGAGGGGAGGGGCGAGGGAGGGTGGGGGATGTGTGTGTTTTGGGGTAGAGCTGTAAGATTCAGCAAGGTTCACCAATGGTGAGATTTTTGCGTATTTGATTCTTTTTGTCCACTGTGAAGGTAGGCACATTCTGATTTCGGAGCTTATGTCTAAAAGTGAGAGAGAGAGAGAGAGAGAGAGAGAGAGAGGAGAGAGAGAGAGAGAGAGAGAGAGAGAGAGAGAGAGAGAGAGAGAGAGAGACAGAGACAGACAGACAGACAGACAGACAGACAGACAGACAGACAGACAGACAGACAGACAGACAGACAGACAGACAGAAGAGAGAGAGAGAGAGAGAGAGGAGAGAGAGAGAGAGAGAGAGAGAGAGAGAGAGAGAGAGAGAGAGAGTGAGAGAGAGAGGGAGAGAGAGATATGATGATGATGAATGATGATGATGATGATGATGATGATGATGATGATGATGATGATGATGATGATGATGATGACTGGAGTGTCGAGATGTCCAGCATATAAGGCACAAGCATTTTACTGCTACAGATCCTCTTTCGGGATGTTCTACTGGACATCATTATTAACTTCCTGAGAGAATCGGGCTTTTCCCGTCAGTATTTGCAATTGCATATGAGGGAAAGTGGTATAGTTGGTCACCAAGAACTAGGTTGTTTTAATTAAGGAATCTGGTTTTGGTTTTATCTCATTTTATGTGTGATTGATGTGATTTTTCCCACAACGCGGTGCCCGTCCTGAGCTGACCCTTATGGTTGACCAGGGTGTAGATACGAGGAACGACAGTAGTGTTGGTTTTATTACCCCGTTTTAATTTGTATATAGGCTAGTTGCTCAGTTTTAATCTGAGATTTAACATTTGACGAGGTGACAGCCCTGATATGGCCTGTGTAGTCGGCGGGGCTATAAACAACATGATTGGATTGAATTGATTGAACTGTCGATGACAACGGGGTTGATGATGATGATGATGATGACGATGATGATGATGATGATGATGATGATGATGATGATGATGATGATGATGATGATGATGATCTTTTGAGCTTCCATGATAGAATAAAAGAGAGATTCACGTTTCATTTGGACCATGTGCTAGATCAAACACAATGTCGCCATAGTTTTCCCATTTTATCTTATCTCATATTTACTCTCCCTCCTCCATCTTCTTCTCTTTCTCTCTCTCTCTCTCTCTCTCCTCCTCTCTCTCTCTCTCTCTCTCTTCTCTCTCTCTCCTCTCCCCCTCCCTCTCTCCTCCTCTTACCCCCCCCCATCCCCCAAATCCCCCACCCACGCCCCGAAAAGACACGAAGAAGCAAAAGACATGGCTTCTAATGAACTTCCGGCTGGGAGCGAGGCGTGAATGCCGTAGTGGTGCTGGGGAGGACATTGCTCACATCGCCTCGCTGCCTTGAAAGCTCATTTCCAAATATAACCCCCCTCCCTCCCCCTCCTTCCTCCCTCACAGAAACACACTACCAGGAATGTTCAGATGTGCCCATCTAGATTTGAAAAGAAGATGGCAAGTTTCAGTTTATTTTCGTTTGGCACATGCTCAAAAAAAAAAAGGAAAAAAAAAAGATTTAGAAAAAAAATAAATACGAAGCAAAGAAAATGTTGCAATAGAACTTCCGTTTTGCTTTAGGCATGCGCATTGACGATCAGTGAGAGAAACTTTCTTTAGAGGGGGTGGGGTGGGGGTGGGGGTCTGTCTTTGGTCGGAAGTAGTAGTAGTGAAGATAAAAAGAGGAAGGGATGGAAAGAGGTTGAGAGAAATAAGGAGGGGGGGGATGTTTTAAAAAGGAAAGGTAGGGGAGGTGGTAAGGGGGGGTGAGGGGGATAGCGATTACTCACGAGCACACTTGTTTCCAATTATATCGCTGATGCCAAAAATGTCTTTGCTGATGCTACCCTTTTTCCAAATCTTGGCACTCAGCTTTTCAAGCGTTTTCTTATGCTGGTAATTTGTCGTGTGTAAAATGACATTAAAATGGATACGCTTTTTTGTGAAGTAAACGTGCATCGTGTAGACTATGTGGGGTAGGACAAGTAAAGCTATCATCATCATTGTCAACATGTGAAAATCCTATATCAGAATAGGTTAGGAGTTGTTTTTGTTTCGTAATCTTTGCTGTTGGCGTTTAATGGTGTATTGTGAAAGACATGTGTGGGTGGTTTATCACTAGGGTTTGTTTCTGTTGACGTTGATGTGTTTTCTTCATCGTTTATGTATGACTTCAATACTAGGACACCTGGCTTGTACTCTTATTTCCGTTTTTTGTTGGTTTGTTGCTGTTTGGTTGCTGCTGCTTCTGCTTCTGTTGCCTCTGCTTCTGCTGCTGCTGCTGTTCTGCTACTACTGCTAGCTGCATTTTTTTTTTTTTTGGGGGGGGTGGGGGGGGGGAATAAGATAACCTGGTTGTCTGAATCTTGTTTTGTCTTGTTTTGTTTTGTTGAGTATTGTAAAACAAAATTTATTTGATTATATTGCACTGCTTTGCATTTTAAACATTTGCAGCCTGCATATTTTAACTGCGTGAAATTGGCCTGACCTTTCGGGCAAGAGTGCGTTGCAACTATGCTTACCACCCTGTATCACCCACACACAAACATACGCACACAAACACATACACGCGCGTGCGCGCGCGCACACACACACGTAGCGCGCACGCACGCACACACACGCACACACACCCCACACACGCAGCACGCACGCACGCACACACGCACGCACGCACACACAAACGAATCTTTGCAAACACATGCACACACTCATTGATGCGTATTATGCACACGTGCGAATGCATGCACCTGCATCAAACTTACGCAGGTGTGTGGAGGGGGGAGGGGGAGATGCCCATTCCTTTCTCTTAAGCTGAAAGCTGTAGGCTTCAGCTACACACCATCTTAATTTTTTTCGACTTTTCCTTCTGTTTCCCTATATTATTCTTGCATTAATACTGTATACATACAAGACATACACAGACCCCCCCCCCCCTCCACATACACACACACACTTTTTTTGTGGAAGACTAGCCTGTGACTCAAAACTCACATGATTTTGCTACAAATTTGGTAGGTTTGAATTGTTGTTTTTTTAAATATTTTTTTCAGCAAATACTGTAGGCCTACCCCCTCAGTCCTTTGTCGTCTGCTAGCTTCCTAACAACAGTACGCATGTGTGGGGTCAACACTGTAACACTGTAAGAACACAAGCAATTAATTAAGCAATATGTTAATTAATTTTTTATGATAGTTCCCAAGTTTTTCAAGGTAACATTCTATTGCTCTATATGCCTCAATCCAAAAAAATTAGTACACCGTGCGTTTTTTTTTCATACTTTGAAACAAAACAATATCTGTGAATAAAAGAAAAAAGAAAGAATATCACATCATTTTCCGACTGGTACTCTATAGAAGATACTACATGACCGGCAAGCTAATATAGGAGTGTAACCTGTAGTCAATGCCGTGGATTGTGATGATGTTTGATTGTTATGTCCATCCTTTGTCCCTGATCTCTTCTTTTTTTCCTCTCATTTCTGTCGCTTAGCAATCCTTGGTGTATGGGTGCTCCAACCCAGTGTGGTGGACCATGGTCCGTTTGCAGTGTGGTGGATTCATGGTCCATTTGCAGTGTGGTGGATTCATGGTCCATTTGCAGTGTGGTGGATTCATGGTCCACATTTGCAGTGTGGTGGATTATGGTCCATTTGCAGTGTGGGGATCATGGTCCATTTGCAATGTGTGGATTTAGGTTCATTGCTGTGTGTGGATTAATGGTCCATTTGCAGTGTGGTTATTAATGGTCCATTTGCAGTGTGGCGTATGGGTGGTCCAATCGCAGCACAGATTACCAGATCGTATTATAACCGTTTTCTCTTTTTCTGCTTTCATTTCTCTCTTTTCCCCCTCCTACTGCCCACATCACCAGTCTTGTCAACTGTGGTCAATGGCTTGGTTCAGCAGTCAGTCAAGTCAAGTCAAGTCAAGTCAAGTCAAAAACACTTTAATCATCTCTGAAGGGCAATTACAATACTGACAGGCATATTGATACAAATCATAATCAAACACACGAAATAACTACATTTCATATTTGTTCAATGTTCTGGTTCCTTGTCAACGAATTGTTTTCCTTAAAGAGGGGTCAGTCCTTGAGTGACCTTTGTACTGGACTGTAGTGATAAGAACAACAACAATGAAAAACTAATATTGGTGTTGGTGTACTGCTGTTGCTACTACTCTACTACTACTACTACTACTACTACTACTACTACTACTACTACTACTACTACTACTACTACTACTACTACTACTACTCCTGCTGCTGTGCTGTTGCTGCTGCTGCTGCTGCTAGCTGCTGCTGCTGCTGCTGCTGCTGCTGCTGCTGCTGCTAGCTACTACTACTACTACTACTACGATTGCTGCTGCGCGCTATTGCTGCTGCTACTGCTGCTACTGCTGCTGCTGCTGCTGCTGCTGCTTACTACTACTATACTACTACTACTACTACACTACTACTACTACTCTGCTGCTGCTGCTGCTGCTGCTTGCTGCTGCTGCTCCCTGCTGCTGCTTCTACTACTACTACTACTACTACTACTACTACTACTACTACTACTACTACTACTACTACTACCACCACTGCTGCTGCTGCTGCTACTGTTGCTGCTACTAGCTGCACTGCTGCTGCTGCTGCTGCTACTACTACTACTACTACTACTACTACTACTACTACTACTACTACTACTACTACTACTACGATTGCTGCTGCCGCTGCTATGCTGCTGCTGCTGACTACTACTACTACTACTACTACTACTACTACTACTACTACTACTACTACTACTACTACTACTACTGCTGCTGCTGCTACTGCTGCTACTTCTGCTACTGCTACTGCTGCTGCTGCTGCTGCTGCTGCTTCTTCTTCTACCTGCCACCCCCACTTCTACAACTTCAAACAACGCTGACAGTATTCGTTCATTGAGAAAGCAAACCGTGCACCATTGTTAAGCGTGTGTAATTTTTCTTAGGAAGGAGATGGATGGAAATATGTGATGGATTTGGATGGAATGGATGGATGGATGGATGGATGGTGATGGATGAGGTGGATGGATGGATGGATGGAGGAAGATGGATAGAGGAAGAGTATCGAGGAAAGGAAAGGAAAGAAAAAGAAGAAAAAGGAAAGAAGGAAAGAAAGAAAGGAAAGGAAGAAAGAAAGAAAGAAGAAGAAAGAAAAGAAAGAAAGGAAGAAAAGAAAGAAAGAAAGAAAAGAAGAAAAAAAAACAAACAAAAAAAAAGAAACAAGAAAGAAAGAAAAACAAAGAAAAGAACAGAAAGAGAAGGAATAAAACAGACAACCAAACAAAACCAACAATAAAAGAAACACAAGAAAGCAAGAAAGAAAGACAGAAAGGCAGATCGACAGACAAACAAACTGACAGACAATTAGACAAACCGACAGACAGCAAAGGCGAAGAGGCGTCTTCTGTATTTATCTGCACGTGGCATTCTTGCTTGGGTCACACAGCGGTTTCCAAGGTCGGTCACGGCAACATTCCCTTCCCCCCCCTCCTCCCTCCTCCTCCTCTCCTTCTTCACCACCCTGATTCAGCAACTGTCTGTTCAGTACAGAGACAGAGACTGAGAGAGTCAGAGACAGACAGACAGGCAGACAGACAGACAGAAATAGATATTTTTTTTATTTATTCTTTTATATCGAGGATAACAGAATAAGCATCATGTGCTTTTTTTCATCCGGTCCCGTGTGTATGCAGTTTTGTAAATCTTGTCATCTGTTCCCACCGGCACACGATGGCCTACTCTTACGAAAAGCGAAACAGATTTAACGTGTGCGCAAGATGTTCTGCGTGCGTTCGCACACGGGGCTCGGTTTAAAGTCTCATCCGAAGGACTGGATAGAGAGAGAGAGACAGAGAGAGAGAGAGAGGAGGGGGCGAAGACAGAGAGAGAGGGGGGGCGGAGAGAGACAGACAGACAGAAAGAGAGCAGACAGACAGGACAGAAAGAGAGACAGAGTCAGAGAAGACAGAGACAGAATAATTGATAGAGATAGAGTAGATAGAGCAAGACAGAAGACAGAGAGATATAATAGATAGATAGATAGATCAGACAGGACCCGACAGACAACAGACATACATACATACATACAACAGCACACATACAGCATACATGCAATACATACATACATACATACATACATACATACATACATACATACATACATACATACATACATACATACTACATACATACATACATAGACATAGAGAGACAACATAGACAGAGAGGAGAGATAGACAAGAAGAG
>CM060333.1:46901381-46903881 GCA_030674155.1 Stramonita haemastoma | reverse complement strand
TGTTCTTTTCCCTGCCAGAGAGCGCAGCCCCGGTACGAGTCAGCGCACAGCATCATGACGGAGACAGCGGACAGACTGGGCCAGTCCCGTGTGCTGGGGGGAATGGCCAAAGTGGCCGCCACCACTGGACAACATCAGAAAGTAAGTGCACAGACACCACACTCCGCCTGGCCTGCCTCGTACTATACTGGTTAGTCGAGTCAAGTCTAGTCAAAAACACTTGAATTATCCCATGAAGGGCAATTTCTACTTAGTATGGATGGTTGCATGCGTGTGATGTAAGCGCTTTGATGTGTTGATTTTCAAGATTCAGCGCTGCATGAATTCTGTGCGTTAATATCATGATCATAATATCTCTGAGAGTCCTTAGGGAAATTTGTCCTTCTTGGATAACTGTTTCTCAGAACGTCGTCAATCATCCAATGCCAATGTAGCCCTAACCAATCCATCCAATCCAATCCAATCCAGTCTAGTTGTCTTAAGATTGCTGACCACAGAGGTATATCGGACTCATTTTGTCCACTTTTTTTTTAAATCTTAGATTAAAATTGTGCAACTATATAAGATTATAAACAGGGGATGGGTTTAACCAACTGTGCTGTCCTTCCTCCTATCAACGCCTCGGACAACCCATAATGGTCAGTAAAGTAAGAATTGTCACCACCTTGCGGCAGAAACAACATGAAAGGCAAAAAACTTTAAAGGTAAAGGTGTCCCCTAACCTATGTGGTCGTTAGGGAGCGAGGCGATCAGAGACCTCAGCTTCTCTAGGGGCCAGCATGTTAGAGGGTGTGCCCATCTCCTCTCCCTCGCTGCTTTACCTTCCCTGACCCTAAAGAGGGCAGGTACCCATTTACGGCTGGGTGAATAAATTATTGGGAAACTGTACTGGAGCCATATCATTATTATAACCAGCTGTTGCGTTTCCCATCCATATCACCCGGAAAATCCCTGATGTATCCCATTCAAGTCACTGACAGCTGGTCTGGACCACAAACATTGGACAGGGACCTGTGCCTAGGGGTTAAACATTGCCCTGAAACCCCAAAACCAGGTTGGAATCGTTCAAGGGGTTTTTCCCCCCGGAGTTACCTCAGTGCAGACCCCTTTTCCCCCAAGTCCTTCGATGAGTTTTAAAACTGAACCTCTTTGGGGGAATGCACGAGAAAAATCTTCCATGCACTTAAACCCTGTGCTTTTCGGAAGAGTAGGCCATTATTTCCGTTGGGAACGAATGACAAAAAATTGAAAAAAACTAAAACCACAGGGAGACTGGAGTTAAAAAAGCAAAAAATTTTATTTTTTCCTTATCCTTGATGTAAAACAATAAATCAAATCAATCAAAAGTTATTAAAGTCAATCCAGCAAAACACTAGGATCTTGGTTTTGTATTTGTTTGTTTTGCTTTTTAAAAAATTTTTATTTCTTGTATGTTTCGTGTTGTTGTTTTTTTTCAATTATTTTTTTAGAACTCACTTTTTCGTTGTGGGTTGTTTTTTTTTTAATTATTATTTTATGTATATTTGCTTTTTTTTTTTTTTTTTTTTTTTTTTTTTTTTTTTTTTTTTTTTAAAAAAGGTTTTTAAAAGGGGGGGGGGTTTTTTTTTTTTTTCTTCTTCTTTCGTTTTTTTCTTCCTTCAAAATTTCAGTTTCCTTCTCTTTTTTATTTCTTTTTTTTTTTTTCTTTAAAACTTTGGGTTTTCCCTTAAGCTTTAGCTTTAAAAATAATTGTTTTAGCTCTTTTCTCTCTTTTCTCTCTCTCCCCCTCTCCCCCTCCCCTTCTCTCTCTCTCTCTCTCTTCTCTCTCCCCTCTCTCTCTCTCTCTCTCTCAATATCCCAAAAACATTGTTTTGTGCTCTCTTCCCTCTTCCTCTCTCTCTCTCCTCTCTCTCCCTCTCTCCTCTCTTCTCTCCTCCTCCATCCCCTCCCTCTTTCCCCCCCCCCTTCCTCCCCCCCCCCCTAAAATCCTCCCTTTGTGGGCTGGTCTTTCTTCCATCGGCCTTCGTTTTCTTATCGTGTTCCTGCTCCTTTTTTTTTTTCTTTTATTTCCCTTCCCCCCCCTCCCCCCCCCCCAACCCCTCCTTTCCTCCTTTTCTTTTTCCCCCCCTACTGCCTTTTACTTCTGCAAGCAATGCCAGGGAGAGAGAGAGAGAGGAGAGAGAGAGAGGAGAAGAGGACAGACAGACAGACAGACAGACAGACAGACAGACAGACAGACAGACAGACAGACAGACAGACAGAGGGAAAAAAGAGACAGACAGAAAGAGGACAAGACAGAGGAGACACAGAGAGACAGAGACAGGACACAGGAGAGACAGACAGAGAGACAAAGACAGAGATAACAACAGACAGACAGAAGAGAGAAAAAGAGACAAAGCAAGAGGGGAGAGAAAGACACAGGAGAGAGAGACAACAAAAAAAACCCCAAGAAACGACAAGAGACAGACAGAGAAGACGAGACGAGACGAGGAGACACACAAACAGAGAAGAGAGAGACAGA
>CM060333.1:46898147-46901281 GCA_030674155.1 Stramonita haemastoma | reverse complement strand
TGTGGTGGATTCATGGTCCATTTGCAGTGTGGTGGAATTATGGTCCATTTGCAGTGTGGTGGATTCATGGTCCATTTGCAGTGTGGTGGATTCATGGTCCATTGCAGTGTGGTGGATTCATGGTCCATTTGCAGTGTGGTTAATTAATGGTCCATTTGCAGTGTGGCGTATGGGTGGTCCAATCGCAGCACAGATTACCAGATCGTATTATAACCGTTTATCTCTTTTTCTGCTTTCATTTCTCTCTTTTCCCCCTCCTACTGCCCACATCACCAGTCTTGTCAACTGTGGTCAATGGCTTGGTTCAGCAGTCAGTCAAGTCAAGTCAAGTCAAGTCAAGTCAAAAACACTTTAATCATCTCTGAAGGGCAATTACAATACTGACAGGCATATTGATACAAATCATAATCAAACACACGAAATAACTACATTTCATATTTGTTCAATGTTCTGGTTCCTTGTCAACGAATTGTTTTCCTTAAAGAGGGGTCAGTCCTTGAGTGACCTTTGTACTGGACTGTGTGATAAGAACAACAACAATGAAAAACTAATATTGGTGTTGGTGTACTGCTGTTGCTACTACTACTACTACTACTACTACTTACTACTACTACTACTACTACTACTACTACTACTACTACTACTACTACTATACCACTGCTGCTGTTGCTGTTGCTGCTGCTGCTGCTGCTGCTGCTGCTGCTGCTGCTGCTGCTGCTGCTGCTGCTGCTGCTACTACTACTACTACTACTACGATTGCTGCTGCCGCCGCTATTGCTGCTGCTACTGCTGCTACTGCTGCTGCTGCTGCTGCTGCTGACTACTACTAACTACTACTTACTACTACTACTCATACTACTGCTGCTGCTGCTGCTGCTGCTGCTGCTGCTGCTGCTGCTGCTGCTGCTTCTACTATACTATACTACTACTACTACTACTACTAACTACTACTACTACTACTACTACTACTACCACCACTGCTGCTGCTGCTGTACTGTTGCTGCTACTGCTGCTATGCTGCTGCTGCTGCTGCTACTACTACTACTACTACTACTACTACTACTACTACTATACTACTACTACTACTACTACGATTGCTGTGCGCTGCTATTGCTGCTGCTGCTGCTATACTACTACTACTACTACTACTACTACTACTACTACTACTACTACTACTACTACTACTACTACTACTGCTGCTGCTGCTACTGCTGCTACTTCTGCTACTGCTACTGCTGCTGCTGCTGCTGCTGCTGCTTCTTCTTCTACCTGCCACCCCACTTCTACAACTTCAAACAACGCTGACAGTATTCGTTCATTGAGAAAGCAAACCGTGCACCATTGTTAAGGTGGTGTAATTTTTCTTAGGAAGGATGGATGGTGGATGGATAGATGGATTGGATGGATGGATGGATGGAGGGATGTGATAGGATGGATGGATGGATGGATGGATGGAGGATGGATGGATGGATGGATGGATGGAGTGTTGGAGGAAGGAAGGAAGGAAAGAAGAAAGAAAGAAAGAAAGAAGAAAGAAAGAAAGAAAGAAAGAAAGAAAGAAAGAAAGAAAGAAAGAAAGAAAAGAAAGAAAGAAAGAAAGGAAAGAAGAAAGAAAGAAAGAAAGAAAGAAAGAAAGAAAAGAAAGAAAGAAAGAAAGAAAGAAAGAAAGAAAGAGAGAGAAAGAAACAAACAAAGAAAAAAGAAACAATGAAAGAAAGAAACAAAGAAAGAACGAAAAAAGAAGGAATAAAACAGACAACCAAACAAAACCAAACAATAAAAGAAACACAAGAAAGCAAGAAAGAAAGACAGAAAGGCAGATCGACAGACAACAAACTGACAGACAATTAGACAAACCGACAGACAGCAAAGGCGAAGAGGCGTCTTCTGTATTTATCTGCACGTGGCATTCTTGCTTGGGTCACACAGCGGTTTCCAAGGTCGGTCACGGCAACATTCCCTTCCCCCCCCTCCTCCTCCTTTCCTCCTCCTCCTCCTTCTTCACCACCCTGATTCAGCAACTGTCTGTTCAGTACAGAGACAGAGACTGAGAGAGTCAGAGACAGACAGACAGGCAGACAGACAGACAGAAATAGATATTTTTTTTATTTATTCTTTTTATATCGAGGATAACAGAATAAGCAATCATGTGCTTTTTTTCACGGTCCCGTGTGTTATGCAGTTTTGTAAATCTTGTCATCTGTTCCCACCGGCACACGATGGCTACTCTTACGAAAAGCGAAACAGGATTTAACGTGTGCGCAAGATGTTCTGCGTGCGTTCGCACACGGGGCCTCGGTTTAAAGTCTCATCCGAAGGACTTGATAGAGAGAGAGAGACAGAGAGAGAGAGAGAGGAGGGGGCGAAGACAGAGAGAGAGGGGGGGTGGAGCGAGAGAGACAGACAGACAGAAAGAGACAGACAGACAGAGACAGAAATTGAGAGACAGAGTCATAGAGCAAGACAGAGACAGAGACATATTGATAGATAGCTAGATAGACAGACAGACAGACAGACAAGATATACATACATACATACATACATGCATACATACATGCATACATGCATACATACATACATACATACATACATACATACATACATACATACATACATACATACATACATACATACATACATACATACATACATAGACATAGAGAGGCAGAGATAGACAGAGACGAGAGATAGACAAAGAAGAGACAACAAATTGGGGGAGGCCAGCGCAGGCTGGGAGAGAGACTAGGCAGAGAGAGATGGGGGGGGGGAGAAGGGGGGGAGATAGGGAGAGAGAGGGGGGGGGTGGGAAGAAACGGAGACAACAAATTAGATAAACCAATTAGATTTCCATTTATTATCAAATGAGCAAGCACCATGCAAAGGGTTATGTGGATATAAAGCAAAACCTACACACACATACACACACCACGCACGCACGCACGCACGCACGCACGCACGCACGCACGCACGCACGCACGCACACACACACACACACACACACACACACACACACACACACACACACACACACACAGCGTGGCATGCAACTTTAGTGTGCGAAATTTTAAACAGCAAAAAAGGAGAAAAAGTAACACTGGTGTATCTAATTACATACTTTTTTTTTAAGTTATGTC
>CM060333.1:46878147-46893147 GCA_030674155.1 Stramonita haemastoma | reverse complement strand
TCTAAGATTTGCTGACCTCAGAGGTTATATCGGGACTCATTTTGTCCTTTTTTTTTTTAATCTTAGATTAAAATTGTGCAACTATATAAGATTAAAACAGGGGAGGGATGTTAAACCAACTTGCTGTCCTTCCTCATCAACGCCTCGGACAACCCATAATGGTCAGTAAAGTAGAATTGTCACACCTTGCGGCAGAAACAACATGAAAGGCAAAAAAACTTTAAAGGTAAAGGTGTCCCTAACCTATGTGGTCGTTAGGGGAGCGAGGCATCAGAGACCTCAGCTTCTCTAGGGGCCAGCATTTGAGGGTGGTGCCCATCTCCTCTCCCTCGCTGCTTTACCTTCCCTGACCCTAAAGAGGGCAGGTACCCATTTACGGCTGGGTGAACTGGGAAACTGTACTGAAGCCAAGGCGCGCAAACAGTCACCATCGCTTGGGGAAAGCGAGTGCTCTGACCTCTGATCTATCCTGTGCCCTAACAACATTAAGGACACAGAAAGGGATAGGATAAAACCAAAGCCACATTCCTTAATAGGCCTTACTACCAACCTTGTTCGTACTAACCAGATTCCCTAGATAACTTAGATTAAACTATCTACCGTTGGCTGCTGCTCTTTCTCTATTCTGTCCATCGATCTGGAATAACTCCCTTCCTCCGCAAAGCCTTTGGACACTTTTAATCCAACCTAAAGAGTAGTTCAAACTAAGATTTCCCTCCTGTTCATCATCCTATCTGGTCCTGCCTCAACGTCTGAATCCTCACCCTGCAAAGTTAAACCTTTAAATGTGTGTGCAGCGCGCGGTGTGCATGTGTGTGCGTTGGGTAGTGTGTGTACATAGATTTGCTAAAACTTTATTGTATTGGTGCTTGTATGTTGTATAGGTCGACACACACTTTGATTGATTTGCAGATTATGCACTATGAATCCCATACAATGTTTATATATTATTTATCGTCATCTCATCATATATCACATTTTGTTGTTGTAATTTAATTGACATTATATTATTATAACCAGCTTTGCATTTCCATCCATATCACCCGGAAAATGCCTGATTATCCCATTTAAGTAACTGATAGCTGGTCTGGACCACAAACATTGGACAGGGGACCTGATAGCCTAGTGGTTAGAACATTGCACTCCTAGTCTGACAAACCAGGTTGGAATCCCGTTCAAGGGATTTTTTCCCCCGGAGTTAACATCAATGCTGATTCCACTCTCCCCAAAAGTCCTTTGGTGAGACTATAAACCGAGGCCCCGTGTTCCGAACGCACGCAGAACATCTTGCGCACACGTTAAACCCTGTTCGCTTTTAGGAAGAGTAGACCATTATGTGCCGTTGGGAATGATGACAAAATGGACAAAACTACATACACACGCGGACTGGATGTAAAAAATGCACACTAATAATTATTCCATTATCCTCGATGTAAAAGAATAAATCAAATCAATCAAAAATTTCAATCAAATCAATCAATCAACACATAAAGTCAATCTCAACAAACACTAGGATCTTTGTTTTGTATGTTGTTGTTTGTTTTGCTTTTTTAATTATTATTTTATGTATGTTTCGCTGTGTTTTGTTTTTTTTTTTTTTTGTGTTTTTCGTTGTCTTGTTTTAAATGATTATTTTATGTATGTTTCGCTCTTGTTTTTGTTTGTTTAAAGGTTTGTGGTAGCAGAGAGGGCAAGATGGAGTTTTGTTATTTGTTTCTTTTATCGTTGTTTTCAAATTCTCTCTCAAAATTCACAGTTTACCATAATGTTTAATGTACATTGAATATATATATATATATATAATATATAATTATATTATTTATTATATTATATTATTATATATATATATATATATATATAATGTTCTTTAAAACTCGTTCTTGAAAGCTGGGTAGAAAATGTCAAAATCATTGTTTTGTGCTCTCTCTCTCTCTCTCTCTCTCTCTCTCTCTCTCTCTCTCTCTCTCTCTAGTGGTCAGAACATTGCGCTGGCAATTGAAGACCGGTTCGAGTCCGGTGAGGAAATTTTTTTCCCTGGAGTTAACATCAGTGCTGACTCCACTCTCCCAAAGTCCTTCGGATGAGACTTTAACGAGGCCCGTGTGCGAACGCACGCAGAACATCTTGCGCACACGTTAAATCCTGTTCCGCTTTCGTAGAGTAGGCCATCGTGAGCCGTGGAACAGATGACATGATTTACAAACTGCATACACACGGGACCGGATGAAAAAAAGCATATGATTGCTTATCTGTTATCCTCGATATAAGAATAAATAAATAAAATAATCTCTCTCTCTCTCTCCATCCCCTCCCTCTTTCCCTCCCTCCCCTCCTCCCTCCCCCCTATCTCCTCCCTTTGTGTCTGTGTCTTCTCTTCTCACTCGGCCTTCGTTTTCTTATCGTGTTCCTGCTCCATTTTTTTCGTCTTCATTCCTTCCCCCTCTCCCCCCCTCCCAACCCCTCCGCCTCCTCCTCTTCTTTCCCCTCTACTGCCTCTACTTCTGCAAGTCAATGCCAGGAGAGAGAGAGAGAGAGAGAGAGAGAGAGAGAGAGAGAGAGAGAGAAGAGAGAGAGAGAGACAGACAGACAGACAGACAGACAGACAGACAGACAGACAGACAGACAGACAGACAGACAGACAGAGACAGAGACAGACAGAGACAGAGACAGACAGACAGAAAACAGAAGAGAGACAGAGAGACAAAAGAGACAAGAGACAGACAGAGACACAGAGACAGACAGACAGACAGACAGACAGACAGAAAGAGAGACAAAGACAGAGATAGAGACAGACAGACAGAAAGAGAGAGAGACAAAGAGACAGACAGAAAGAGACGAAGAGACAGACACACAGACACACAAACAGAGAGAGAGACAGAGACAGAGAGAGAAAATACTCTGTATACATGTAGTCTCCCTGATAGGGCCCCTGGCGCGTGGCCTGTAAGGGGACCCCGTGGGAAAGTGATGGGGAAACTCGCCAGACACGCGCGCAATTTCTCGTGCAGTGCGCGTGCAGGTTATTTATAGACGACCCCTCGCGCCTTAATGACCCGCGCTCCCTATACTCTCTCTTCTGCTGGGTGTCTTCTATAGGGTCCTGCCCTGCTTCTGCTTAGGCTTTGTAAAGGTCTTGAACTTTTTACCAGAAGGGTTTGGGGGCTTTTTTTTTTTTGGGGGGGGGGGGGGGTATGCAGTTTGGGCAAACGAAAGAAAGTATTTTGATGGGTGTAGGGGAGCATATTCTAGGTATAGTAGCAGAAAAAAGGAGGATGAATACAATAATGGGTGTTTATCTCTGTAACCCAATATTTTTTTTATTTGAAAGTTTTACATGTTTGAAGCATACAGTCTTAGGATTCCTTTTTTTTCTTACATCAAAATCCTTTCTGTTGCCCTGTTTAATTTGTGTCTTCTGAAGTCGGGGTCAGTATGGCTGCCTATAGGGTGAGTTACTTGGAAATATACAGGCAAACTTCTCATTCAGTGTGTCATTTCAATCTCACAGTGATTCCCAGGTGGGATGAGTGATTCAGAGTGCACATTCTGGGTGACCCCCAGGGAGTTGAGCTGGGGAAGCACAACAACAACATGGACTTGTGGACAATAATGGCAGGTTTGACGTAAAATTGTGACCCGAACTAAGTGACAACCAAAATCTCTGTTTCAGACAAAACCAAAAAACAAAAGTGTAGCTCAAAAGCTGGCCCCAAAATATGCCTTACCTTCCGTATAAATATAAACTTTCCTTCAAACTCCCCTCTGCCAACACAACGTAATAAAAGAGGACGTTTGATGAAACAGTGAACAAGATGCCGTCCATATGTAACTGGCCTTCTTGGCAGGTTAAGAAGAGAAATGGCCACAGAATAATTTTACCTGGTCAAAAAGTTGTGTTGAACTGCCTGCCTACTATCACAGTTACACAGAAAATAATGGGCAGAGTGAAATGAAATGGAGGGTGTCACTCAAATCATTGGCAAAGCATTCCCCATTCTTGGAGATAATTGCTGCTGGTTTTTTTCTGTGAATAAATCTGTAGCATAAGGGCCCTTTCACCATCAGCCATTCTAAAAGGTAAAGGTGTCCCATAACCTATGTGGTCATAGGGGAGTGAGGCGTCAGTGACCTCAGCTTCTCTAGGAGCCAGTATACTGAGTTTTCCTGCCCTACCTGCATTCACGTTTCTAAATAGTTTCGGGAAAGTTCCCTTTTTACTCGGACTTTGTATATATGGTTACACTTTTTTTTTCTTCCTGAAGACGTGAGGGGTAGGGAATTACATAGGGACTGGGGTATGTGGGTAATTTTGAACTTATTTTTTAAAGGGGTATGGTTAACGAACTATGCTCTTGGGTTGTTGAAGAAAGGGATGACGTGATAATTATATACACCATGGAAATGACATCACAACTTCGTCACTCCTTAGTTCCAACTTCAAAGTGTGCAAAGGGTGGGAAATCATGTTGGTGACGTAGGATCAACAGGTGTCATGGAGGATGTGAAAACCACAGACAGCAGTTATCCCGCTTTGTACCATGGACTTGCTGGTTTGCTTTTGCTTTGTTCCTCAACTAAGTTTTGTTTTAAATCAGTTATAGCTTCTCATCCTAAAATGTGATCACCTACAAAATCTAGGACAGTGCTGATTAGTGAATCTGCTAGTTGGAATTGTATTGAAAAATGTATTATGGTTTCCCTCTTTAGTTAGATGGCTTAATAAAAAAAAAAAAAAAGCAAATCGATGCTCATTCTATGTACCATCTGGAAATAAAAATTTCATTTGATTTAACATGCCTACTAGCTGCCTTTTTTTTTCTTTTGTTCCTCGGCTAGAGGTCTGAAGTACACCAATGGTAAAGTTTTGCTGTGCGGTCACCCCCACCCCCACCCCCCAACCATAAAGGTAGCTGCATTCCGAATTTGGGGGTAAATGACCATTTAATGCTTTTTTGTGTTGGAGCACATTAGAAACTACTACTAGCAGTTGTTGGTTATAACATCCATTGTATGTCATGAATGTTTCTATGCACACCAGTTACCTCGTCAGCAACACAGACTACCATGGTAAACAGTCACTCTTGTCAGTCACATAACAGCAGACGACCTTTTCCACAGCTGTCAATGGCGGGAGCTGGCTTCCTGTCGCCATTATTACAATCCAAAGAGGGAAGGGACGTCACCTACGCGACTGGACAGACTTGTCATCAATTTCTGTAGACAGTGTGTGTGTAAGCAGTGCTGTGGTTATGTGTGCAGGCCATTGAACTGAATGAATCAGCACTGTCCATCGCTCAGAAGATTGGAAATAAGGTCAGAGAGACAGAGACAGAGAGAGAGAGTTGTGGGGGTGGGGGGTATTGCTGTGTATGATGTTACTGTGTTTGAATTGTACTAAATATATATATATTTTTTTTTTATTTGATGTTGAAGATCTTAACCATAATCATCTTTGTCGTCATCAATATTATTGATGATTGATGATGATGATGATGATGATGATGATGATGATGATGATGATGATGATGATGAAACAGCTGTCAGTTTCCCCTGCTTTTAGCTCTTCTCAGCTGCTAATTATCCCATCCCATTCCAGCTCAGCTGGTGCTATTTATAGTAGGAGCTGACCACACATGGACTAGGTAAAAGGAAAGGGCGTGCTAAATTTAGCACTCTTGACAAGGCCTTAATGAGTGATATTGGATTTGTGCACTGTGAAGAAGAAGAAGAAGAAGAAGAAAGAAGAAGAAGAAGAAGAAGAAGAACAAGAGTGCCAAAGAATGTTCTTCAAATGGAACACCCATCCAGTCTGCACTGTAAACATTATCAGTCCACTGTTCTTTCTGTACATCCTCTACTCACACAGCAGTTCCCTGGAGGACTGTTTCACCAGGATCTGGTAACGTGCACCTGTCCATGAGGAAAACAGCTTATGCTAAATGAAGAGTCTGTAACACTTTGACGCATGCTGGGCATCTCTTTAGCGCACAAGCACTGATATATATTACGAAATCTTTGACATGCATAATATGCACATATCAGTTAAGCTTGAAGAGTGTGAATTTCCCCAGCTATCATCCAGATATCAGATGCTGCCGAAGATCAATCCTGAAGATCAATCCTGCAGCCCTGGTCTTAGGGACTGTGAGGCCCCAATTCTGTTGTCTTGTCCATTCAGCCATTGCACGCACACAAGCCATGAACTGAGCACTTCCTACTTCACAGAGGCAAAGGCCAGATTGTTTTCGTTGTTGTCATTGTTGCTGTGTTCCCCAGCTTAACACACTGGGGGTCACCCATGGTGTGCACTCTGACTCACTAACCCCACCTGGGAATCACTGTGAGATTGAAATTGCACACTGTATGAGAAGTTTGCGTGTATGATTGTTTGCAAGTACCTCGCCTTATAGGCAGTCCATACTCCGACTTAAGGGGATTTTTTTTCCTTTAAAGGAGAGTGCCGGTTGCTATGTTAGGAGCTTGTCATGGCTTAAGGCAATCTCAACACAACATTTTACAACATAACATTTTAATGTAGGCCTTGGAAACTAGCTGACATCAATAACTGACAGCTTTTGGCCTGGGCCAGAAAGGTCATTTCAAAAACAAACGAAACAAATCAGGAGGCAGTTTGCTTCCTATAGTTATTTGCCAAAAAAGATTATATCAATCTATACTTGTATGTATGTATGTATGTATGTATGTATGTATGTATGTATGTATGTATGTATGTATGTATGTATGTAGATGTATGTATGTATGTATGTATGTATGTATGTATGTATGTATGTTTATATAGGGAGCGGATAGCTCAGTTATCAGAGGCACTCGCTTTCCTTCCTATAGTTATTTGCCAAAAAAGATTATATCAATCTATACTTTTATGTATGTATGGATGTATGTATATATAGGGAGCGGATAGCTCAGTTGTCAGAGCACTCGCTTTCCCCAAGTCAAAGTTAAGCAGCATCGAGCGTGGTTACCAGTTGGATGAGTGACCGTTTGCGCCCCTTGGCTTCAGTAGAGTCCCCCCCCCCCCCCGTTCACCCAGCTGTAAATGGGTGCCTGCCCTATTTAGGGTCAGGGAAGGTAAAGCAGCGAGGGAGAGGAGATGGGTGCTGCCCTCAACATGCTGGCCCCTAGAGAAGCTGAGGTCTTTGATGCCTTGCTCCCCTACGACCACATGGGTTATGGGACACCTTTACTTTTTACCTTTATGAATGTATGCATATATGTATGTATGTATGTATGTATGTATGTATGTATGTATGTATGTATGTATGTATATGTATGTATGTATGTATGTATGTATGTGTCTGTGTGTACACGCACGCACGTACATACTTGCATGCGTTGCATCCGTACCTGCGCCGTACCGTACCCTTGACATAAGCGTGTTGTGTGTTCGAACAGATGGAGATGCTGCGCTGTCACGCCCGTTTGCAAGTCCTGTATGACGTCACCGGCGACGCGTCACTGAAGCACCGTCACGAGAGCGTGACGAATCAGCTGTGTGACGAAATGGACTTGTTTTGCGGAGTGTGCAATGACGTCATGGGCAGCACGCCGGAAAAGGTGGAGCCTCTGCAGTGTGGTCACTTCATCCACGGGAGGTAAGCCTGCTGACCGCTCAGGGACGGATAGCTTAGTGGTCAGAACATTGCGCTGGCAATTTGACGACCCGGGTTCGATTCCGGTCGAGATTTTTCTCCTGGAGTTAACATCAGTGCTGACTCCACTCTCCCCAAAAGTACTTCGGATGAGACTTTCCGTGTGCGAACGCACGCAGAACATCTTACGCACACGTTAAATCCTGTTCCGCTTTTCGTAAGAGTAGGCCATCGTGTGCCGGTGGGAACAGATGACATTTACAAAACTGCATACACACGGGGATTGGATGTAAAAAAAAAAAAAAAAAAAGCACAAGAGTACTTATTCAATTATCCTCGATATAAAAAAAATCAAATCATATCAAATCAAATCAAATCAGCACTTGACTTCTTCCTCGACTTCTTGAGGAGTCATTGGGGTATCGCTCTTCTGAAGTCCGAGTATGGCTGCCTATATGGCGAGGAACTTAAAAACAGTCATACTCGCAAAACTTCTCATTCAGTGTGCAATGTCAATCTCACGGTGATTCCCAGGTGGGATGAGTGAGTCAGAGGGTACATTTTGGGTGACCCCCAGAGTGTTATGCTGGGGAATGCACAACAACATTGTATTCCCACACCCTCTGTGTGTGTGTGTTTGTGTGTAGAGAGAGAGAGAGAGAGAGAGAGAGAGAGAGAGAGAGAGAGAGAGAGAGAGAGAGAGAGAGAGAGAGAGAGAGAGAGAGAGAGATTTGAAGTTATCTTGGAATGTTTAAACCAATATTAAATACAGATTTTTGTGTCTTTTTGAGATTGTGATCCTATCAATGTACCTGTCAGTATTGCAACTGCCCTTCGTGGGATGTTAAAAGTGTTTTGATTTGAATTGACTTGACTTGCACCAAACTTCCAGAAAGTGGGGATGCTATTTGTACTGTCAGCTCCTAGCATTCTCACGGTACAACACAAAATATTGCACTGGTGTCACAGTGACTAGTACAAAACACAAAACATTGCACTGGTGTCAGGTTACTAGTACAACACAAAACATTCCACTGATATCACAATGTAGACTAAGACAAAAACATGACTGTCTAAGCCTGCAAAGCAAACCAAATCAAATCAAATCAAATCAAATCAAATTTTTATTTCCAGATGGTACATTGAATAAGCATTGATTTGCTTTTTTTGTTGTTGCCATTCTGTGTGTGGCAGATGTGTCCAGCACTTGGCACGCTCCACCCTGGGCGGTCCGGCAAGCCTCGCCCATGTCCCGCCTGTCGACGTCATGCTTCCTTGAACCCTCTCCAAGCCCCTGACGTCATGGCTCTGACGTAGCGATCGTCAGGATGACGTCACAACGGTAGCGCGTCAGCAACAGCAAGTTCCCCTGTGACCCCGACCGCCCGCTTTTGGATTTTTTTTTAATTCTTTCGACACCCCCCTGACAGAAAGTTGTGGTTTTCTCTCCTCCACTTGTGTATCTTTCGCCATATTCTCATCTGTTTTTGTTTTTTCAGGTCCTCATGCCATTTTTTTTTTTAATTCGCGTCGTAGTTGTTTGCTCATGATTCTCTCTCTCCTCTCTCTCTCTCTCTCTCTCTCTCTCTCTCCTCTCTCTCTCTCTCACTCACTCACTCACTCACTCACTCACTCACTCACTCTCTCTCTCCTCCTGTTGTTTTTTTTTAGACATAATGCAAGAATTTTGACTTACAAAGTTGAGCATCTATGGGTCGTTTTGATGATAAGTGAAGCATGAATTATCATGATTTAATTTTTGTTACGTCACCACATCTGAGACTACGGTAAAATATTCAAACAAACGAGTTATAACAATACTAGTTTTTAAGGTACGCCATTTCTTTTCTTTTCCTTTTTAAATCTGTAGTTGAAAGATGTCAAGACCTTGAAATAAAAGCAAGTTTTCAACATAATAATGAAGGGTCACTATTTAAGGCCTACCTACACCCGTAGGTCACAGATGCTCAATGATAAATATACCAGCAAAAAGCAAAATATACAGAAGCAAAAAAAAACCGTCGAAATTCTTCTATCCTTTGCTTGAAGTAAAGTGAGAAAATATTATACTGACTTTTCTGCCTTTTTCTTTTAATTCGCGCTGCTTTCAAGAGCTACTTTTTTTGGAAGATGAAACAAATATTTTAATATATATTTATATATAAACACAGCACCAGTAACTGTATACTCCACCCCTCATCTTGCCCCCCAAGTAATCACACACACACACAAAAATACACCCCATCTGTATCATCTTCATCATCATGTATCTTGTCAGTTTTTTGGACAGGCCTAACCCTCACTCACTCACTCACCCACTCACTCACACCCTCATCCAATGCTCATCATCATCATCAGTTGCCGCCAGAGGCCCATCTTACAAAAGGTGGCATCTATCTATCTATCAGCCCTGGCCCTGAAACTGTGGTCCGACTTTTCCTGGACACGACGAGTCTCAGAATGATCGGTCACTCATGCTGCGGTCATTCGCGCGGCGTCGCTAGCTCGCCTGCCTGCCTGCCTGTCTGCCTGCACTGGCGACCCGCTCACTCACATCCCATCATCCGAGAGGTCTTCACCCCAAGCTACACAAAGACGAGTCTCTTATATTCTCCACGACTCTGCCCACGTAACCGAAACGAAACAAGAGTCCGACTAAGTATACATGCACCGCCATGTACGTACCCAAGACAAGACGCCTTCCACCTCTGATCGGCAAGTTGTCGCCTCAGGCTTCCCGATCACGGGGTCCAATCACGTAAGGGTGACGTCATAGCTGGGTGACGTCACCAGGACGACAAGCCCACGTGCCCCACAAAAAATAACCGTGGCTGTTCTGTAAAACCCAAGTTTCGACCCCAAGAGAGAAGGGATGCCGGTTGTCTCTTCCCCACCTCAAGGACAGGAATCTTCCTCCGTTTATTATTTTATTTCATTATTTTGTTTTTTGTTTTTTTTTTCTATATATAACTTTGTCTCACTTGACCAGGACTTGTTCCTCTATGACTGAGAAATGGCACGCATGACGCTTCTTTGATTCCTTTTCCTCTTCTTTTTTTTTCTTTTTTTTTTTTAAGGTTTCTCCATTTCCCCACTTCTTTGCCTGGTCTCAGCTTTTGTACCTTACCCATCTTCTCTCCCTCTCCTTCCCCCTTCCCCCCCTCCCTCCCTCCCCACCCTCCTCCTCCCCTCCCCCTTCTCCTAAAGATGTAAGTTCTTGGTGTGGTCTTGGTATTTATGTCTATCAATGCAATTGTCAACCACAGGCCATGGACTGAGGGAAGGAAGAGTTACATGGCTGGGAAAGAGAAGAAAGTTAACGTAAGGCCAGCGCCTGTGGTTGAAATCCTGTGAGTGTTTGATTGAATGATTGAGGACTTGTTTTTTTTTCTTCTTCTCTCTCCCCCCTCTTTTTTTTCCCAACTTGTTTCTCACCTGTCCACTTCAGCAGCCATTACTGTTTGGTTCTCGCCTTCTTCTGTTGTACTGCTCTGAGTGCGTGTGGTTTGTTTGCGTGCATACCTGAGTTTGGGATATGTATTTTGAGAGAGAGAGAGAGAGAGAGAGAGAGAGAGAGAGAGAGAGAGAGAGAGAGAGAGAGAGAGAGAGAGAGAGAGAGAGGAAAAGCAGTTTGTAAGAGAGGAAGAGTGTATGTATGAAAGATAAAAGGGAGAGAAAATGTCGCGCAATTTTGAAAGAGAGTGTTGTGTGGTTGGTTGGTGTTTGTTTTTTGTGTACATCCGTCCATGATATAGTTAACTTATTCTGAAGAACATTACAGTTATGAAATCTGTCCAATTTTTTTTGTCTTTTTCTACAGGGATTGGTCAAGATTTGCACCCCTGTTGGGCAAGGAATGTGACTTTTTGTAATGCCCAATTGATATGATAGTGTTTTCAAAACCAAAAGACATGTAACAACAACTCTAAAGCCACCGAAATGTGTGCCTTGTCTACCTGCCATTGATGCCTCACTAGTATTTTACAGCCTTTTAAATCTTTACACTTCTTTATTGTTGTTGGCTGTTGTTTTTTTATATAAAAAAGGTGAATAAAATGCAAGTATCTAGAATTTAATTTCGAAGATCCTATGCAATTTTAAAACTAATTAATGGTCACTTTTGAGGCAATTTAGAATCTTGAATGGTGGTGTTTTTTTATGAAAGATGAAATGTTAATGAATCTAGATATGTCTTTACTTAAGATATGTTTACTTGGATACTGCCTTCAGTTCTTTTTTTTTTTTTTTTTAATAAATGACGGTTAAAAGGATTTAAAAATGCTGTTTTTGTTTGTTGTTGTTGTGTTAATCTTGGAGAGTGTGTTACAAAATTCTGCAAATTTCATTTGAGTCTTTGCTTGTCTCCCTTGGTCTTTTTCTGTTTGAAATCTCTCTCTCTTCTTCTCTCTTCTCTCTTCTTCTCTTCTCTCTCTCTCTCTCTCTCTCTCTCTTCTCTCTCTCTCTCTCTGTCTGTCTGTCTGTCTGTCTTCTCTCTCTCTCTCTCTCTCTCTCTCTCTCTCTCTCTCTCTCTCTCTCTCTCTCTCTCTCTCTCTCTCTCTCTCTCTCTCTCTCTCTCTCACACGCACACACACACAGAATCCTCCTCTCTCTCTCTCTCTCTCTCTCTCTCTCTCTCTCTCTCTCTCTCTCTCTCTCTCTCTCTCTCTCTCACACACACACACACACACACACACACACACAACACACACACACACACACACACACACACACACACAACACACACACACACACACACACACACACACACACACGGCGACTGGATGTAAAAAAAAAAAAAAAAAGCACAAGAGTGCTTATCCCATTATCCTCGATATAAAAGAATAAAATAAAAAATAAATAAATAAATACAAGACACACACATGAGAGAAAGACGAGGGCAGAGCACAGCATGCAGGCAGTGTCGACAATGGGCGTTTTTATGCTCACTACTCCACACTGTGGGCGGATCACCCATGCCCCTCACTTGTAGCCATTATTAATACCCCTTTATGAGCCATTGTTTCCAACATGGAGATGTTTGTTGTTTGTGTGTGTGTGTGTGTGTGTGCGTGTGTGTGGTGTGTGTGTTCTAGTGTGTGTGTGTGTGTGAGAGGAGTGGTCTGTGTGTGTGTGTGTTTTGTGTGTGAGGATATGTATGTGTGTTGTGTGTGTTTTCTGTGTGGTGAGGAGTGAGTGTTCTGTGGTGTGTGTTTGTGTGTGTTGAGGAGTGATACTGTGTGTGTGTCTGTGTGTGGGGAGTAAGTGCTGTGTGTGTTTTGTGTTGTCTGTGTCTGTGTGTGTGTTTGAGGAGTGAGTGTTATGTGTGTGTGTGTGTGTGTGTGTGTGTGTGTGTGTGTGTGTGTGTGTGTGTGTGTGTGTGTGTGTTTGTGTGTGTGTGAGAGAGAGAGAGGAGTGTGTGTGTGTGTTGTGTGTGTGTGTGTGTGTGTGGTGTGTGTGTTGTGTGTGTGTGTGTGAGGGAGTGAGTACTGTGGTGTGTGTGTGTGTGTCTGTGTGTGAGGAGTATGTGCTGTGTGTGTGTTTGTGTGTGTGTCTGTGTCTGTGTTTGTGTGTGTGTTTGTGTTCTTTGTGTGTGAGGGAGTGAGTGTTCTCTGTGTGTGTGTGTGTGTGTGTGTGTGTGTGTGTGTGTGTGTGTGTGTGTGTGTGTGTGTGTGTGACAGAAACAATGTATGTCGGACGGAAGGAAAACACTAAAACATAAAAAAGACGAACGACATGACTGTGGAAGCAATAATTATCATTGTGTAAAGGATCTACCAATATCTCAGACATGCTAATACAGGATCCACAGTTATCTCAGAGATGCTAATACACCAGTAGGCATCCGTCAGTCTCGGAAGACTATGGAGTTGCGCTCTAAGCTCTAGAGCACAAAGCCTGGGTAAGTAAGTATGGAGGGCAAGCTGTTACCCATGCAGCAGACACACACACCCTCCCTTTCCACGTCGCTGGAATTGTCCTTTGGAAAGGCAACCGCCGATACGAATGGTTCCAGTTAATAGGTATGGAAAGAGGGACAAGAAGACTAGAATAACAAGTTAAAATAATGGGATTTTTTCCCCGTTCCTCGGCTAAAACACTGAGGTTCTCCAATGGTAAGATTTTTACGTACGCACACGGTTTTTCCCAACCATTAACGTAGCCGCATTCAAACTTCAGGGATACAGTTTGGGAATTGAATCGACCAATTTTGCCAGGACAGTCGGGACCTACCTCCCTGTTCTTTCCGATGTTCTGTAGTCGTCGGTTCTTTTGATGTGCACGAGTCCGTCAGCCCACGGGCCTGACTGGTTTAGAGTCGCCTGGCAAGACGTGACACTCAGTTTGATTTTTCCGTCAAACTGTGAAGGAAGGACAAGGCTGGGGATTGAACCCACAAACTCCTGATTTACTTGTTAGGCAGATGAAAGTGTAAGCCGTCCTGCCAGCTTCCTTCTTGTGAAGGTGATGATGATAACGGTGATGCTGTCTTCCAGTTCAGTGATTGACATACAGATGTACTCCAGCAAACTGGTAAAGAGATAAAGTCTTAGAGCGAAATGGAAATAGGCATGTGTGGTGTGAGTTCAAAGTCCAAAGTCAAAGTCAATTTTTATTACAGATGGTAATGAGTAAGCAAAACCGTCTTTATTTCATCACTGCCTTACAAGAAAATTTGTAAGAAAGGAAAAAGAAAAAATCAATCAATAATGACCAACAATTTTCAGCATAAAGAGGATTGAAATGATGATAATCTAACACAAAAAAGCACTAGAAATAGCACTACACACTTCCCATTTAGCATCAAATTGAACATTCATATTCAAATAGTGTGTGTGTGTGTGTGTGTGTGTGTGTGTGTGTGTGTGTGTGTGTGTGTGTGTGTGTGTGTGTGTGTGTGTGTGTGTGTGTGTGTGTAAACATTGTGAACTAAAGCACACTCTCTCTCAATCAACAAAGATGACAGTACTTAGCATTCCCATTTTGACCATTTCAGACTCTCCCCTTCAGCATTCCTCTTTCCCTCCATTGATACCCTCATTATGCACACTTTGTCTGCTGGTATACCAGAATGTGTAAAAAGGTAATGGTATAGGTGTCCCATTACCTATGAGTTGTAGGGAAGCGAGGCATCAAGACCTCAGCTTCTCTAAGGGCCAGTATGTTGAGGTGGCGCCCATTTTCCCCTCCCTCACTGCTTTACCTTCCCTGACCCTTAAGAGGGAAGGTACCCATTTACAGATGGGTGAACTGGGGACTGTACTGAAGCCAAGGCGCGCAAATGGTCACCCATCCAACTTGGTAACACGGTCGATGCTGCTACACCTTAGCTTGGGGAAAGTGAGCGCTCTGACCACTGAGCTATCGAGAATGTGTAGAATCCTATATTTCT
>CM060333.1:46855647-46858147 GCA_030674155.1 Stramonita haemastoma | reverse complement strand
CTTTTCCCTGTCCCTCCAATCTTCCTCTGCCTTAGAAAATAAAGCATTTCCATCCACACCCCACAAAAAGTAACGCCGCACAGAATCTCGCTAAGTATGCCCATAAAGCCCACATTACCTTCCCTCTTTTTCAAACTGCTCACTCACCACCTCTACTCTACTTGCCTCTGCTAGCTACAGCGCACATTGACAGAGTCTTTCACTGTCTGAACAGAATTTTAACCTGTGGCACTGACCCTAAGGAAAATCATCCTAGCATACTCATAAGACAGATGATCAAAATCAGGGTTAAAAAATAAACAAATAAATAAATAAATAAATAAATATATATATATATATATATAAATATATATATATATATATATATATATATATATATATATATATATATATATATATTAATCAATTAAAAACTTATTCCAGTTTTTTTTCTTTTTGTTCCTTGGAAAGACATCCCAGGTTTACTAATGGTGAGGTTTTGCAAATACAACTGTTTTTACCCACCATTAAGGTAGCCGCATTCCGACTTCAGGGATTACTCAAGTTTCATCTTGGCCAGGCTGTGGTGACGGTTAACTTAAAGTTGGAATCCACACAGCCAGGTGACCACAGCTTGCTAATCTTCATGACCACTGTATCTCTAACACAACACAACACTTTGTGTTGAAGACCTACAGCACCACAGAAACGTCTGGAGGAAAATGGCTTTGCTGATGTCCCTGGAAACACAGTACAGTATCAGAGGACACAATGCTGCATGAGGATGATCTGTCCATTGCTAACAGACAGCAGGTTGAATTATCTTTCAGCACTGCCCATGCAGAAAACAGGGTTTTTTTTAAAGATTTTAAGGGGTTTTTTGTTGGTTTTTATTTTGGGGGAGGTTGGTACTAATCAAGGCCACTGCAATGATGATGATGTGATGATACTGTCAAAAGTGTTGGGGGTTTTATGTTCTGGTGGTCCCTTTCCCATTCTGTACAAAAACAGATAAACAAAAAAATACTCATTCATTCCCTCAACAAACAAAAACAAAAAAATGGAGAAAAAAAAGGAGAAAAAACAAAGAATAATATGACTAGTTTTCTCGTTCCTGCAATAAGTGAAAATGACTGACAACCAAACCATCACAAAATCCTTAGGAAGCAAGACCAAAACCTAAAAAAAAAAAAAAAAAAAAGGTCTGTAAACAAACAGGGAAAAAAGTACAATTTTCAGTGGGTACTATGTGACAGCTATGCTGTGAACAGTCATCACACTCAGCCCTACTCAACGTTTGGATGAGGTTATAAACCAAGGGCCTATGTGCAAACATACATAACAGGTTAGAACCTATTCCGCCTTTAGGAAAAGTAGGCCATTTCTGCCAGAGAGGAACAAATGACAAAAGTGACAAAACTATGTGCACATGGGGCCTGGATGTAAAAAAAATTAAATAAAAAATAAGCAAGTGAATGCCAGTTCCATTATCCTCAAAAGGAAAGAGTAAAATATATAATACAAAATAAATAAAAAGAATCTTCTGTAGCCCTCAGGTTTGTGAGGCAGGCAGAGTGTGCTGGAGCTTCATACTCAGATATGTACATGTATACATGTATGTAGAAATCACCAAAAGAAAGCACCACATGCAAACCTGTGTGGCAATGATTATCTCAGAACTCTTTTCCTGGCTTTAAACTACATACTTCCATAACACTAAGTAATGCATGGGGTACAGTTCACTATCTTACTCTGCCCTGTAGACTCCAACTTTCTAACATCTGGTCAGTTAATTAACATTTTCAGTCCCTACCCCCATCCCCCTCCACAAAGAAAAGGTACCACTGCACGACAGAACATTTCATCTGCGCTACACAACATCCGCATAAAAAAAACTAAATCTACAATCAATCCCAACATCGGTCAGATGTCTTCCATGCTTACTTAGCACGCTGTTCTCAGTGCAACACTACTGAAGCAACCATCATGTCACTGACCATCAGCCCCTTCCAAACAGTGTCAGCACGTTTCAAGACACGACAATATTCCTATCACATCTTCGAAAAAGAGAAAGGGGCTAGCAACTTTACAGTCTACAGGTGCTTTTGTTGTCTATGATGATTTTTATGTGGTTCCTTTTTTGATTAAATTGACTGACAATTCCCAAAGTTGGAATGCGGCTACCTTAATGGTGGGTAAAAAAGTTGCATACATAAAAAAATCTACTCGTTAGTGAACCTCAGAGCTGTAGCCAAGGAACAAAGAAAGGCAAAAAAAAAAAAAAAGACTGACCTAGATGAGCCCATGGGTGTTGAAACTCCTCACTGTGACACACATCAATACCAAAACTAAACAATAGAATTACAAAATATGAACCAAACACACACACAGTATCGACAAAAAAATAAGTACCAAACACACACACACATATTGACAAAATACTAACACACACAACAACAGCTTCATCCTCTCACACATGAACACAGAACCTTTAACTATCAGTCTCGTTACCGCACACATA
>CM060333.1:46848147-46853147 GCA_030674155.1 Stramonita haemastoma | reverse complement strand
CAGAGACAATAGGATTTCTTTCAAACAAGGTTTGTTTTGCTGGTTATCATCCAAGGATAAGGGTTAATTTTGTGGACAATGCGTATGCCAAACATATAAAACCACTTGACATTTTTTTCATGGAAAAAGCTTGTTATCTTCAACAGACATTCAGATCAGCTGCCTCTTTCAATCTGGATCCCTGCTAATCTACCCAGCCTAAGGGTGCTTCCAAAAGCAGTCTGAAATAAAAACAACAACAAGAAACAAACAAAAAACCACACAATATTTTTGTGTGTGTGTTCTTTTACAACCCACAAATTGACTGCAAGGTGGTCATCTTAAAGGCAGTGCAAATGTAGCCCCCTAGTTCTGGACAATCAAACCAGGCTGACATCCTCCTTCTTCCTGCCACCTGTCTGTCTGCCTTTCTTCTCACTTTCATGTCATCCTACCATACATCTTCATTCATCCACAAGTAGTGGGAGTTTTCCTTGGATTTTTGTTTCTGGTTTTTTGGGGTTGTTTGGGGGGGTTGTTTGGGGGGGGGGTTGTTGTTGGGTTTTGTTGTTTTTTTTTGGGGGGGGTTGGGGGGGTCTGATTTGTTTGGTAGAGATTATGTGATTTTTTACTGTTTTGTTAAGGGTTTATTTCCGGGGGGGGGGGGGGGGTTGGAGGAGGGGGAAGGGATGTGATCCAATTTGTATGCCATGTGCAGATGACCCTTCCATTACTTTATGTTTTTGTACAGTGCTTCTTTTACCTCTTCATCACCATAGCTCTTCAGTCTGGCTGTGTTTGCTTTTGTGTCTGTTACACTGATTATAGGATGCCCCACCTGTTTGGCGCTCTCTCTCTCTCTCTCTCTCTCTCTCTCTCTCTCTCTCTCTCTCTCTCTCTCTCTCTCTCTCTTGTAAATGCCCTGCACAAAAGACTGTAAGTCCCATTTTCAGGCACTAATCTACACACACAAAAAAGTATATGTAAAAGAAAACAAAACAGGCCCGAATGCCTAAATCTAAACGACTACAAACACAATATCAGCATCAAATCACTTCAAAAGCGATGTGGAAGTCGACTCTGTACAACCTTAAAAAAAAAACATATGGACACCCAGTTCTAGCAACAACAACTACAACCCAAAAGAAAAAAAAGTGTGACTGTACGCCCATCTATATACACACCTGAGCAGTGAAGTAACCATTGTGCAATGACAATCTGTCTCCATTCCAACATCCTCTACCAACAACAAACAAACAAAAATTCTACCCCCAAAACAAATCCAACAACTTTTTTTCGCTGGTGGTACCACGCACAGACACCCACAGCTTTTCCCCACCTGCCTACCTACTGATGGACATGACCACATGATCGTAGCGATTATGCGTGAGAAAGATGCACCATGACAGCTCACAATCCAACAACAGCATCCTGTTTAACAGGAATGGACAAATTTCGCATTGCAGCAATGCAGACAGATGTCATTCAAGTCACAAGCCTTCTTGAGTGAAAAGTCGATTGTTGTTGTTTTTTTTCAATACCTAGTTTCACTCTTTTTTAATCCAAACATCAAGAATCTTGATTTCACTGTTTCAACACACGGTCAACATAAGGTCATTTGAAATCTCTTGTTGATAAAGATCTGTCTTCAAGTCAGGACACGTTGGTTGGTTAAAATAAAATAAACTTGTTTTTTTTTAATCCAATCTTAAAATCCAGGCTGAACTTTTTGGGGATTTTTCTTTTGCTGTCAGTGTCACAGATTTAAAAAAAACAAAAAACAAACAGAAACAGGACCTCTGAAATTCTATTCCAGACCCACTTTTCTGATGACCCCATTATTTTACAGCACACGGATGCTTCATTTCTGTTTTGGATCTACTGGGGACATCGTCTCTATACACACCTCTCTCCTTCCCCTTTATTTTTTGTATTCAGACAGAACTGGTCAGGTCTGTTACCTTCACAGAAGGAAGAACCAGGACATGTCAACACCAATATCAAACCCTTCACTTGCTGTCTTCTTCGTTTCCTTTTCAAAGATCAATACCCAAGCATTCAGGGAAACCATCTCTAAAAACATTCATGTTTTCAGTTTTTCATTAGTATGCCATTTTCCTCTGTTCTGAGTGCTCTAACTTTCTTAGAAGTAACCTGTAAATATCAACGACTGTCTTGATCTTATTGGATTTTAAAAAATTACTCAAAATTTCAAATATCAAAACGTTAGACTAGAAGAATGTTACTGTTGAAATATCAATGCCCCTTTCTCTTCATATGCCTGAAAGAGCAGGCAGGATATGAAATGCTTAACAACAAAACTGAAAAAGGGTAGGGGAATGTCTGTCTTGTTTAGCAAGGAAATATATCATGTATTTCTCAACATTGGTTTTTCTTTTATGTCTAACATCTCAACTTTGTTGCTGTTGTGTTTTCTTTTACTCCAATTTTGTTTATGATACACAGTACTGTCCTAAATGCATCATGTATTTCGACAGGTGCTGTGTAGTGAGAGTTGTTCCTGACTGCACTGTTTAAAAAGAATTTTAAAAACAAAATTCTAAAAAAGCCCTCATGAGGACATACAGCCACACCAAAGTCAGATGTGCGGGTCTGACTTGTCAGGCGTTTAATGGCAGGGCAACATATTTCTGCTCATATGACAGACAACAATAGTTCCTGTCTGAGGTTTAAGAAGAAGAAGAAGAAGAAGAAGAAGAAGAAGAAGAAGAAGAAGAAGAAGAAGAAGAAGAAGAAGAAGAAGAAGAAGAAGAAGAGAAGAAGGACACAAAGCCAGACAGCAAAAAAAAAAAAAAAAAAAAATCCACAAAAAAAAGTAAGTATAGCAAGCGTTGCACCAAGACGACCTCTCTCCCTGAGGGAGTTAAGCTATCCCTTACATTTCCTTTGGACAAATCTGCAGAGATTCTTGCAATAATTCTCCCTAAAATCGCTCTCCCCAACTTGGGAGAAATCAGCTTTTATGCAGATTAACTCATTGCACTTGTGCTGTAGCCAGAGTTGCTGCTGCAGTCCTGACATCACAAAATGCTGTGCCATAGTTTTAGCTATGACACACTGCAGACTTTTTTTACACCACTAAAAGGTGTTCAACCCAAGAGAAACTACTCATGCCGTTTCATCAACTCTTTCTCCAAGGCTTTCTACTAACTGTTCACTGATTGCAGAGCACTGTTTCAAAAGGCTGCCAGCACAAAAGAAGCTGGTTGATTTCTCAATGGACACAAAAACTTTTAACTTCAAAACTACTTCTTAAGGATGAAGACAATGTATTTCTGTGCAAAATCAGGTTCTTTTTGTTGTGTGTGGCTTGGCTGCTAGATACTTATCCCCTATCAAGATGCGCATGTAAGTATCAAAACTATATGGGTTCTTTTTTAATTTTTTTTTTTTAGCATTTACTGACTTAATTTAAAAAGAAAATACATACAGATTTATTTACTTTTATCAAAAAAAAAATTTACAAATATCAGGAGTACCCAGATTAAACTGTTAATTTGAAATACAATATGTCTGGTTTACTCAATTTTTGTTGTTGTTTGCTCAATTTCTTTTTTTTTATAATGGCCAAAATTGTGAATCACAGAATAGCTATTGCGAAAACTTTAAAACATATCCAATAAGCTAACGCAATAAAATAAATAAATGAATAAATAAAAACATAAATAAATAAAAAAATTTTAAAGCCTAACTCTTTCTAATGTCCCTCTAAAAACCTTATGAGAAATCGGCTTTTATGTAGCTCCATGATATTAATAAAACAAAATTTTAAAAAGAAAGAAAGAAAAATTGCACAACTTCATTTTGAGCCAAGTTAAGCCCTACTGATGATGACTATACAGACCTATACAGGAGCAGACCTCTGAGTTTACCCACAGAGACAGATCTCTCCATATCATGAGCACCCAGGCTCCAACCTGAAACCCACACACACATGCCTTACACATCCACTACAACCTCACGGTTATTCCACAGGAAACCTCGTTGTGCTAGTCTATGTCTTTTCCTACCTCTCTCCACTCAGGGATCACTCAAGTCTTTGATGAATAAAAACTAACAACAAAAAAACCCCAACAACAACAGCAATAATAATATAAAAAAAAAAATTTTTTAACCCAACCCAAACACACCGAACTCTCTCAGCACCTCCCAACGACTATCAGACTTTGTCCTTGATGCTGTTGCTGCTGTTCTGTTTGGGCATTGGGCTGTTCCCGCTCCCACCCCCACCTTTCTCCTCGTTCCCCGACGGGGTGGTGGCAGATTCGGGGCTGGGCGAGTTGAGCTTGGCCTTGACCCACTGGATGGCGTGAGCGATGCGCTTGACATGGTAGGAGTCGGCCCCGGTCAGGCGCGGGATGTCGGCGTCGGTGATGACCAGGAGCTCCTGCACGGTGCTGACCCCCCCGGCCAGGATGCGGGGAATGTACATGGGCAGCCCGATGGAGATGAAGAACTCCGCCAGAGAGCTGATCTGCAGGTTGCAGGCCTTGCCGCACTCCTCAGCCAGGTGCTCATTGGGAACCTGCATACACACGTACACTACAATCCTTACTTTGCTGCAAACATACCAGTGTCTGTGAGCATCAACAATCTTCATTTTGCTGCAGACATACCAACTTACTTCTGTGCAATATCAACAACAACAACAGCAGCATGCAACACACAACACATACACATACACATACATATACACACACATGTATGTCCACACAGCCACACACACACATGAACACACACACACATTCTCAAACACAGACACAGACACACAGACACAGACACACATACACACACACATGTATGTCCACACAGACACACACACGTATGTACACACACACACACACACACACACATACACACACACGCACGCACACACACACACACACACACACACACACACACACACACACACACACACACACACACACACACACACACACACGCACAACACACACACGCACACACACACACACACACACACCCACACACACACACACACA
>CM060333.1:46830647-46843147 GCA_030674155.1 Stramonita haemastoma | reverse complement strand
AGCAGCAGTCAGCACTTTGGCGCGGTGTTCAGGCTGCAGGATGCCCAACGTGTTCAAATCTCCCTCGTCAATCTCCGCCAAGATCTCCAGCGTGTCAAACCCGTTGTCCATGAAGACCTTCGTCAGTTGCTGCAACACACACCATGCCCACATCACAACTGTGCTGTACACTGTTTCAGAACCCCTTTAACCCTCTTGCATTCGGACTCTCTGAACACAAACTGCCCCTAGATTTCACATTCCATCACAAAGTCAGGTCAGGCACACATGCTGGCTGGCCTTTTCCTCCTTCTAAGTACATACCAGCAGCTATGATTACTTCCAGACATTTAGCGGGGTTTCTCCTTCTTGCCTGATAGAGGTTTGACACAGTGGTCACAGTGTGATGGAAATCTACTGTGTGTAAATCCCGGCAAATCCTGGTTCGGGACTTATCGGGGGGTAATTATTCAATCCTGGGAAATCCCAGATCAGGACTAAGAGGGTTAAATATGCCAGGAACAAGAATGGATCACGACACACTGACACTAAACTAAATAATTGATAACAACACTTCTTTTATTTTTCTTTCTTTCCTTTATTCTTTTCGTTCCTCAGCTACAGCTCCGAGGTTCATCAATGATGAGACTTTTGCATAAGCAATCCATTTATATTCCACTGCTTAGGTAGCCACAGTCCAGCTTCGGGGATTTAACGATACTTCAGCATTCATCTGCGAAATCTGCTGATTTGGGGATATCACCTCCTGTTAGGGACAGTTCTTGCATCAGACACACCATGGTGCACTTTCAACAATGTCAGTCAGTGCTTTACAAACACAGATGTCATGATGAGCAGAACAATTCAAACATTTTCGTGTTTCCTCTTCTTCTCTTTTCTTCTCTTCTCGCATGTGCATGTGCGCGCGTGCATGCATGCTGTGTGTGTGTGTGTGTGTGTGTGCGCGACGTGCAAGTGTTTATGTACATTCAAATTTGCTAAAACTATTAATTGTCATTGATTGCTTGTGTGTTGTATAGGTCAAATGCAAGCACTTTGATTTCTTTTAGCAAGATATAGTGCTATATAAATTCCATGTATTATTATTATCATTATTCTCTCTGCCTTCTCATAACAGGTAGGGTGCGCAGTGCCAGGTCTTCTCCTGCGCTTGACATTTTGCAGGTCTGCCTGCTGGCCTAACCCAACACATTCAGACTTCAGTCAGGCTCATTTCATTTTACAGGTTGCATGTGCTGGGTATGCTCATGTTTCCGTAACCCATCAAACATTAATTACTAGGCCTGTCCACTTCCCCATATTTCCCTTTATCCAATGAAAAAAGTGATGCTGATTAACTCATTCAACCCTGAACCCCAAGCACTTCTCAGGTAAGACTGAGTAGTCTTGTCAGCCTGAGCCCCAGCAGCTCTCGGGCTAGGTACACATTGTGTTGCTGTTGCTGCTGTGAAGTCCAATATAATCACAACAACAACTGAACACAGCACAACAGATACCTAGCCTGAGAGCTGCTCAGCCTCTGGCCTGCTCAACTACTCAGTCTTGCATGAACAGTGCTTCCTCTTAGAGTTGAACGAGGTTTTTATATGTGTTTTTTTGTTTCTTTGTTTGTGGGTTTTTTGGGGGGTGGTTGGGGGAGGGGGTTGTTCCTCAGCTAGGAGGCTCCAAGGTTCACCAATGGTGAGATTTTGCGTTTGTAACCATTTTTGCCTACCATGAAGGTAGCCAGCCGCATTACGACTTTGGGGACAGAACAAGTTAAAAAGACGGCCCCCCCCCTCACCTCCAGGCCGATCCTGGTCATGAGGTCCTCCACGGAGCGGGGTTTGGGTTTGCAGGTGTTCTTCAGGGCCTTGTGGGCAGGCTTGTTGTACTGCGGCATGCTCAGGATCTCCACGTTGGACAGCGAGAACCCCCCCACCACGCCACGCATCGCCCCTCGACCGTGACCTCCTGGGGTCGTGGCCATGATGTGGATGATGTCCCCTTTCTGGGAAAAAAATATAAAAAACACATTGATGTTAAAGGCGATACACACGTCGCACCAAAATAAATGATGCCTGGAGGGTGTAAACTGTGATTATATTCATGCACGATAAAACACAATCGCAATAAGAATGCTACTGGTTTATAACGTCCAGCTCATAAAAGATTCATTGAAAAGTGCAAAGACAATCTTTATTTATTTTTTCATTATACCACACCACCATGGCTCAGGCTAAAAGCAGATATTGATGTCAGCTAATTGCCAAGACCTGCACTAAAATCGTGTTATGTTGTAAAATATTGTTTTCAGATTGCTTTCATCCATGACAAGCTCAACATAACAACCTGCACTCTCCTTTAAAGGAGAAAAAAATCCTCTGAAGTCTGAGTATGACTGCCTATATGGCGAGGTACTTGAAAACAAGTCACACACGCAAACTTCTCATTCAGTGTGCTGTTTCAATCTCGCCATGACTCCCAGATAGGATGAGTGAAGATAAAGCGCACATTCTGGGCGACACCTTAGAATGTTAACCTCTTTACTGCGCTGTTGACAAACAGCGTTCGTCACAGAAACTGTCGCCAACAATGCTCAGTTGATGATCGCTGTTCGTTATGATTCAACACTCTCTCTGTTTTGTCCAGCATGTGCCTGAGCAAAATATGATAGCAGTGAAAGGGTTAAACTGGGGAACGCACAACACACAACAACGATAACAACAACAACGTAAATCATCACTAGCAGCTCACTTTGTAGGCCAGGGAGTCGGTGTCCCCGTCAGGGGGAGCGAAGTCCATCTTGGCTCTGGCCAGGCCGATGAAGGCCCCTGCGTGTGCGGCGGAGTTGTACAGCGCTGTGGTGGCGGGGTCCTGACGCAGCAAGGGGGGCCTGGGGGGGCCTGCCCGGAACTGGCCCTCCGCCTGCAAAAAGGGGGTAAGTGAGAGCTTTTGTTGACACGACCTTAGCACTTTTTACAACGTAAGGTTGGCAGCGTGGTCTTGTCTAAGATAAGTGGGGACACAACGTGACACCAACACAGCGAGATATGTTTTTAATGCTTTTTTTTGTGTGTGTGTGTGTGTGTGTGTGTGTGTGTGTGTGTGGAGTGTGTGTGTGTGTGTGTGTGTGTGTGTGTGTGTGTGTGTGTGTGTGTGTGGTGTGTGTGTGTGTGTGTGTGTGTGTGTGTGTGGTGTGTGTGAGTGTATGTGTGTGAGTGTGTGTGTTTGTTCTCAAAATCAACCTGCAGATGTAAAACAGAAAAACACTCAATACTTAAAAATGACAAAATACTAAAAAGTTTATCAAATATTTGTTTGTCATACACTGGCAAAAGAAATATATGTTACACATCAACTTCTGCAATGCAATGTTACTCATGCACCAACAGACAATTTAAAAAAAAACCAAAACACAACCCCCTACCTTCGTTTTCCCACTTTTCTCGACCCCGTCATTGGCCGCGGCAGAGTAGTCCGACCCTGTCGACATGTTAGAGTTACTTCCCCCTCCTTCAGCGCTGCCACCACCACCACCACCACCCCCAACCCCACCACTGCCGCTGATGCTGCCGTCTCTGACCTTGTTGGCCATGGAGTCGACCTTGATGGGAATGAGGAGATTGCAGTCCATGGACTGTTCTGAACTGGAGGACAGCAGCGATGTCTGTGACGACGTCTTGGCCGGATGAGAGGATGACTTGCCTGAAAACCAACCTTAGTTGTTCAACGTCAGTCCCATGCCGATTTCAGTGCTGATGAAGTGTATAACTGGGTAAATGTAGTGTGTGTGTGTGATTGTGTGTGTGTGATTGTGTGTGTGTGTGTGTGTGTGTGTGTGTGTGTGTGTGTGTGTGTGTGTGTGTGTCTGTGTGTCTGTGTGTCTGTGTGTCTGTGTGTCTGTGTGTGTGTGTGTGTGTGTGTGTGTGTGTGTGTGTGTGTGTGTGTGTGTGTGTGAGTGTTTGGATTCTTATTGCCATCATTTTGATTATCATTATTCACAAGGTTTTGCAGTGTTGGTTATTCAAATGGAAACAGACAGGTAATATTTAATACAATTCTTTTTTTTTTTTTTGTTGTTTCTTTTTTTTTAATTCAGCGTCATGTCTTGATACCTTGAAGACATGAAAACACAAATTTACTAAAACTAAAGTCGTGAACACCCAAAAATCTAGTGCAGACTGGCCCCGTGCATGTGTGTGTGTGAATGTGTGTGTGTATAAGCAGAGAGTGCATACGCATGTGCACATCCTTGCCTACCAGCTTACACACACACACACACACACACACACACACACACACACAACACAACACAACACAACACAACACAACACAACACAACACACACACACAGTACACACACAAACAACACACAACACAACACAAACAACACACACACACATACAAACAACCCCCCACACACACACACACACACACACACAAATGACAAATGAATTTGAACACATGACAAAATTTACAAAACCACATACACACGAGGACTGGATGTAAAAAAAAAACACATGAGAGCTTATTCAATTATCCTCAATAAAAAATAAATAATTTTTTAAAACGTCAAAATCTCCCCCAACCACACAACAAAATCACCACCTACCAGTCAGCCGTTCCTTCAGCGTCTCCACGTGCCCGAACGTGGTCATCTTGGGGGCGGGCTGGGGGGGCGGGGGGCTGGTCTGGAACTGGTAGGTGCCCAGCAAGAAGGGGGAGGGCAGGGAGGCCCCGGGCCGAGTGGGCGAGCAGGACACAGCGCGCGAGGAGAAGCTGGGGGAGGTGCTGGCGGGGGGGAAATCCAGGTTGCTGACGCTGTGAACGCGACGCTGCTGCCAACACAGCGCGGCCATCTGGTGGTCACAGGGAGACTGGTTCAGCGGCTGCTCGTAGTCGGCGGGGGACATCATGGTGTGGCACACGTTGCAGCGCGGCGTGGCTGTGGGAGGAAGCGTTTTGTTGGGTGTTATTATATTGGGGGTGGTGGGTGGGGTGGTGGGGGGGAGATGTTTTTTTTGTGTGGTGTGTTGTTTTGTGTAAGAATGATTTTTTGATAGGGTGTAAGGTCAGGCTTTGTGTGTGGTAAAGGTATCCCATAACTTATGTGGTCGTAGGGGAGCGAGGAGTCAGAGACCTCAGCTTCTCTAGGGACCAGCAAATTGCGGGCGGTGCCCATCTCCTCTCCCTCACTGTTTTACCTTCCCTGACCCTAAAGAGGGCAGGTACCCATTTACAGGTGGGTGAACTGGGGGACTGTACTGAAGCCAAGGTGCACAAAGGGTCACCCATATACTTGGTAACCACGCTCGATGCTGCTTACCCTAAGCAAGTGCTATGACCACTGAGCTATTCCATCCACACACACACACACACACACACACACACACACACACACACACACACACACACACACACACACACACACACACACACACACACACACACACACACACATACACACACACACTCACACTCACACCACACCACACATGCGCTATCCATCTGGATAGATCAATTAGTCAATCTAAAGATCTGTGGCAGACTACACTAAGTCATGAAATACATGTATACATTGGTCAGTTAACTTAGTAAATCATTCTATGTACTATCCCATCCCCAACACACACATGAAGGAAGAAACAGGGATTTTTTCCACCACTTACTGGGTTTGGAGCCACCTTTCTTTTCTTCAGCGTTCCTTTCTTCCCTGCCTGCTGTCCTACCAACCCCTGTGAACACAACACATTCAATCAGAGAGTGAATGAAAGAATGAAATGAATGAATGAATGAATGAATGAATGAATGAATGAATGAATGGATGATGGATGGATGGGATAGATGGATGGATGGATGGATGGATGGATGGATGGACGAAGGAAGGAAGGAAGGAGAAAGGAAGGAAGGAAGGAGGTAGGAAGGAAGGAAGGAAGGAAGGAAGGAAGGAAGGAAGGAAGGAAGGAAGGAAGGAAGGAAGGGAAGGAAGGAAGGAAGGAAGGAAGGAAGGAAGGACAGATTTATAGAGCACTTGAAAATTCCCACATTCCTATGAGTGATCATAGTGCTCAGAGAGAGAGAGAGATAGAAAAAGAAACTGAACACATGAAGGTGAAAATGGGGAGAAGGACAGGATAACTGATGCCAGCCAAAGGATTCTGTTTTCTCTCTGTCCTCAGCTAGAGCTCAGAGGTTCACCGACAGTCAGATTTTTCCTGTCTGCAACTGATTCCCTCACCTCCACCCCTTGCTCAGATTTTTGTGTATGCGACTGGTTTCCCACCCCCATCCCCACCCCATCCCCTGTCACCATCATTAAGGTAGCCGCATTCCAACTTCAGGGATGCTTATAGGACTGACTTAGTCTCACTTCACCTTTCTCTTCAGCAGTCACCAGGGACGCTGCACTAAATTTTTCAAGCTGTGGGTCATGGACAAGTTGAACTCGGTGGAGCTCATCCCTCTTTCAGGTACTAGGGTGCATGCTGGGTACGTTTGTGTCATGGGTGCCACCTGCCATAGCAGGTGGCTTACTGTGCTGGTGTCTAGGTGACGGTCATGTACTTACAGCGATGTTCTCTTTGGACTCCTCTTCTTGCATTCGGCGGCGCTGCTCTTCCTCAAACTGCTTGACCTGTGAGACAGCCATCAACCACAGAGTGGACATCAACGGTCTGTTTCTTTGTTGGTGGTGTGGTGTGGTTAGGTGTTCTTCTGCTGTGTGTTACTTTTCTCTGTGCTCTGTGTGTGTGTGTGTGTGTGTGTGTGTGTGTGTGTGTGTGTGTGTGTGTGTGTGTGTGTGTGGGTGTGGGTGTCTGTGTGTGTGGGTGTGTGTGTGTGTGTTGTGTGTGTAGTGTGTGTGTGTGTGTGTGTGTGTGTTGTGTGTGTGTGTTGTGTGTTGTGTGTGTGTGTGTGTGTGTGTGTTGTGTGTGTGTGTGTGTGTGTTGTCGCGCCTGCGGCGTCTGTGTGCATGCATGAGTGTGTGCATGCTTCAGCATAGGCACGTCTGTCTGTCTATCTGTGCCTCTCTCCCTAAAAAAGCTCTCTCTCTCACACATTCACTTAACATTGTGTGTGTGGGGGGGGGGGGGGTGAGCGTGGGTTCTCCTTTTTCGTTTTCCCATGTTCTTCTGGTAGTTCTGAATCATGTATGTCTACAAGGACACATTGGAACTCAAGGCTTGGCCTAAATCTTTACCCTTGCATATATCAAAGATCATTCATTCTCAGCTTCACTGAAGACCAGTCAGTCAGTCAGGCAGGCAAGCAGGCAGGGAGTCAGGCAGTCAGTCTGTCCTGTTCTGTTCTGTCCTGTCCTGTCCTGTCCTCCCACGTCAACACACAGACTTTTTTTTTTTTTTTCTCCAAAAGGGGGCCGTACCACAGACACGGCCGTCTCGGTGCTGATCTTGCCTTCCTTCACCATCTGCATCAGGGCCATGCGGTCATCGTCACTCATCGTGATCTCGTACGCCATCAGGTCGCCTGCACACAATGAATAATGTTGTTATTTAACCATGCTCACTCTCAATCCTCACACACACATAACTTATACAAAAGCTTCTTTTTTTTTAAAAAATGGTTTCCCTGTTATTCAGCTAGAGTCCTGAGGTTCACCAGTGGTAAGGTTTTTGCATATGTGACCAGGTTTAAACACCACCACCACCACCACCACCCTGTATTAAGGTAGCTGCATTCCAATTTCAGGGTACATTAAATTTTGGGAATTGAAACTTCCAATTTTGCCAGGGCAGTCAGGAGGTACCTCCCTACTCTTTCTGATTTTCAGCTGTCGTGTGTTTCTTTGACATGCAAAAGTCCATAAGCACACGGGTCGGACTGGTTTAGACTTAGAGTCTCCACTGAAAGATTTCATGATTTGGGATTGTCTGTTGGTAGGTTACCATAAGACAAACTGATTCGGAAGTGTGCATGTTGTAAATGTTTTTGTTAATGCAAATTATATATGTTACAATTCATTTTCTTTACCGAAATCCTCCATGCCCCAAAACTGGTCAAAGACAAAATAAATTTTTTTATGTAAATCTTGAATTTTGAGAGGGGGAGAGAGAAGGAATGGAGTAGGGACTCTGTCTACAATCACTGCTGTCAAAACAAAAAAAAAAGATGAAAAAATAATTACTTTTGCTAAAAAGGCATACATGCATTTTTCTTCCTTCTGTTGCAGTTGTTGTGAAGCAGCCAGACTTCACGCCCATTTTATCAATAATGAGAAGATATTGACAAGGCTCTTGACATCTACAGCAGCAAGTGCACTGCTTCTTGCATCATTGCTATAAACTCTCCACTCTCTCTCTCTCTCTCTCTCTCTCTCTCTCTCTCTCTCTCTCTCTCTCTCTCTCTCTCTCTCTCTCTCCCTCCCTCTCTCTCTCCCCTCTCTCTCCCCCCCCCCCCCTCTCTCTCTCTCTCTCTCCTCTCTCTCTCTCTCTCTCTCTCTCTCTCTCTCCCCCCCCCTCCTCCTCTCCTCTCTCTCTCTCTCTCTCTCTCTCTCTCTCTCTCTCTCTCTCTCTCTCTCTCTCTCTCTTCTTCTCAGTCATTCTGAATTGCCCAAACCACACGCCCTTTCATCAATAATAAAGCACTGACAATGCTAAGGCAACACACAGTGCATTGCTTCTTCAGTTCTTGCATCATTTATTAATATATAATAAGAATTTATTATGATATTTATATGCTCCATGCGCCCTCTCCTCCTCTGTCTCTTACTTACTCTGTCTGTCTCTCTGTCCATTTGTGTCTGTCTTTCTCTCTGTGTGGTAATCCTAAATTGCCCCAATTTATACATTCTCTCTTTCTCTGTCTCTCTACCTTTCTCTGCATGTCTATATTAATATATTTGTTGAGTGTCTCTTTCTCTCTGTCTCTGTCTCTCTCTTCCTGTCATACAATAAGAAGGCACTAATATTACTAAAGCAACACAAATTGCAATGCTTCTTCCATCTGCTCTATGTGCCCTGTGCCTTTCTGTCTCTCCCTCTCTCCTCCTCCTCTGTCTGTCTGTCTGTCTGTCTGTCCCTCCTCCCCTCCCTCCCCCTCTCTCTCTCCTCTCTCCCCTCTCTCCCCTCCCTCTCTCTTCTCTCTCTCTCTCTCTCTCTTCTCTTCTCTCTCTCTCTCCATCTCTCTCTTTCAGCCATTCTGTACTGCCCAAAATACAAAAGCCAGCGATCAATAAAGAGACTGACAGTTCTTAAATATCAAGCTTTTTACATCACAGAGCCGTGTGTGTGTGTGTGTGTGTGTGTGTGTGTGTGTGTGTGTGTGTGTGTGTGTGTGTGTGTGTGTGTGTGTGTGTGTGTGTGTGCCTGTGTGTTCCTGTGTGTTCCTATGTGTTTCACTGTCTCTCTATTCTCTATCTCTTCTAGTCATTCAGTAGTGCCCCAAGTATAAGCCCAGTCATCAATAGAACAAAATATACAATGATTATGAAGACATCAACGGCAAGCAAATTGCTTCTTGCACTATAGCTTATACACTCTCTTTCTCTTTGTTGTGTGTGTGTGTGTGGTGTGTGTGTGTGTGTGTGTGTGTGTGTGTGTGTGTGTGTGTGTGTGTGTGTGTTGTGTGTGTGTGTGTGTGTGTTGTGTGTGTGTGTGTGTGCACGTGCGTGTGTGCATGCGTGCGGCGTGTATGTGTGTGTGTGTTGTGTGAGTCTCTCTCTCCCTCATTCCCTCCCTCCAAATGTCTGTCTTTCTGTCTTTCCGTCATTCTGTGCTGCCCTAAGTGCACACCAAGTCATCAATAGGAAGACAGTGACAATACTTTTCAAACAATAGAAGGCCTCTTTGTTTGCATCATCACTGCGCACACACGCACGCACGCGCGCGCACACTCTCACACGCACACACACACAATCTTCTCTCTCTCTCTCTCTCTCTCTCCTCTCTCTCTCTCTCTCTCTCTCTCTCTTCTCTCTCTCTCTCTCGCTCGCTCGCTCGCTCCTCTTCTTGCTTGCTCTGTCGGTAGTGAAGTTGTCGGTTTGGGCGGTCAGGTCATGACAAGGCACTCACCCCATTGATCAGACGGGTAGTATTGTCGGCAGCAGACACTGGCTGCATACAGTGAAGCCGAGCCTCAGAGATGCGGTTTTTCTGCTTCCTTCACTGAACTGGTGCACACCACATACCTACATAACATGTCTTGGGATGGGAGTGGAGTGGGGTGGTCCTAGTGGTTAAAGCATCACCTATCGATCTGACCCTATCTGAGGGCACAGGTTCCAGTCTCTGCTGACGTGACTGTCTGTGGGTTTTTTTTTCTCCTGCAGTGCACACTGATGTTTCCTCAGCTAGAGCTCTGAGGTTCACCAATGGTCAGATTTTTGGGGTATCGACCATCCCTCCCACCTCTCATCCCCCCACCACACCCTCATTTTGGTAGCCACTTCTGATTCCGGATAGTGTCTAACATGACACCTCATGAATGCTTTTTTTTATTTTTTTCATCTGTTCCTACCAGCTCAAAATGGCCTACTGTTCCAAAAAACAGGCCAAAAAATGAGAATTTTGAAACATAACAATAACAAAAAGAACTAAAAGGACATTAAAATTTAACAACACAACAAACACCCAACAAACACAAATTTGTATAAATAACAATTACAATACACACAACGTCACACAACAACACACACTCGCAACACAACACACACACACACACACACACAACACACACACACACACACACACACACACACACACACACACACACACACAACAACAACACACACCCACACAACCCAACACATCCACACCACCCACCTTGCTGTTGCTTGAAGTTGTTTTTTGCGGCCGGATCGCCGGATGCCCAGGTTTCTCAGAAAGCGCCCAATGGTGGACCCCTTCTTCTTCCCATCATCCACTTGGCTGGCTCCATCTACCCAACAGTGAACCACAGTTTCCCTCCTTAACCATTCGTGAGGATCACACACACATACACAAACACGCATGCATGCACACACATGTGCCACAACACTGTCTCACACACACACACACACAAACACACACACACACAGCACACACACACACACACACACGCCCCCCCCACCTCCTCTCTACTACCCTCATCTCTCTCTCTCACTCTCACACACACACAAACACCACACACACACACACACACAACACACACACACAACACGCCACACACACACACACACACAACACACCTACCAATACAAGTCTTCAATGCTGTCAAACCTTTCAGTACACCGCATCCATGCCATCTGACTGTGTTTCTGCCTTCACACGACACATCGCTGTTGCACTGACAGGTAGTGTTATGTGTGTGTGTGTTGCGTGCGTGCGTCGTGCGTGCGTGCGTGTGTTGTGGTGTTGGTGAGTAGTGTGTGTCGTGTCTGTGTCTGTGTGTCTATGGTCTGTTCTGTTGTACTGTGTATAAACATTTCTATTGTATTCAGAGAAGGTGATAAGGTTTTATAGTTCAGTGGTAAAGCACCTCTCTAGGTGGAAAAAATTTGTAGTTCAAAATTGGTCTGAAATCAGATCTTTCTGCCTGGTTTTTGGGCCCATGAAACGATTCATTAAAATTTTGCATGCAAGAAACAAGTCTCCATGTTAAAGTACCCACAACAGCAAAATAATGGAATTCTTCCTCGCAGAAATCTTGCTAAAAAAAAAAAAAAATTTTAAAAGAGCCAGGAGCTAAAAAAATGCAAACATATCTTACTTTTATTTTAGGGAAAGGGGGGTGCAATGGCTTTAAACAGATGCTAACATTTAATCAATCCAATCCATAAAAACTGATAACGAAACTTTACCAGAATGATACCCGCCAGAAAGTCTGCATCACCAGGAGACCACTGATGGCATCTCCTACTCTGACTTCTGTCTCTAATCTTTGTCATAACAGTAAATCTATAATTAAAAAAAAAACAAATAAAGACATTACAAAGAAGAAAAAGGAGGATAATAAGGAGATGGAGACAAACAACAACTAAAAGAAGAGGAGGAGGAGGAAGGGAAGAAGGATATAGAGGAAAAAGAGGAGAAAATGAAAAAAGTGAATAACAACAACAACAAGAAAGAAAAGATGACAGTGGGGGAGGAGAAGAAGGAGAAAAAGATGGAGGAGGAGGAGGAAGAATTGCAAAGGAGAGGTGGAAGAAGAAGAAGAAAAGAAGAAGAAGAAGAAGAAGAAGAAGAAGAAGAAGAAGAAGAAAGAAGAAGAAGAAGAAGAAGAAGAAGAAGAAGAAGAAGAAGAAGAAAAGAGAGGAGAAAGTGAAGAACAAGAAAAAGAAGGAGGGAGAACAAGAGAAGAAAGAAGGAGGAGGAGGATGAAGAAGAAAGGGGAGGAGGTGGAGGAGAACCAAAACACATCACACACTACTCATATTCACTCTAAATCCACACCATTGTGAACACTACTTTTAACAAAAAAAATCATATCAAATTCATGTTCACAATGTCACTCTAAAGTAATGAGCCGGCAATTAAGCAATTACCAAAAAAAGCCATCTAGAGAGATCAATTAGTCATTCTAAA
>CM060333.1:46823147-46825647 GCA_030674155.1 Stramonita haemastoma | reverse complement strand
ATAACACACCACCTGAAAAATTCAGTACCTTAAGAGCCCTGATAAATCCTTGACAAATTTAAGGGAGATGTCTAGTCTTCACTTGTGGGTTTCTCAGAAACGCTACCTCTGTGACATGGGTTGGGGTTGGGGTGGGGCAAAAGTGGACTGAACGAGATGTGGTGTGTTTTGTATACATTTCCAGTGAGAGAAGAAAAAAAAACACTCTTGTTCAACTGAGCCCAAAGCAGATTTTGGAAGCATTTACTCAAAACAACATCAACACTATCACTCACACTGAATTCATATCAATCATACAGATTAAAAAAATCTATACAACTCAAATAAAACAAAAAACTAATAACCAGTAAATAAAAATAAATAAATGGCATTCCTTTAGGTTATCATATTTCTACTGGTCAATATGTCATGTATTATTTACAAAAAACAACAACATAAATAATGCATTTCAGGGCACATTTCATCTAAATGATTATATATATCCACACACTATTAATGCATACAATAGCATATTGAATATGAATACAACTCAATCAAATCAAGACCATCCAATATTAAAAACAACAACAACAACAACCACACACAAACAAACCAAAAACATAACAAAAACAAAACAAAAGAACATGACACAGAAGAAGAAAAATACGAAAATAGTTGAGATTTTTCTGTTCAAATCATGTAAAAACTTACCTGTTTAATCAATTCAAACAAAACGAATCCAACTCTGACCATACAGAAATTACTTCCCTGCCCTATCACATAACTGAATCATCCTTACTTAACTAGCTTTCACTTTCAACACTGACTCTCGTCCACTGCAAGTCTGTCAAGTCTTCTAATCAATGTGAAACATTGCTGATTTTGCTCTGCTCTTCGTAGGGATTGCCCAGTGTCAAACATGGTCTTCCTACTAATGGCACATCTTCCCACAGTCAAACATGGTCTTCGTACCAATGGCACATCTTCCCAGTGTCAAACATGGTCTTCCTACTCGTGGCACATTTTCCAGTGTCAAACATGGTCTTCCTACTCGTGGCACATTTTCCCAATCAAACATGGTCTTCCTACTGATGGCACATCTTCCCAGTGCCAACATGGTCTTCCTACTGATGGCACATCTTCCCAGTGCCAAACATGGTCTTCCTACTGATGGCACATCTTCCCAGTGCCAAACATGGTCTTCCTACTGTTGGCACATCTTCCCACAGTCAAACATGATCTTATACAGTCTATCCATGGTCATGATCTATTCCAGTGTGCCAGAAATGTCACTGCTATAATCGTGTTACTTATGACAAGCTTTTCAAAATATGAAAAAGTAATACTGAGGAAATGCGTTACTTATATCTCAAGAATAGAATTTACATACGTTTTCATCATCGTCATTGATATTATCCCAAGCAGAAAAAGCCAGGGTTGGTTGGTTTGTTTTTTTTGGGGGGTGCAGTTTTTCTTTTTGTTTTTGTTTACCTTTATCAGAGAAGACACGATCAAAGTCTGTGTTGCATTGTGTCAGTTTGGGTTGATTTATAATACTGTTTACTGTTGTGCTGTGTTATGTTGTGGTGGTGATGTGGTGTGGGGGGGCGGTATAGTATCGTGTGTCTAACATCTTGTGTGCACGTATGTTATTTATGCATGTTCACACACACATACACACACACACACACATATCTCTCTCTCTCTCTCTCTCTCTCTCTCTCTCTCTCTCTCTCTTCTCTCTCTTCTCTCTCTCTCACACACACACACACACACACACACACACACACACACACACACACACACACACACAACACTCTCTCTCTCTCTCTCTCTCTCTCTCTCTCTCTCTCTCTCTCTCTCTCTCTCTCTCTCTCTCTCACACACACACACACACACACACACACACACACACACACACACACACACACACACACACACACACACACACACACACACACAACACACACACACACAGCCCAATCCAACTGGCAGAGGAAAAAGCCTGAGCTCCATAGGGAGGTAAAGCCCTCTCCACCAGCTGTAGTTGTCAGTCACTTTGTTTATTTCTATGGGGGAATGGAGGTGTTCAAATTCTCCAAGGACTGCTGTAACGATATACAGATAAAAGAATGTGTGTATACACGTATGTAAGCTCTTGAGTCACATCCACCCAAAGAGAAATTCCTTCTGTAAAAAGAAAATATCCTCACCATCCCCCATCTCTCCTCTCTCTCTCTCTCTCTCTCTCTCTCTCTCTCTCTCTCTCTCTCTCTCTCTCTCTCTCTCTCTCTCTCTCTCTCTCTCTCTCTCTGTCTGTCTGTCTGTCTGTCTGTCTGTCTGTCTGTCTGTCTGTCTGTCTGTCTGTCTCTCTCTCTCTCTCTCTCTCTCTCTCTCTCTCTCTCTCTCTCTCTCTCTCTCTCTCTCTCTCTCTCTGTCTGTCTGTCTGTCTCTGTCTCTGTCTCTCTCTCTCTCTCTGTCTCTCTCTCTCTCTCTGTCTCTGTCTCTCTCTCTCTCTGTC
>CM060333.1:46810647-46818147 GCA_030674155.1 Stramonita haemastoma | reverse complement strand
TTGCTTGATCGTTACATTAAAAGCAGCGAGAAAGAGAGACCCCGGGGAAGGAAAGAAACAAGACTGCCACACAAAAGATGCAACTCAGCAAGAGAGGGGAAAGCGAGATGAGGAGGGAGGCGTGTATGCGTGTGTGGGGGGGGGGGGGGGGGGCAAAGAAGGAAAAAGAGAGGGGAGAAGAAACAGGCAAGAGAAGAGAGAGAGAGAGAGGGGGGGGGAGAGAGAGAGGGGGGGAGAGAGAGAGGGGGGGAGAGAGAGAGGGAGAGAGAGAGAGGGGAGAGAGAGAGGGGGGGAGAGAGAGAGGGAGAGAGAGAGGGAGAGAGAGAGGGAGAGAGAGAGGGGGGAGAGAGAGGGAGAGAGAGAGGGGGGGGAGAGAGAGAGAGAGGGAGAGAGAGAGGGGGGAGAGAGAGAGAGAGGGAGAGAGAGGGGGGGATGAGAGAGAGGGAGGAGAGAGAGAGGGGGGGGGAAGACAGACAGACAGAGAGAGGACAGACATACAGACAGACAGAAGAAGAGGGGCGTAGGGGGAAAGAGAGAGAGGGGGAGAGACAGACAGACAGACAGAAGATAAAGAAACAGAGACAAAGAGACAGATGGAGAGAAAAACAGTCAGAGGGACAGACACAGATTTTTTTTTTAAAAAGAGAGAGACAAAGAGACGGACAAACAGAAACTGATAGACAGAAACAGACAGAAACACAGAAAGTGACAAAGAGACACAGAAACAGTGACAAAGAAACATAGAAAGACACAGAAACAGAGACACAGATATAGAGAAACAGAGGCAAACAGAGAGGCACAGAAACATGGACAAAGAGAGAGAGACAAAGAGACAGAGAAAGAGAGAGACGGAAACAGCGATGAAAAGAGAGGAGCAGGCAGTCTAACACTAGACAGACAAAGACAAACAGAAAGAGGGACAGAGAGAAAAAAGCTAGGAGTGCCGAATGGAAATCATTGAAGTGTGTTGGAATGGGAAGACAGGCAGGGAGGGACTGATGATGTTTGCTCTTCTGGCATTTCTATGAGGGGGGTAAACACACCATCTCTCTCTGCTGTCTGTCTGTCTGTCTGTCTCTGTCTGTCTGTCTGTCTGTCTGTCTTCTCTTCTCTCTCTCTCTCTTCTCTCTCTCTCTCTCTCTCTCTCTCTCTCTCTCTCTCTCTCTCTCACACACACACGCAACGCACGCACGCAACGCACGCACGCAGCATAAACACACACAAACAACACACACACACACACAAACACATATACACACATTGTAAGCTTGTGCACGTGCCTGTGTACGTGTCTGCACGCATGCGCACACATATACACACACGTGTGTGTGTGTGTGTGTGTGTGTGTATGTAAGTGTGCGTGCGTGCGTGCGTGCGTGCATGCGTGTGTGTGTGTGTGTGTGTGTGTGGAGGAGGGGGGGACAGCTTTTTATTATTTTTGTAGCTGTTGTTGAAAATAAAAGACGTGATGATATCAACTTCGTAAAACAAAAAAGTAATAATAACAACACACACCAAAACAATGTCCACTAAGAAAACGCTGACCAAAAAAAACACACACACCAGACAGAAAAGTACAAGGTTATCTACGTTTCCTTTGGATTATCACAAATAACTAGTACCATGCAAAATCTACTGAAGCCATTCTCACACATCTATGTCTGTACATTCGTCAAGAGTTTACACATGATGTAAGTGGCCACACTCGACTTTTTTCAAAACGCTATCTCTTTTTTTCTGATTTTAAACACACAGCTACTAACCATGTTCTCGAGTCACATAAGGATAATTTATAGGGGGAAAAAATGCTTGAAAAGGGAGGAGAAAGAAGAAAAAAAACCAGAAGGAAAACGAAAACACAAAAGAGACATCAAACAACACAGAACAAACGACAGAACAAAAGACAATTTCTCTTTGGGAAAACTTACCGCCATCGATCGCTACGTAGTTCTGATGGGAAAACAGATCGTGTCTGCACAACAAACACACAAAAAGCCATGGAACTTTTGTATTCCCAACCACTTGCCTTCTAAACACGGCTATTTTTCCAACATCCTTTGAAGAAAAACTCCTACCAAGATGATAACCCCTTGAAAGAGAGAAAGAAAGAAAGAAAGAAAGAAAGAAAGAAAGAAAGAAAGAAAGAAAGAAAGAAAGAAAGAAGAAGAAGTAAGGAAGGAAGGAAAGGAAGGAAGGAAGGGAAGGAAGAAGCTTTCCTAAGACACCTGCCACATGTCACTATCGCCACTGTAGGCGGTAGAAGCTTCACGCAATGCCACCGGGGTTCACCATCTCTCTCTGTGTCTGCTGGGTTCTACGATCTCCTGTAACCCTCCCAGACCACTGCTCCCTTCAGTCACTGGCACAATGTGTTTAGGCGCTTGCCCTCTAACATATTTCAGGCCGTGGATCATGGGCAAGTCGAACACAGCAGAGTCCACCTTTTGCCTCAGCTGAGTATGTTGGTGCCATTTGGATGTCTTTCAGGATGAGAATATAAACTGAGGTCCCTTGTGCAATACTTATTTAGTACGCGTAAAAAATACCCACAGCAACAAGAGAGTTGTCCCTGGCAACATTCTGTGGGAAAAGCCACTGTGACAGGAAACCAAATACACATTGAGACAGGAAAAAGAAAACGAAATGGTGGTGCTGCTCTTGTATGCAATGCGCTCGCTCTACCTGGGGAGAGCAGCCCGGATCTCTTGCAGAGAAATCTGCCGTGACTTAAAAGTGTATACAATATAAATGAATACAATCCATGCCACTCGTTTATAGAAGATGCATAACTGGATGTTACCATACACGAAAGGTGGTCTGTATACTTTCACACCACAACCTTGGTTACAGTTTCACCAGAAAGACTTTCACGGGAGCTGAGTCAAGTAGCAGTGTTAGTTAAAGGTTAAGGTGAAGATGTGGTCGTTGGGAGCGAGGCATCAGAGACCTCAGCTTCTCTATGGGTCAGCATATTGAGGGCGGTCGCCCATCTCCTCTCCCTCGCTGCTTTACCTTCCCTGACCTTTAACACGACAGGTACCCATTTGCAGCTGGGTGAACTGGGGGGGGGGGGGGGGGGGCTGTACTGAAGCCAAGGCGCGCAAATGATCACCCTTCAATTGGTAACCACACTCGATGCTGCTTAACCTTGGCTGGGGGAAGCAAGGTGCTCTGACCACTGAGCTGTCCTGTCCCCAGTTAGTTAATACAGGAGGAAAATCCCCAAATACACAGACATCTCGGGAGTTTCCAACCTGTGTCTTTAGTAGTGACCGTAGAGATCATGAGATCAATGCTCTATTCACAAGAATGTCCCACCCCTTTGACCACACACTACAACGATGATGATGACCCATACAAGTGTGAAAGAGGGGGGGGGGGTAGGACAAGACACGTGTATACTGACCGGTGTCCGGCGTCCAGGTGATGCTGCAGGTCAGTGCATCTTTCCATGTGACTGGTGCTGGGCTGAAACACGCGTAGCATCATCTGCGTTAGGAAGGCCTGTGGCTTTGCGTTTTGTGTGGAGTACTGTGTAACATATATAGATGTGTTGCTAATGTGCAGGGTGTAGCATTTCTGCTGTGTAGCACCGTTGTGTTACAAATGTGTATGGCTTTGCATTAGTGTTGAGTGCTGTGTAACATGGCCTGCGTTCACTCTCAATGTGTAGGACGTTGCATTGCTGTATAAGTGTGTGATGTTGTCAATACTACAAACTTGTCACTACTCGCCTGTATTATCGATGATATGTATGTCTCTGTATTTCAGCGGCATGCACACCTGGATGACTTTGTGTTCTCAATAATACAATGGGTGTGTCAACAACCTTAGCATCGATTACATCATCATATATGTTTTGAATATGTATTTATCGTTTTGCATAATTTCTATTGTGTGTATGTGTGTGATCTGTATTCTGAACGTGATGGATGTCTGGAAACATGTCATATCACCTGTACTAGCAATGTGCATGGCTTTGCCGTTCAGCATCTGTTATTTTTTGATTTGATATGGGTTTGTTTTGGGTTTTGGCAGGGGGGGGGGGGGGGGGTATTCCTCAGCTAGTCTAGAGCTCCGAGGTTCACTAATAGGGAAATTTGCGTATGTGACCTTTTTTTTTTCTTTTTTAAAGGTAGCCATATCCTGACTTTGGGGATATCTGTATTATCAATGTTATGTTAACATTATTGTTGAGAATACACTATCCTGACTGTTATCAATCAAGATGCACTGCACAACACTGATAACTGCTGACAGTGGACATATACTTATAACTGTGTAGAAAGGTGGCTGCGTTTGTAACTTCTGCTCCAAAAGACTGTCAACGCAGTGGTGTTAGAATCAATGTTAAGGGTTTACAGTCTACTCCAAATGACATGACCAGGCAATGACGTCAGAATCAATGTTAAGGGTTTATAGTCTATTTCAGAGATGTCAGAATCAATGTTCAAAGTCTATAGTCTACTCCAAAAGACAGTCCAGACAGTGGACTCAGAATCAATGTTAAAAGTTTAGAGTCTACCCCCAAAAGACAGTCCAATCCAATCCAGTCATGTTGCTTATAGCCCCGCGACCGCACAGGCCATATCGGGGCTGTTCACCTGGTCACATTTTAAAACTCATATTAAAACTGTGCAACTATATGCAGATTAAAACGGGGGATAGACGGTCCAGGCGGGGGAACTAAGTATTGACTTTAACCCTAGTGGGGAAATCCCCTTGAACAGACTGTTGAGTTCTGTGGAGACTTGAACCTAAAACCTACTGTGACCGTCACACCAGGAGTAGGAGTACTCTAACCGCTAAACCTGTTCCTTCCCTCTCCCCCGCTGCAAGTGTGAAAGGTGTTGCAATACAGCTCCCTTTTCTTAGATATATTTCAGGCGTACGCGCATTCCTCGTTGTTCTGCTTCATTTCAGTACTGTCTGATTTATCATGTTCTTTTTTTCTGGATGGAGTTTATCTCACTTTACCTCACAATAGCAGGAGGGTTCTTTTTTTTAGTGTTCTTTTGGGGAGGTTGGGAGGAGGGGTAGGGGGTTTAACGTGAATCCTTCATGATGACAGTTCTGATTAATCTTCTAAAGACAGGCACAGTGAATATATATATATATTATATATTATATATATATATATATATATATATTATATATTTTTATATATTATATATGTGTGTGTGTGTGTGTGTGTGTGTGTGTGTGTGTGTGTGTGTGTGTGTGGTGTGTGTGTGTGTGTGTGTGAGTGTATGATGCTCTCTCTCTCTCTCTCTCTCTCTCTCTCTCTCTCTCTCTCTCTCTCCTCTCTCTCTCTCTCTCTCTCTCCTCTCTCCACACACACACACACACACACGTGCGCGCGCGCGCACGCGCGCGCACACACCACATACACCGGTCTATGCGTAGGCATATCCAACAGTATGTATACAAACTCCGAAGCATGGTTTTGTTTTTTTAATTAAACAATATATGTGTCTGGCATGCGACATAAACAGTAGCAATCAAACAGGTCTCATCTTAAATAAATGGCTACTCTTCCATATATTTGCTTTTTCCGGGGGGGGGGGGGGGGGGGGGGGGGGCAGCTTTTCTCTTGACACAGCCAAATGCACATAGTTCATAGACTTAAAGAAAAGAAATAATGTAACAAACTTTAAAATAGAAAAAGCAATCCACAACCTTATAAATTATATATATAAATATAAATTTTATATTATATATATATATATATATATATATATATATATATTATATATATATATATATATATATATATAAAGAAAACCGAAAATAGCAAGTGATCATATAAAACAAGAGAGGAAAAAAAAATAATAAAAAGGGGGGGGAGAGACAAAAATAGAGGTTTCAAAAAGAGCAAAAACTATTTCAAAGAACGTGTGCATTAAGAATTGGAAGATATTTGTGATATATCTTTTTCCGTAAACAGCTATAAACACATCAGTTCAAACAAACACCATGAAAAAGAGCTCAAAAGCATGCTAATTTTCTCTTTTTTTGTTAAATACCATCCTTTTAAGACAAAAAATCACCAAAGATACAACTATTTCCAAGCAAAAATAAAACAATAACTTAAAAAGAAAAATCCCCAAAACAGCTACGCATTTTAAAAAAATCATAATAAACGAAGAGATAAATATGCATACAAATGCACCAAATACATATAAATAAACAAATCAATATATATGACCCACCATGGACCAAAAAGAAGGCTAAGCAACCAACCATAAAGTAGCCGGACAAGCGAACAAGAAAAACAAAAACAAAAAAAAAACGGTGATGCTAAACTGAACACTAACAAAACAACAACAAAAAACCCTCTGAGAATCGTACCTCAAAAGTCCATGTCAATACCAGAGTAACTACGTTAGCAAACCAATACAAAACAACCAGGCCTAAAAGTCACTTAACTCTTGGATCTTGCAAATCAAATTCACACAGGTTTCTCCATCCCCTACCACCCCCCCCCCCCACCTCCCCCAGTCCTGACACCCGTACAATCAATTTGATGACGACCATGTCAACACTTCTGCATGACTCAGAGAGTGTGCTCGTGGTTGTTTTCAATGTACCCTTTGGAAATTGTAAAATGTGACTTGACTTGACTTGACATGACTTTCAAAAGCCTTCCATGAAAACGCTGACACCAAGTTCTCTCTTATTCTTTCTCTATTTTGCACTTTATTTATTCTATTTATTTCTTTCTCTCTTATTTTGAGGATAATGGAATAAGCACTCACGTGCTTTTTAACATCCATCACCCGTGTGTATGCAGTTTCTATAAATGTTGTCATCCGTTCCCACCGGCACACAATGGCCTACTCTTCCGAAAAGCGGAACAGGTTTTTAACATGTGCCTTTAAAATAATATTCCGCCCCCCTTTACTTCAACCCCTAGTGAGTCAGTCCTTAAAGCCCTGCAGTATTTTTCAGACAAAGTGCGTCTTGGGGCTACTAGTTTAAAACCCGGCATAGCCCATCTTTCTTCAGATTGATGAGTGCATGCTGGGTATGTTTGTGCCATCAACACGGTCACCCAAACCCCCCCCCCCCCCCCCACCCCCCCCCCCCCCCAAACCCCCCCCCCCAAACCCCCCCCCCTCCCCTCCCCTCCTCTCTCTCTCTCTCTCTCCCTTTTTCTCTCTCTCTCTTTCTCTCTCTCTCTCTCTCTCTCTTTTTTTCCCAGGTGACAGCTGCCCTTACAGTGTGGAGGAAGGCAGATGGGGTTTTAACGAGTGTGCAAAATGCTTTATGAACGTTGGCGCAAGCAAACACAAAAAACACGCATGCACGCATCCACGCATTCGGCACCACACACACACACCGCACTGACATTCAAAACACACAGACACACACCTCACGCGCGCGCGCGAGCGCGCGCGCCCACAGACACACACACGCGCGTGCGCGCACGCAACACACACACATTGTTGCCTCATTCACAGGACTTACTGGTAAAAAAAAAATTTAAAAAAAAACCCC
>CM060333.1:46808709-46810547 GCA_030674155.1 Stramonita haemastoma | reverse complement strand
TTATTTTGTTGTTGTTTTTAACGTTGTTAATCCATTTGTTACCAAACTAATGGCAAGAACTTTTCCCCGTCTTTTACACAATTTGCAATCAGTTCCATAGCATACACCGAGGTTCTATACCAATCTCATTACTATTTCTCTTCTTTTTTTTTTAAGTATATATTTGCATCAAAGCTAACTTTACATCAAATACTGAAGGTTGAATTTCATCCCATCAAGGTTGATAATAGAGCCAAAGGATTTTTATATCAACTTCCATCGCTAACGGTAATCTCCTTCTCAGCAGTAAAACCTTTGGCTTCCCATTTAGCAGGATTGATTGTTAATGGCAAAGCTTTTCCATGGCCTTTTCCATCCCTTCTTTTTCTTGTCCACAACTTCCCAGTCCCGAAAGAAAAAAAATCTGAAATACTGAACAAAAATGTACTTTAAACGGTATCTAATACCCTAAATATGTAACAGCAAAGGTTACAAATATGAAACTATGTGCTACCACATGAAAGTCACTTTCTTAAAATGAGCAGGGCTGAACTAGATTTTTTTTTTTAACCCATTCTCAAAGAGTAGTCTTTCCTGGGGATTTTCCCAAGAGAGGATAACTCTCAATACAATTATTGCTTTCTGGAGACTTTTGATGGTGTACACAGTTACCGTTGCAGAAATATAGGAAAAGGTCATGATCCTAACATCTATTTTTCAATTTCTGCAAAGGAGGTCGTTTTTCAAGAAAATAACAATGTTTGATTCTACGAGACATATAAAGGAGACAAAACGCCGAGACAGACACATAGGTAACTCTAACATCTTTTTTTAAATGTCTGCAAGGAGGTTGTTTTTCAAGAAAATAACAATGTTTGATTCTACGAGACACATAAAGGGGGCAAAGACTGCGCCAGACACATAGGCCAATAACTGATAACTGAACAGGGAGAATAGTCAGAAAAATAAGAACAAGAAGAACAGGAAGAACAATATGATTCACTACTTTCTTTACACAAGGTTATCAAAAACAAATGCACAATGTTTATATCACACAACATTAAAAGCAATACACTTTCTATACAAAATAATTTTCTACATAGTATATAAAACATAATGAAAACTCCTTCAGCAAAGTTGTAACAGGACAAAAAAACAAACAAGTGAAAACATAAACAACAACAAAAAAGGCAAATCAAATATTTATAATAGTAATAAAGTTTGTTTTTTTCTCTTACTTCTCTCCATCTCTAACAAAACTTTTTACAACTCTCCCCCCCCCCCCCCCCCCGATGAAATTCTCTCTCTTCTCCTCTCTCTCTCTCTCCTCTCTCTCTCTCTCTCTCCTCTCTCTCTCTCTCTCTCCTCCCTCCCTCCCTCCCTCCCTCTCTCTCCAAACACTAATAAACAATATCAACAACACAACCAATACCTTGTCACAAAAATTAACACATTTTTTTCACATCAGAATATTAGTTTCTCAACTTATCCAGTTAACGAAATAATGATCTAAAGTATACACATTTTGATCACGTTTTTTTGGCGATGTACAAGATCATTCTCTTTGATTCGTATCGTATCTGATACATGTTCACCACACCATGTTACATACGTATACATGTCTGCATCTTTTACTTAAACTTTTGACCATCCTATTTCATACCCTTTAAATGACAAGAAAAAACAAACTCACAAGAAAACCTGAATGCCAGAGTCTCTTCATCTAAACAAAAAAACCAACCCTGTATCAGACCCTTCACTTCAAACACAGACCTTATAAAATATTTCACATCACTTTTGATTAACTACTGTCGTTTTCTACATAACACAGAATAAGAAAACTATACACTAAGACGTAA
>CM060333.1:46763709-46773709 GCA_030674155.1 Stramonita haemastoma | reverse complement strand
AAAGCAGCAGAACTACGGCAGTAAACAAGACATCCCCCTTTTATTTCTTCAGCCGCCTCCCCTAGCCTATCAAACACTTCAACAAGGCTACAGCTCTCTCTCTCTCTCTCTCTCTCTCTCTCTCTCTCTCTCTCTCTCTCTCTCTCTCTCTCTCTCTCTCTCTGTAAGTGTGTGTGTGTGTGTGTGTGTGTGTGTGTTATTATTTATTTTATTTATTCTTTTATATCGAGGATAACAGAATAAGCAATCATGTGCTTTTTTTTCATCCGGTCCCCGTGTGTATGCAGTTTTGTAAATATTGTCATCTGTTCCCACCGGCACACGATGGCCTACTCTTACGAAAAGCGGAACAGGATTTAACGTGGTGCGCAAGATGTTCTGCGTGCGTTCGCACACGGGACCTCGGTTTAAAGTCTCATCCGAAGGACTTTTGTGTGTGTGTATGCGTGTGCGTGTGTGTGTGTGTGTCTGTGTGTCTGTCTGTCTCAGTGTCTGTCTGTCTGTCTGAGAGAGACAGAGAGACTGTGTGTGAAACTATGTGTGACACTGTGACACTAGTGAATGTGTGCTACATCGTTACAAGTGTGTTACAGTATGTTATTCTTTCTATCTGTGAGTATGTGTGTGTGCGTGTGTGTGTGTGTGTGTGTGTGTGTGTGTGTGTGTGTGTGTGTGTGTGTGTGTGTGTGTGTGTGTGTGTGTGTGAGAGAGAGAGAGAGAGAGAGAGTGCGCGTGTGTGTATGTATGTCTGTGTGTTTTTGTGCGTGTCTGTTTGTCTATCTGTCTATCTGTCTGTCTGTCTGTCTGTCTGTCTGTGTAAGCACATGCTTGTGTGCAATAGTAGTAGTAGTAGTAGTAGTAGTAGTAGTAGTAGTAGTAGTAGTAGTAGTAGTAGTAGTAGTAGTAGTAGCAGTAGCAGTAGCAGTTTCACTCTAACGTCTTTTCACTAGCTGTGACATCAGACGATATGGCGTGTGTCTGTAAAAAGGAGCGCCTATGTGCAACGTAAATTATAGAAAAGTACATGCCAAAGAGTGTGTACACGATGTATCCACACGTCCCGCACAAGCACGAACGGTATACGCACGCCCACACACAAGTAGTATCTGCCAGCATGTGTTCAGCATATGATGGCATTAGGCTACGTGTTGTGGGGAAAAGCCTGAGCCTGTGTTTCCGGGTGGGAAAACAACACTAAGGCGAGAGGGAATAAATGGGAATTGGACACCACATTCCAAGGCGATGAACAAGAACAGGAAATAACGCCATTGTTTGTCCGTCCATTCGTTGCCAAACTGTCAGTCCCTGGGCAGTGACAGATTATAAAATGTTGTACGAAAGAGATGGGTGTGTGGAAGGGAGACAGACAAAGACAAGGTGAGAGAGAGACAGAGACAGACACAGAGACAGACACAGAGACAGACACAGAGATGAAGACTGACAGGAACACAGAGAAAGAGACAGAGAGAGACACACAGAGAGAGACAGAGAGAGAGAGAGAGGAGAGAGAGAGAGAGAGAGAGAGAGAGAGAGAGAGAGAGAGAGAGAGAGAGAGAGAGAGAGAGAGAGAAGAGAGAAAGAAAGAGAAAGAGAGAAAGAGAGAGAGAGGGAGAGAGAGAGAGGGAGGGAGGGAGAGAGAGAGAGAGAGAGGAGAGAGAGGGTGGAGAGAGAGAGAGGGGGGGGAGAGAGAGAGACAGAGAGAGAGACAGAGAGAGAGACACAGAGAGAGAGACACAGAGAGAGAGAGAGACACAGAGAGAGAGAGAGAGACACAGAGAGAGAGAGAGAGAGAGAGAGAGAGAGAGAGAGAGAGAGAGAGAGGAGAGAGAGAGAGAGAGAGAGAGACAGAGAGAGAGAGACAGAGAGAGAGAGAGAGAGCAGACGTTATCACCAAAAGAGCAAAGCTCCTGACAGAAGTAATAACTATAAGTATAACGACACGCTTACAAACTACAGACATTGCTTTATACTTGCTTTTTTTTCCCTAAGCATTCTCGATCTAAATAAGCAAGGATATGAATGCTAATTTGCATGATATGCATTGCCTCAGACAGCTAGGCAGACAAACAAACAGGATGATTCATTTTATTCATTTAGCCCAAGGCCCCTAATGCAATTTTCCGAAACAAACACACACACACACACACACACACACACACACACACACACACACACACACACACACACACACACACACACACAACCGGATGGGACTTTAAACCAAGGTCCCGTGTGCGAGCGCACGCTGAACAGCTTGCACACACGTTAAAACTCGTTCCGCTTTTCGAGGGACCTACTAGGCCATTTTGTGTCGGTGGGGACGGATGAAAACATTTACAAACGGCATACACACGGGAACAGGATGTAAAAAAAAAAAATTATATATATATATATATATATATAATTTTAAAAAACACACAAGAGCTTATTCCATAATGCTCGAAATAAAAGAATAAAAATAAAATACATATCTATAATAAAAGGATACCTAACAGAGACTAAACGAAAAAAAGAAGAACCACAAACATCCATCCATCCTGCAAGATGTGCACACACAACTTTGCCCCTCCCCCCTCCACTATATTCTGCATCACACTGGGCTAGTGACTACGGCCAGTTTGGGGGGGAGGGGAGAGGGAGAGAGGGGGAAGGGAGAGAGAGGGGGGAGGGAGGGAGGGAGAGGGGGAGGGAAGGAGAGGGGGAGAGGAGGGAGGAGAGGGGAGAGAGAGAGAGAGAGGAGAGAGAGAGAGAGAGAGAGAGAGAGAGAGAGAGAGAGAGAGAGAGAGGAGTAGAGAGAGAGAGAGAGAGAGAGAGAGAGAGAGAGAGAGAGAGATGCTCAATGGTCAGAGAATACATTACAGCCAGTGCAGGGGGAAGAAAAGAACTGACCAATGGTCAGAACACAAAAGTCATAATCTGATAGTGACTTAGGGCGTGGGATCTGTCTCCACTGCGGTGTAGTGTCCCTGGCTGCAAGAAGACGTCTCCCTTCAAGAACACTGGCACAGACTCCCCTCCCCATACACCCCTACGGATGAAGACTACATACAAACCGAAGCCCCGAGTACCCCGAATGCTGAGCACATCTTGCGCGCACGTTAAGCGCCCATCCACCTTCCGGAGAAGAAGGCAGACGGTAGGTTCTGACTGGTGGGATGAACGACAAGAACAAACCCAGCATGCACTGAACAAGGCAGTAGTGCAGCGGCCCTACGACTCTTGGAGGAGATGAGAAGAAGCCATGCCCTGTGGCAGTGCAGTCACAGATAACTAAGCCATCATCCACAGACAACAGAAAAACAAAGGCCAAAAAAAAAAAAGCTCTTCTTTGAGCTGAGCACTAGGAACAACAACCAGAGAGAGAGGGGGGGGGGGGAGAGGGGAGAAGGAGAGGGGGAAGGGAGAGACAGACAGAGACAGACAGACAGAGAGAGACAGATGGACAGGCACAAACAGAGAGAGACAAAGACAGACTGAAAGACAGACAAGCAGGCAGGCAGACAGACAGACACAGACAGAGAGGCAAGAGCGATAAAGAGACAGACACAGAGGCACAGAGAGAAAAACAGATACTGAGAGAGAGAGAGAAAGAGAAAGAAAGACAGACAGACAGACAGAGAAAGAAAGAGACAGACAGACAGAGAAAGGCAAAACAGCGAAAGAAAAATCTTGCAACACCCTTGGGTCTAAAGCCACGCGGGTATCCAGATTGGATTACTGAGACAGTAAGAGGGGGTGTGTAGTGTACAGGGAACAGAAGAAGGGGGGGGGGGGGTACAGAAAGAAAAGAAGAAGAAAACAAAAAAAAAAGAATGACCTACAACAAAAACAAACCAAAATATAACAAAGGAATAAAGACAAAACAGCATACAGTCAAGCTAAAAAAAAATAAAGAAAAAAGTGATAAAGAAAAAAGAAAAGAAAACAAACTCAAAGGACAACATCAAAAAATAAAAAAGACAGGAAGAAAACATAAAGGAGAACCATGATACATGGGAAAGAAAGAACATACCAAGAACAACAACAAAAAACGAATAAAAATGTTATTAGGAACGAAGCCACATTGAAAACTACTTTAATATCTGTAAATCATTCTAAGAACATACACCTAGCAGCATTAAATCATACAACCCTGATATTCTGCTACAGAAAAAAAAACCAAACAAATCGGGAAAAAAAACGAAATTGGAAGCACAACAAGCAAAATCAAAAAAGCAAATAAAATACAATTTTTTGAAAAAGAAGGAAAAAAAAAACTTTTGCGGGTTTGCTCCAAATTCCTAACAAAAATTAAAAAATAAAAACATACTAGGAATTGATGTGCCTCGGCTGATTTGAGAGAGGCAGAAAGAGACAAACAGAGAGACACAGAGAGACATTGAGACAGACAGAGACGGAGCGACAGACAGACGGAGACCAAGAGACACAGAGAGAGTGAGTGTGTATATATATATATACATGTATGTGTGTGTGTGCGTGTGTGTCTGAGTGTGTGTGTGTGTGTGTGTGTGTGTGTGTGTGTGTGTGTGTGTGTGTGTGTGTGTGTGTGTGTGTGTGTGTGTGCGTGCATGCGTGCGTGCGTGCGTGCGTGCGTGTGTGTGTGTGTACGTACACTACCAATCTGAAAGACCATAAAAAAAAACACCGTAAAAATTATTTATCCACCAAACAAGCATGCACCGTCGAGATTCAAACCCCAGACACCCACAATATCAACAGCACCATCTTCAGACCAGGCGTCTTTGGCCATAAACCACCGGGCCACAGGGGCAATGGCTCCTCAGCAGGCCAGGCTACAAGACAGCCCCTACAGGTTATGGGCTATACTCAATACTGGCAGTTGGTGCTGTCAGCCAACAAACGAGAGAAGAGAAGAGAAGAGCAGCCCCACACCCCAGGGTCCCATGTCTGACAGGTAAAAGAGATCGCATTTCAAGGAAAAAAGGGGTAGGGGGTAGGTAGGTAGCTAGGTAAACCCATCTATATATATACATAACAAGCGACAGAGGGGTAGAGGGTGGTAGGCAGATAGGTAGGTGTGAAAAGGTAGGTTGTGGAAATTTCAAGGAAGAAAAAAATTCCACACATAAAAGAGAGGGAGGAGGAGAGAGGGGGAGGGGAGAAAGAGAGAGAGAAATAGGCAGATAGAAAGACTTAGAGAAACAGACAGACAGACAGAGAGAGGGGGGAGGGGCAACGACAAAAACAGATCTCTACAAACATGTGTACACAAGAAAGGAAGTTGGCGTCACATATTCTTTTTTTCCTCAAGTTCTACTATGGACACGCACGCACGCACGCGCGTACACAAACACAAACACCACAAACACAAACACACACAAACACACACACACACACACACACACACACACACACACAATCACACCACAAACACACAAACCACACAAACACACACACACACACACACACACACACACACACACACACACACACACACACACACACACACACACACACACAGAGCGACTGAGAGAGAGAAACACAGGGAATACCTCATCCACCCTGACCCCCTCCAGTAAAGGTCAAGTGGAAAGGTCACGACGTTCTCAGAGATGCCATTATTTTAATACGTCTGCCCCACAGAAGTAGAACAATGCAACAACAAAGTGGGACTATACTCTGGGGATAACACTATTAACAGGTTTGTTTGGTTTGGTTTCAAAGAATACAGATTTGCTGGCGTCCTTTTTGTGTGTCTTTTTTTTTTTTTTTTCAAATTCTACATAAGGGAGAGAGAGAGGGGGGAGGAGGAGGAGGAGGAGGAGGATAGGGGAGAAGAAGAAGAAGAAGAAGAAGAAGAAGAAGAAGAAGAAGAAGAAGAAGAAGAAGAAGAAGAAGAAGAAGAAGAAGAAGAAGAGAATTGCGAGGAAGAAGAGAAGAAGAAGAAGAAGAAGAAGAAGAAGAAGAAGAAGAAGAAGAAGAAGAAGAGAAGAAGAAGAAGAAGAAGAAGAAGAAGAGAGAAGAGGAGGAGGAGGAGGAAGGAGGAGGAGAAGAAGGAGGAGGAGAAGAAGAAGAGGAAGAAGAAGAAGAAGAAGAAGAAGAAGAAGAAGAAGAAGAAGAAGAAAGAAGAAGAAGAAGAAGAAGAAGAAGAAGAAGAAGAAGAAGAAGAAGAAATGGAGATTTCTTTCCAGACAGACCCGTGGCCTCGTGCTCTCCTTTGTCTGCGATTCTGACATGTCCATGAGACTGAGAGACATTGTTTTCTGATGATAAATGTTGTTTTTTCTATTGTTCTTTTCCTCTCTCTCTTCTCTCTCTCTCTCTCTCTCTCTCTCTCTCTCTCTCTCTCTCTCTCTCTCTCTCTCTCTGTATATATAATATATATAATACACACACATCTGGATGTGTGTGTATACATGTGTGTGTCTGTCTGTCTGTCTGTGCGAGTCTGCGCGTGCACGTACACGCACACGCGCCCGTGCATTGCGCACATACCAGCGACCTTAGCGCTGATTCACAATTATTGAGATAGACTGCATCCGCCCCGCCGTGGGGGACAGGCGTTGTCATTGTGTGCACGCACACGCGCGCGCGCGCGCGCCACACACACACACACCACACACACACACACACACACAAGCGTTACACACACAACACACACACCACACCACACAACACACACAACACACACACACACACACAACACACTAACACACTAACACACTAAACAACACACAACACACTAACACACAACACACTAACCACTAATACACACACACACACACACACACACACACCACACACACACACACACACCACACACACACAACCACACACACTAACATACAGCTATGCCAGCAGCAGCCACCCCTGCCTTGGCAGTCTGAGTCTTGTTAGGCACAGCTCACTACTACTCCAGCACTATACTTTACTAGCAGTGCTCACGTCAACTGACTGACATTCCCAGTAACACCGACACTGCAGGCACAGCCCATCATCGTGACTGACAATATTCTAAACACTCGCGTTATCAGCATGACGGACCATGTCACAGACACAAACGAGACAGACAGACAGACAGAAGAAAGACAGACAGAGAGGAAGACTCAGAGAGAGAAGGGGGGAGGGGGAGAAGAGAGAGACTCAGAGAGATAGAGGGGAGGGGGAAAGAGAGACTCAGAGAGATAGAGGGGGGGGGGAAAGAGAGAGACTCAGAGACATTGAGGAGGGGGGTGGGAAGAGAGACACAGAGAAGATATATGAGAGAGAGACACACAGAGAGAGAGAAAGAGAGAGAGAGAGAGAGAGGGGGGGGGGGGGGCAGGAACAAAACGAAGAGACAGACAGAGAGAGACACCAAAAAAAATCCTGAGAGGGACGAAAAAGGACTTAGTAGAGAAGAAGCCAGACAGAGCGACAGACAAGAGACAGAAAACTAAGTAATGATGGAGAGACCAAATGTTATTTCACAAAGGTAATGGAATAACCACTAACAGATGCTTTTCTCTTTTCTTTTCTTTTTCTTTTTTCTTTTGTAAGCCAGACCTCAAAGAGACAAAGAGAGCAAAACAGAAAGCTCTAGACGAGAGGCAGGAGTGACAGAGACAATGCATATAAAGAGACAGAGACAAGACAAGAGATTCACACTACACACATCACACACCACCTCTCTCTCTCTCTCTCTCTCTCTCTCTCTCTCTCTCTCTCTCTCTCTCTCTCTCTCTCTCTCTCCTCTCGCTCTCGCTCTCTCTCGCTCTCGCTCGCTCTCTTTCGTCTAATATCACTGATATGAAGTGAAAGACGTTAAATCAAAAGAACGAACGAGCGTACACACACACCACACACACACACACACACACACACACACACACACACACACACACACACACAACACACACACAAAACACACACTTCTCACACACACACACCACACACACACACACACACACACACACACACACACACACACACACACACAACACACACTCTCACACACACACACACACACACCACACACACACCCACACACACCACCACACACCACACACACACACACCACACACTGAGAGACAGTGACAAGAGACATTACAAAACAAGACAAGAAGCTCCAGCTCGCGACATTCTGACCTAATCTTGCACAAGGCGGTTGGTTTTCAGACATGCAGGTATCCAGAAGAAGATGATGATGAAATGGCGCGTGTCGTTTGGCGTGACAAAAATTATCGACCCCCTCTAATTATAGAAACAGGTCGACACAGCCAGCACAGCCCAGCACAGCACAGCACAGCAAGCATAGCATAGTATAGTTAGGCTAGGTGGGTGGGGCACAATGTGTGTGTGTGCATGCGTGGTGTGTGTGTGTGTGTGTGTGTGTGTGTGTGTGTGTGTGTGTGTGTGTGTGTGTGTGTGTGTGTGTGTGTGTGTGTGTGTGTGTGTGTGTGTGTGTGTGTGTGTGTGTGTGTGTGTGTGTGCGCGCGCGCAACTGCAGAAACCAAGAGCACGCATGCATCTATAGATCTCGCGCCAACATACAGCCGCACAGGTAGGCAAGGTACACATGAGGTGTCCGTCCACACACACACACACACACACACACACACACACACACACACACAACACAACACACTACACATACACACACACACACACACACACACACACACACAACAACACACATACAACAACAACATACATACAACACACTACAACATACAACATACAACATACATACATACATACAAAAGAGGGAAAGTCTAATGAGCAAAAAACAAAACTGCAAAACCATGAACACTGTATTGAGGTATAGATGAATTGCAAATATTTAGCAATTGTATATTGTATTGTATTGTAATTGTATTGTTTTATTGCATTATTTTGTATTGAAACTTTTTGTATTGTACACCCCATTTCAGTCACAACAGATTTCACAGCGTGAAATTCGGCTGTAGCACTTTTTCCCGGAAGAAAGCGCATCACCACAAGAGCAGCGCCTCTTGCTTATTTTCTAGTTGCAGACAGAATTTAACCAGGAACAACTCTTTATTTTTTTTTAAAAATACTGTATTACCATGGGTTCTGTGACGTGTATTTAAGATGTGTTTCCACGTTTTAACGTCTCACATGACAGACTAGCACCCTCACCATCACTCAAAAGTCTACTAAGGGGAGCGGGAGAGGAGGAGGGGGGGGGGGGGGGGGGCATGGTCTTCATATTCAAACGAGGGATCAAATCCGCGACTTGTAGCTTTCAAGACGGTGGCATTACCTCAAGACCACCATATCACTTGCACACAAATAAGTGCTCTCTCGGTCTCTTGTCATCCACACACCAAACTCCGAGCGCTGAAGATAACAGCGACCTGTGTGTGTGTGTGTGTGTGTGTGTGTGTGTGTGTGTGTGTGTGTGTGTGTGTGTGTGGTGTGTGTGTGTGTGTGTGGTGCGTGCGTGGTGCGTGGTGTGTGCGTGTGTGTGTCGTGTGTGCGTGTGTGTGTGTGTGTGTGTGCGTGCTGTGTGGTTGTGTGTGTGTGTGGTGTGTGTGTGTCGTTTGTGTGCGTGTGTACCCATGCAGGCGACCAACTTTAACTCATTAGCCAGAGCAACGCTTGCTCGTTAGATTCGGTACCATGCACACACTGATAAATCTCTATTTCTCATATGCACAAGAATGCATATATGCGCGCGCCACGCACGCACACCATGCCCCCCCCACACACACACACACACAACAACACACAAATAAAGAAAGGGGGAAACCAGAGCCAGAGAGACATCACAGATACCGAGACTAAGAAGAAAGAGAGAGAGAGGACGGAGAAGAAGGGAACTAGAGAGCAGACAGACAGGGAGACAGAAGAGGAGAGGATGAAAGGACGAGAGATAGAGGAGAGAGAGGAGAGAGAGAAAAGGGAGAAGAGAGAGGAGGGGGGAGGGGGAAGAAGGGAGAGGGGAGGGCAGAGAAAGAGGGGGAGGAGGTAAGGGACAGAAAAAGGGGACAGGGAGAAGAGGAGACAGAGAGACAGAATGAAGAGTGAACAAAGG
>CM060333.1:46748709-46758709 GCA_030674155.1 Stramonita haemastoma | reverse complement strand
GCTGACCTATCGGAACCCTGGCTTTTTAAAGACTTCACAACTGTCAGGAAGAGAATCCTAAAAGTGGCATGGTCTGGTCTGGTCTGGTCTGGTGTGGTCATGTCACCAATATAGATCTGACAGCATTTCAAAGATCATCATCCTGCAAAAGCACAGTCTGCAGGATGTAGAAGAAGCAGATACAGACAGAAGGGGGTGGACATCATCATTAAATGTACACAACAACAACAGCACCACCACCACCACCACCACCAAAAAGTGTCCCTGAGACCTAAGCATTGGCACTCTCCCGCCACATATAGTATGAATGTTTTCGTCTGCTCACAGCAGCCTCTTCTACTCTCGGTAAAGGGAGTGGTGTGGCTATGTTCTGAGGTTTTAATAATGATGATGATGATATATATATATGTGGAATTTTCATAGCGCTATATCTTGTTTTTAAGAAAAGTGCATCCAATCAGAAAGACCACAAGAGAGCCTACACCATCTTGAGAGATGAAAGATCCACTGGAACATAGGTCAGAATTTATAGCATCAGCTCTGCTCATTCAACATGGAAGGAAAAATGAAAGAGAACACACACATACGAACACACACAACGAACACACGCACGAACACACGCACGCACGCACACACACACACACACACACACACACACACACACACACACACACACACACACACACACACACACACACACACACACACACACACACACACCGCATACATACACGCACGCAAAACAAAAGCAAATTATGCATTGTTTACTCAATGTACCATCTGGAAATAAAAATGTAACGTACACATAAACACAAGCGCGCGCACGTAACATTAGAAGAGAGCGGAGAAGGGGGGGAGAAGACAAAGAAAGAGAGAGAGGGAGGAAAAAGACAGAGTGACAAAGACAGTTCCGCAACAACAAAAAACAAAATAAAAGGAATGAAGTCTTCCTGCCTAAACAGCCCTCCCGGGCCAAAATGGAAGTGTGGGACTAATTCACTTTGCATCGAGCGAGGCGAGGACAGCACAGCCGACAGCCACAGCCAGCAGGCAGGCAGCAGGCAGGCAGCCAGGCAGGCAGGCAGGCAGGCAGTCACACGGGAAACAGCAGGGCCACCACTAAACAGCATTGGTATGGGTGGGGATGGACGATAGCCTGATAGGTCACCCTCATGCCCACCAATTACACAGTCTACACTACACTGCACTGCACTGCACTGCACTGCACTACACTACATTACACTGCACTCCACTCACACTACACCACACTACCCTACCCTACCCTACCCTACCCTACCCTACACTACCTACACTACACTACACTACACTACACTACACTGCACTGCACTGCACTGCACTGCACTACACTGCACTACACAGCGCTGTAGTCTGCCTTGACCTAGCCTCTTGCCCCATGGCCCATTCAGCTCGCATCCTGCCATGTTTAACTAATTTTAGTAATCGTAGTAAGTAGTAGTAGTAGTAGTAGTAGTAGTAGTAGTAGTAGTAGTAGTAGTAGTAGTAGTAGTAGTAGTAGTAGTAGTAGAGCAGCAGCAGCGCAGCTAGTAGTAATAGCAGCAGCAGTAAGAGGAGGAGGAGAAGAAGCAGAAGCAGCAGCAGTATTAGTAGTAAAAGTAGCATAAGCATAAGTAGGGCATCAGCAGAAGTTGTTATATTCGTAGTAGTAGTAGTAGTAGTAGTAGTAGTAGTAGTAGTAGTAGTAGTAGTAGTAGTAGTAGTAGTAGTAGTATATAGATGGAGCGATAGGTCAGCTAATTAACTACAATGCTGTATGTAACATATGTCTCTTACCCCCATTCAGACTCTCCCCCCCCCCAATCCAGACTTACACCCTGAAGTGGCAGCAGCAGCAACACCAGTAGTGGCGAGCGTACGTACACAGACGCAGACACACACAGACACACACAGACGCACACAGACACACGACACACAGACACACAGACACACAGACACACAGCACACACACACACACACACAACCAGTATGAACTGTCCTCGACGCTACGTTCCACAGCTCTTGAGCGCAGATGTCAGGTGCTTCCTTCAGGGTTCTCTTCAATACAGCTTCTTTGTTGTTGTGTTCTTGTTGTTGGGTTGGGATTTTTGTTTTTTGTTTTGTTTTGTAGAGGGCTTTGTTTTTCTGTGTTTTTCCCCCTTTTTTTTTCAAATCCCACCAGTTATCCAAATACCTCATAAAGTTCTAGGTTTGGCAAACTATGTTTTGGGATTAAAACAACAACAAAAAAACCGACATATTTTTGTGGGGAGGAGTGATTCAACAGAAAATGGCATTAGCTTTGAAACCTTTGTTTTCAAAAAAAAAATGGAGACCTTTACTCTTGTTTAGCACTGTGGGGACAGAGAGCTTTTTGGGCCCAAACAACGCAACAGCCAGCCTGAAACAGAGCGGTCGTCCTTTTAGTGTGAATGTCTGGGCCTATTTTGGTTGTGGTTTAACGCCTGTTCCTATTTTTGACGGCCTTTCAAGTGGAAATGGCGCCTGGTTTTCAAACAGGCAGAGGAGAGTCCCGTTCTGTCTTTGTGGTCACAAATCAACGGAGAGATTGATCACCTTGTGGGCCATGCAGAGAAAAGACAATGACAACGTTTAATGACTTCCATTCTTCTCCCCCTTGAAACTTCAGCCTCTTGTGAACATCTAAATAGAAAGGAGATTTGGTCTCTTAGTTTTCCGTGGAAAGCTTGCTTGATCGCGCGCATGCACGCACGCACACACACACGCACGCACGCACACACACACACACATACATTGCTGAAATGTTTATTTTTCTCCTTTTTTTCCTTAGATAGATGGCTTGATGAAAAAAAGCAAATCAATGCTTATTCAATGTACCATCTGGAAATAAAAATTTGACTCGACATACAGATGCTTAAACGCACGTACACGTACACGCACGTACACATGCACGCGCACGTCCTCACGTACACACACAGGGCTAGAGAGAGGGAGGAGAGGGGAGAGTCAGACACACAAAGAAATAAAGAGAACAAATAGAAAAACAGAAAGACAAAGTGACAGACAGACAAACTGAACAGACACGGAGAAACGTCCCCACTCTATCCCTCTAACAGTACCATTTCCATATAAAGAACATTTTTTCCATTTAAAAGAAATTCACAAGTCGTTTCCACAGAAACGACATTTTTTATTATTTAAATAAATAATAATAAAATCCACCAGTACTGAATGACTGAATCAGTCGGCGAAGCAACCCTTAGTCTGTATGATTGGGGGGGGGGGGGGCACACTTCACCCCACACTTCACCACCCCACAGTCACACACAACCATCTTCACCCCCACCCCCCACCCCACCCCACCACCCCCACCCAGACCCCCCCCCCCCCCTAGCCATCCCATGAAGCCTCTCTGCTCTTGTGTCTTCTCCATGGAGATCAGCCATCACTTGTGAAGATGACACTGGGTAAAGAAGTTGGAGGACCTGGGGGATGGGGGGGGGGTTAAATAGAGAGAGGGGGGAAGGGAGAGACAGAGGACAGGACAATGCAGAGAGACAGACATGCAAGACAGACTGTGGCTCTCTACAAGAGAGAGGCAGCGACAGCGACAGAGAGACAGACATGCTGAGACAGAAAGGGCTTCTCAGCCACAAAGAGAGAGAGAGACAGAGAGACAGAGATAGAGGCAGAGATAGAGAGAGACGGAGCGTGACAGAGACAGAGGGAGAGAGAACAGACAGAAAATAGAAACTTTCAAAATGTATCCAAGATTACATAGAGACAGGCAGACAAACAGACAGACAGACAGACAGACAGACAGACAGACACCACACACACACACACACACACACACACACACACACACACACACACACCACACACACACACACACACACACAATGAGGTAAGGTAGGGAGGGATCTCATTTCCTAAGGCGTCTGGCAGACAAAGACTGAAGCTTCATGATACTGCCAACTAATGATATATTTATACCAGGTGGAGGCAGTGAAGAATGCTCAGGCTACACAAGTTCACACAACACTCCCCGACGACACAGACAACACACAGCAAGGACTGAGCATCACTGGTCAATACAACACAAGCCACATCTTATCAGCGAGAGACATCAATACATAAATGTCCAGTGAGTTTTTTTTCTACCTCCATCATAGTTCATACAGAGTCGACATCACATCAGTGAAACACTAGATCACTTGATTCCTAACATCAATGTGAGAGAGAGAGACAGAGACAGAGAGAGAGAGACAGAGACAGACAGACAGACAGAGACAGAGAGATACAGACAGAGAGAGAGACAGAGAGAGAGACAGAGAGAGAGACAGAGAGAGAGAGATCCAGAATCATCAAATCAGCTATTTTGAAACATCAGATCAATGTGGATTCAGATATGATCTGTGGAACATCCCATCAATGAGACGAGAGCTCTGCAAGCAACAGAACTTAAGAAGCATTCAGCTTCTAACCTAACAGTTCCCGAAGTTCCTGGTTCAAATCCCGACAACTCTACGTGGATTTCTGACTTTCTGTGCTGTCCTACCAATGTCTTCAATCCCTTCAACTGTTAATACCTTCAAGGGTCATCCATACGCGTATTTCACGTCACAAATGTGCTAGTGAAATTAAGATAGTTCGTTTACTGGGTTAGTCAAGACATATATTCGTGTGATGAATAGGTATGCAAAACATACCCATCATAGTGTCTTTGAAAAATTATGGGATGTGTTCATCATATAAGAACCACAACTTCCTGAAGAAAAAAAGGGTACTTTTGGCATTTAGAAATGCTCATCAAGACCTTCTCCCTCTTTAACCCCAAGCTCCTTTCCCATAAACCTTCTGGAAAAAACAGATGGGGCCTCGCCACTTTTAGCTTCAAGGCTGCACCAATTCTTAACGCAAAGCTTCTGAAACATATGGCCAGGCCCCTTCTTTTCACTCATCCCAGGACCCTCAAAAACCTGATGGGCACAGGAATACTTGACCACAATCCCTCTAGTCTAAGAAGACGAACACTCTACCTAACAAAACACAGCACCTCTTGCACCCACACTGTTACAGGCACCAGTAGGCAACATAACAACAACAAAAGAAAAGAACTTGCAGAAAAGGGGCCATACTTCTTTCACATAACTCCAATATAAAACTTCCCGAATAAGTCAAGCAGCAGACTCGCTAGAAACTCGTCAATACTGACCTGAAAAAAAAAGAAGAAAGAAATGGAAAAAGGAAGAAAGGAAAGAATCCGTCTGCCTGTAAAACTACCGCAGCCATACAAGACTCCAGAGACGACACTGCGGGGGAGACTGAAAGGTAGTTGTAGCAAATCAATGAAAGTTGATGGGGAGAGCGAGGGAAGGATAGAGGGCGGGGGGGGGGGGTGTAGTAGTAGTAAGCATAGATGGAGGGAGGTTGGGGGTGGGCGTGTCAGGAGAAAAATGAATCGGCTCTTGGGAGGCTGGGAATGGCCCACATTCACACAGACGACAGTAGAGGAGCAAGGACTGCAGGCCAAAGAGAAGAACAGAGACTGGGGGTCAGCTCTCTATCCTCCTGCTCCTGACGACCCTCCCCACCCACCCACTCAGTCACTGATCAGTAATATTACAAGGTTTCAGTGCCACGCAGAATCAATCCCCCTCCCCAAAGCCCCCAGCCAATTTTCCCAGTCTGAAGATGAACACGAACAACAGATATACTCATTCCACTCTCCTTCTGCCGCAATTAACATCCCTATCACAACACGAGCACCATACAATACTGACTGCACTCTTCTTCCTCCGCCACAACCATCACTATCAAACACACCAACAACATAATTATACCCATTGTACTCTTCTTCTTCTGCAACACTACCATCCTCACTACTAACCTTGACTCACATTCCTTATGGTGTCTTTTCCTCCTGTCCCCCAGCCTCCCTCCCCTGTCTTCTTTTCCTAATTCAACCACTCCCTCCTTCCTCAACAATTCTCTACAATTCCAGACGCCAGAAGCCGAACTTTCAACAACACCCCAACCCCCACCCCAGGGTTCGCGATAACGGTAATTGTCGGTATTTTACCGATTGTAAACAGGGAATACCGAAAATTTTTCGAAGCAGCCGGTACCGCGTACCGGTTCTGTTTGCCTGTGACCGATTAGATTTCCGTCTCAAAAAAAAAAGTCTGAAGTGACGTTTTCTGACAGTCTGTCATGGGCTTGTACTGTGCTTACCGCACCTACCCCTTCCCACCCCTTCCGACGAACATCTTTAGCGCCAGCCTCATTATTAGCCTAGCACGCAGAACAGCAAGCTTTACTGTGAAAGAATAGAAGCTTCGCGCTCTTCTCGGCATGACAGCGGCTTCCATTCACATTGAGTAAATGGGGCCTAGATTTATTTATTCTGTATTCTTTTAATCTTTTATATCGAGAATAATGGAATAAGCACTCCTGTGCTTTTTCACATCCAGTCCCCGTGTGTATGCAGTTTTGTAAATGTAATCCGTTCCCACGGGCACACGATGGCCTACTCTTACGAAAAGCGAAAAAACGAGGGTCTATGACTATGAATTTGCGCGTTGCTTTCAGAGAGAAGAGTCGAAAACCACATCTAAATTGAACAAAGATCTAGATGAGCGCTAAGCATAGAAACAAGAAAGAAGAATATAAGTCACACGAATGATGCCATGCAAAACAACAGACAGACACGGACAGTGGCACAGGCGCTAGAAAAAAATTCCTATTTCCTTCGTGGCTTCATGCCCAAGAAGCGAGTGGCAGCAAGCAGCAGCACGGCAGTCAAAGTCTGAGAGATTCGCGTTCAATTTAGATTTTGTTTTGCTGCCCAACAATCCCCCCCTCCCCTACCCCCTCACTGAATAGTTTCGTTTTGTTCACAGTACGTACGGATTTTATTTTCTGGGGACTGATTTTGGGGGAGTTGGTCAAGATGTCTCTGAAATGGCAACTGGCAGTACCGGTTTTAAAAAATCTAGCGCGAACCCTGCCACCCTATCCATCTCGCTCTTTTACATCACCTCTAGTTGTGTATTCATGCATACTTTCATTAGTACTTGACTCCAATGTCAAAATGGTCAACATGAATTTTTACTTCTTTGGTGCACACATTTGATTTGTAAATTAACGCACACGAAAGGCATAAAGGTACCAAAAGTAGTCTGCGCCTGGAGGACGATACCAAAAAAGCTATACTGCTAACCCACCACCAAGCACTGACACGTAATGTGCCAAGGAGGTTTAAAAAAAAAAACACAAAAAAACCTCTTAGTATGAATAGAATTCAAATGCCTTTTCCATCCCCCCCACCGGTCTGTCAACACTGAAAAATGAACAATAAAAGGCATTAGCATCATCATTATCATGATCAGCAGCAGCAGCAGCAGGCAGCATCATTACCAACAACAACCGATTTTCTTCTAAGCCAGGACTAACGTTGTTTTCATGGACGTACAACACTGCTAAAACGATTTTTAATATCTTTCAGTGTCGATCATCACACGAATAAAGCCAACAGAGGAGTGATAAAAACATGGGAGTGGCACAGAGAGATAGAGAGAAAGAGTGAGACAGACAGACAGACAGACAGACAGACAGACAGACAGACAGACGAGATATTCGGAAAGGCAGAGAGCTCAGAGGGTGAGAGCATTAACTGGATAGTTCAACCAAAACGCCAATGAAGACCAGACCAGACACGACATTACAAAGAATGCCTTAGACAAAGACAAAAAAAACAAAGGACAGAAACTAGTAGGGGACAAAAAAAAGCCTGGCAACGGGCTACTACTAGTATTCCCTGCGGTGAAAGGGCACACCAGTCTTGGAAGATGTGCATTGCTCCTGGCCTGCAGACGACACACCCTTCACTTTCTCTTCTTCATCCTACTAATGGGGCCTGGGAGGCAGGGGGCAGGGGGGGGGGGATAGGTTACTGTGACCATCATCCCCACTCTTCTCCTATTATTGGCAAATAACACCATAGAGTTTAGCTGATATATACCAGGTGACAGCCCGGGATAACTGTGGCCTCTATGGTCAGTAGGGCTAATCTATAAACAGCATGACTGGATAGGAACTGATGTTTTAGAGATAACATCTCTCTTTTTCAATCTCATTCTCTGACTACTGACCAACAGAGGCTTTGTCCAACTTAAGGAATCCAAAGACGTGTAACTGCCACATATTGTCTTGACTGCGTAAAAGAGAGTAGAAAAAAACATGATATGATGAGTAAATGCAAAAAGCTATTCAGAATGTAAACAATTTTCTTCTTCTTCTTCTTCTTCTCTTCTTCTTCTTCTCTCTTCTCTTCTTCTTCTTCTTCTTCTTCTTCTTTTCTCTTCTTCCTCCTCCTCTCCTCTCCCCTTCCTCCTCTCCTCCCCTCCTCCTCCTTTCTTCCTCTCTTCTCTTCTCCTTCTCCCTCCTCCTCTTCTCTCCTTCTTCAACTCTGCTGGGAGTCATTGGCAGGACACAGCACTGAAGAGCGGCTCGCCAATTTTCTCCATTCATTTCACGTCAGCGGTCTGCCAAATAACGCCCAAATAAAAAGCAAAGGAGAGAAGGGGAAAAAAAGAGAGAAAGAAAGACAGACAGACAGGGCCATTACACAGTTTCCCAAGAAGTATGTAGGCCTGCTAGGCCTAATCGCTATCTCTTTCCTCCAGCCAGCCAGGAAGAAGCGTACCGTGGGAATAGAGGACACAGAGCCTCCTGTGTTTTGTGGTGGTCTATGGTGTTCTACATTTTGTCCAGCTGAAGCCCCAGTACAGACAGGGGTCTTATGTTTGGTGTGGCTGGCTGAGCTGCCCAGTGACCGCACAGTACAGCCAAGTGAAGGGGACAAAGACAGCTAGCCTAGCTAGCTAGCCCTTCACGTGAGTGTGGCCATCAGCGGTGGTCAGACCTAACCGACTGTGAATTTTGGCCCTCCAGGCTGCTTGCTTGCTCTATATGGCGGTATGGTCAGTCTCTGTTGCAGTCGGTATAGTAGGCGTCGTTCAGCCAGTAACACTCTTGTTGTACTTTTTAAGGCAAGGGGGTTGTTTTGATTTTTTATATAAAATTTTATATATATTTATATATACATATATTATATATATATATATATATATTATATTATATATATATATATATATATATATTATATATATATATATATATATTTAAGTTAAAGTCTGTCCTGAGCCTAAGGTCATCAGGCCCGGTGCTATCCGGTTTCTGTGGCGTTTAAGCGACTGAGAGTCATAGACTCACCCCTGGATAGGACGCCAGTCTATCGCAATATATATATATTATATATATAATATTTATTATATATGTGTGTGTGTGTGAGTGAGTGAGTGGTGAGTGAGTGGTGAGTGAGTGAGTGGTGAGTGAGTGAGTGAGTGAGTGAGTGAGTGAGTGAGTGAGTGGTGTGTGTGTGTGTGTGTGTGTGTGTGTGTGTGTGTGTGTGTGTGTGTGTGTGTGTGTTATTTTGTTTGGGGGGTTAAATGATTGTTTTGTTTGTTGTTGTTTGTTTTGTCGTTGTTGTTTTTGGGGGGCTGTTTATGTTCGTGCCGTGAGGAGACACTGGAGCTGTTACGGGATGTACTGTAACAAAACATTTCCCAACACAACAAACACAGTGCTGTTGTAAAAAAAAAAATCCTTTAGGTCATCATTTCTTTTTGTTAAAGTACAGTTGCCTGAACTAGCCTCAGTTCGTGGGCTTTGAGCGAAGCAGCCAGTTGAGTTCTCACCTTAACGATTCACAAAACCGTGACAATCCAATCCCTTTTTTTTCTTCTTTTTCTTTTGGGGAGGGGGGGGGGGGAGTGACCCCCAAAGTTCCAGTGTGTTTACCTTTCCCTTTACTTCAACACAGCAGGTCACTATTTTCTGTTGACCCCCAAGTCACACACACCTGGCCAGGCATGACGTCACCTCTCCAGGCATGATGAGAGTCAACACACACTGAACATTTCTTCCTTGTACCATT
>CM060333.1:46726209-46738709 GCA_030674155.1 Stramonita haemastoma | reverse complement strand
ACACACACACACACACCACACACACACACACACACACACACACACACACACACACACACACACACACAGAGGGAGAGAGAGAGAGATCAGACCAACAACAAAAAAAATCAGCGCAGTGTTCAGTATTCTCCCCTGAGGCCAGACCAATACAGTGACTCATTCACTCATTCCTCCGTCTTCTCCTCCTCCTGCTCCATCCCCCCACCCCCACCTCATCTTTTCCCTTGCAGCTGACAATATCGGCCCAGCACTATTTATTATAAGACCACCCCTCCAAATGACACCACTGCCCCTAGGCGCAAACACTATCGCCCTGTGTGCCGGGAATGTCTCCGAGAGGAAGGAAGAGTCCTGAATTGACAAAAGCCTAGTAAAGTTGTGTAGTACTGACACATTTTGAGAAATGCCCTCTTCCCATCGATTCTTGACAAAAAAGCCTAGTAAAGTAGTTTAGTACTGATACATTTTATTTTGAGAAATGCGCTCTTTCCATCGATTTTTTATTCATAGGCGTGGCTGGGGTTTTAGTTTTTTTCTGGGGGGAAAAGATACATACAGTATGTAAGAATGCACCACACACACACACTGATACAGTAACACACACACACACACTTGCGCACACATTAAATCCTGTTCCACTTTTCATAAGAGTAGGCCATCGTGTGCCGGTGGGAACAGATAACATGATTTACAAAAACTGCATACACACGGGGACTGGATGTAAAAAAGCACATGTTAAAAGTTTAGTTAAAGTCTGTCCCGAGCCTAAGGCTCATCAGGCCGGTGCTTATCCGGTTTCTGTGGCGTTAAGCGACTGAGAGTCATAGACTTCCCCTGGATAGGACGCCAGTCTATCGCAGGGTTAACCCCAACACAAGGTTGGTACCCTTTTACACCTGGGTGGGGTGAGAAAATAGCCGTAAAGAGCCTTTTCCAAGGGCACAACGCCATAGCCGAAAGCTGGGATCGAACCCAACCTTTAGATTACGAGTCCAACGCCCTAACCACTAGACTACAGCGGCGGCTAAAAAAAAAAAAAAAAAAAAAAAAAAAAAAAAAGCACATGAGTGCTTATTCAATTATCCTTGATATAAAAGAAACAATAAAAGAATACAACACACACACACACACACACACACACACACACACACACACACACACACACACACACACACACTGACACACACACACACACACACACACACACACACACACACACACACACACATGCACTAAAAGTTCCCAGCTAGAAACAACTTGTTCAGAATCTGTATAACAAAAAAATAAAAAGTTTGTCTTCCCCAGTTTGTCTTCCCAGTTGTTGATCCATAAATCATTAATGTAATTCATATTATTTAAACCATGTGAATGTGTGTTACCTGCATACTGTGCGCATACATGTGAGTGTGTGTGTGTGTGTGTGTGTGTGTGTGTGTGTGTGTGTGTGTGTGTGTGTGTGTGTGTGTGTGTGTGTGTGTGTGAAACCTGAGGGAATGTTTCTGATGGTTCCTTATTTTTAATTACCAAGAATGTGCTAATCAAAACACAGAAACCTGAGACCTCTCACAGTCTCAGAGACCTCTCTCACTGTGTGTGTGTGTGTGTGTGTGTGTGTGTGTGTGTGTGTGTGTGTGTGTGTGTGGTGCGGTGCGTGCGTGCGTGCGTGCGTCTGCGTGCGTGCGTGCGTGTGTGCGTGCATGCGTGCGTGCAGGTGTAGTAAGCACTACAAATGTGTGTGTGTGTGTGTGTGTGTTGTGTGTGTGTGTGTGTGTGTGTGTGTGTGTGTGTGTGTGTGGGTGTGTGTTGTGTTGTGCTGTGTGTATGTGTGTGTGTGTGTGGTGTGTGTGTGTGTGTGTGTGTGTGTGTGTGTGTGTGTGTGTGTGTGTGTGTGTGTGTGTGTGTGTGTACTTCACATACACCATGTATATTTTACTATCTATAGATCGATACATAAGTGTGTAAGTGGGTGTATGCATGCATAAGTGGGTGAGTATTATGCATTAAAAAAAAAACTATGGGCAACACTTTTATATAATATATTTATATAACAAAGTACAAAATGGAACAAATCAAGTTGAGAGTAAAAACCACAACAGCACCAGATGCTTCACCAATCAGTTGAACATCTTTTTATTTCCTAATTCTCTACTTTTTATTATCAAACCCCCCATCTGATTGTGAGTCACAAGCATTGTTTAGTGGCCTATGGATAATTTAATAACTCTAAACATGTAAATCATAGCAGATGACAATGATGACATGCCAAACCAACAGTTACTGAGTTAGTACCTTGTAGAACATGCAGCCTGAGCAGAAAACCTCTCTACCATAGATGGGGATAGTTCATAAAAATTGCATTACAGCTGACTCATAAATTCACAGCCTTTAGAAAATGTGTGTGCACTCTCATGCAAACAATACATAATGCATGTAAGCATGCACTGGTGTAGAGGAGCCTATGTGTGCATGCTTACAAGCAGACACCTGCACATGTGCACTGGCACACATGAGCACTCCCACGTTTTATACACTAAACCCCTTTGTTGTAAACACATTTAATCTCTCTCTCTCTCTCTCTCTCTCTCTCTCTCTCTCTCTCTCTCTCTCTCTCTCTCTCTCTCTCTCTCTGGAGCTAACATCAGTGCTGACTCCACTCTCCCAAAAGTCCTTCGGATGAGACTATAAATTGAGGCCCCGTGTGCAAACGCACGCAGAACATCTTGCGCACATGCTAAATCCTGTTCTGCTTTAGATAAGACTAAGAGTAGACCATTGTGTCCCATGGAAACAGTTGACAATATAAATTACAAAACTGCATATGCATGGGGACTGGATGTAAAAAAAAAAAAAAAAAAAAAAAAGCATATGAGTGCTTATTCCATTATCCAGTATCCTCGATATAAAAGAACAAAACAAATAAATCTCTCTCTCAAAACACACACACATACACACACACACACACACACACACACACACACACACACACACACACACACACACACACACACACACACACACACACACTGGTAAAGACTTAAGACAAGCAAAGTATAAGCCTTATTGAATGCAGATCTTAAGTAAGTGCTCTAGACTAGAATGGAACTGAGGCTCTGAGCCACACACTTGAGACACATTCATGAACAAACCAAACATAACTTTAGTTTACACTAACACTGGTACCAGCCTTCTCAACTTTGTGGCTAACATTACAAACTATATTATTATTATTTTCTATGCCTAAAGAATGTGAAAATAAAACAACTAAAGCTAAAAGAGCTGCACACCTTGAGACACACTGACACACCTTAACACTAACAGTAACAGCAACAGTAACAGTACTTAACAAGTCCAGATAGGTAGACCATGGATCATTGGTTTTGCAGCACTTGCTCAATATACAGTTGGTCAAACTAGAATAAATCATAAAACTGAGAAACTTTACTGGATCAGTCCTGCTAAAGGATCTATAGATGGCAGTATTGAAACAATGAAAATGAGGTCCTTTGATAATCATGAATACATTAACTTAACTAAGCACATGTAAAAGGACCCATAGCAACAAGATATCTTTGTCCTTGGCAAATTCCAGTATAGTAATTAATGATGATGATGATGATGATGATGATGATGATGATGATAATAATAATAATAATAATAATAATAATACTGCTGCTACTGCTAATAATATTAATAATGATAATGATAATATTTTTTTTAATTCTCACATAAAAAAATGAATAACTAACTTACTGCACTTGTGGCATCAAAAATAGCCCCAGTTTTAAATACACTAAGAAATCTACAATGACTGTAATTTAACCAACAACAACAAAATCAACACAACACAACACCACACAACATCACACAATACAACATATTTCACAATATAATTTCAAGGATACAATGCAATACAATTAACAACACAACACAACAAATATATATCATCTTGTTGTGTTGTGTTAATTGTATACAAAATATATAGATCTATCTATTGTCCACGACAAGTTTGTAAACAAACCAAACCTGAAGTTACATAATGTTCACTAACAGTAACACAGTAAGTAATCACTAACACAGTAACACTAACATACTGGACGAACTGCAGACCACAGAGATCCATCTAATAAAGTAATACTGAGATCTGTAGAGTCTACCTGTAGACCTGAAAACATCATAGTAGTATGACAAAGACTCAAATGAGTCAAAGCAACTGGCTGCCAAAAGAAATAAAAGTAACTTTAAAATGAACACCATTAGCCAAACTGTCAGTTTACTTATAACACTGACAGCCCTAGAAAAAATCATTGCCTTAGTCAGACTAGTGTCCTGCCTCAAGTCAAAGTCTAAGATATATATATGGTCTGGACCAATAAATTTTATGAGCAGTTAAAGATTAAGCCCTTATGGGGCCAACCCATAAGGTGCCCAGTTATCAGAAAGGGAAGAAAGAAAGGTTGGGAATTCATGAATCCTCTGTTTTGTGTGTGTGTGTGTGTGGTTGTGTGTGTGTTTGTGTGTGTGTGTGTGTGGTGTGTGTGTGTGTGTGTGTGTGTGTGTGTGTGTGTGTGTGTGTGTGTGGTGAGTGGTGTGTGTGTGTGTGTGTGTTGTGATGTGTGTGTGTGTGTGTGAGTGTGTGTCTGTGTGTGTGTGTTGTGTGTCTGTGTTGTGTGTTTTGTGTTGTGTGTGTGTTTTGTGTGTGTGTGTGTGTGTGTGTGTGTTGTGTGTGTGTACATGTGTGTGTGTGTGTGTGTGTGTGGTGTGTGTGTGTGTGTGTGTGTGTACAGTGTGTGTCGTGGTGTGTGTGTGTGTGTGTGTGTGTGTGTGTGTGTGTGTGTGTGTGTGTGTGTGTGTGTACATGTGTGTATGTGTTGGTGTGTGGCAGTATGTCCATGTGTAACTGGATCAGTGTTGAGTGTGTGTGTGTGTGTGTTGTGTGTGTGCGTGCGTGTGTGAGTGTGTGCGTGCGTGCGTGCGTGTGTGTGTGTGGGCTTTGAGATTGTCACTCTGTGTGTGTCACTCTGTGTGCGTGAGTGTGTGTGTGTGTGTGTGTGTGTGTGTGTGTGTGTGTGTGTGTGTGTGTGTGTGTGTGTGTGTGTGTGTGTGTGTGTGTGTGTGCGCGTGTGTATGTGTGCGTGTGTGTGTTGTGTGTGCGTGTGTGCATGTTGTGTTGTGAGTCTGTGTGCATGCACATGTGCATGCAAGCATGTGCATGTGTAAGAGTGTGCTGTGCATAATATATGCATGTAGTGTATGCATGCATGCATACAAAAGTGAGTCCGAGTGTCTGTGTCTCTCAAATTTGTGTGTGAGAGCCATGCAAGGGGTGGGGGGGGGGGAGAGGAGGGGATTAGTAATTCAATGAGGGCTGGTTTAAAATCAAAAACAGACTAAAGTCCAGAAGTTACGGCAAAGTGTCAAGTCTTAAAGTTACAGCCTGGGCTAAACAATCAGTAAGCCTGTGTTCTGTCCTGGGTCAGTACCAACTGAATTGAGTAATTCGACTCTGAATAGTCCGTCAGTGTCATCACAAAGTTAGAACTATCAAACAAGTGCTACACTCTACAGACAGCTGAACATTATCAATTTGCTATTCTGTTCATTTCCAACCTAGCTGTAGCTCATTCTAACACATTTTCCACTCTTTGCAATGTAAAGTCAAATTCTTGACAGCTCTGAGTCTGAAGATTAAACTCTGAAAAAAACTAGAAAACTATATTTTATATACATGATATAAATTTTAAAAATCCAACATATGGATTTCTCACTTTAATATAAAAGTGCAACAAGCGTGACAAATTTGACTTCATTCACAATCACATGTTCGGATCTTCTTTAGTTTAAACAAGCAGATTGTATTATATTCATAAACTTTTTTAATGATAAAATCAATCATTTGAAAAAATTTAAAATAAATAAAGAAAATGATCCCTGCTGAAATATTTTCCAAGTATTCATGATTTGTATTCCATCTTGACCACATGATAGATTCACTAGACTAGTCACAGTTAAAAGTAAGCAAAATGGCTGCTCTGATGACAAATTTGTGTGTCCAGACTGAAACTTGGACATTTTATGGAAGTAAGTCATGAATACACTGAGTCTGACTCACCAAGTCTGACCTCATTATTACCATCACCATCATCATCATCATCATCATCATCATTATTAATATAAAACTAACCTTTGGATGACCTGACACTTTTGCTTCAAGTTGTCACAATTAAATCCATTTAAAATATCTTCTAAAAACAGCAACAACAACAAAGTCTTACTGACATTCTCTGATTCTGGTAGATGTTTGCATAAGATTGCTTTTTCCTCTTTTTCTTCCCACTCCTCTATATTTATCTGATTATTCAACATTCATGTGTGTGTGTGTGTGTGTGTGTGTGTGTGTGTGTGTGTGTGTGTGTGTGTGTGTGTGTGTGTGTATGTGTGTGTATGTGTGTGTGTGTGTGTAAGTGTGTGTGTGTGTGTCTGTCTGTGTGTCTGTCTGTGTCTGTGTCTGTGAGTGTATCTGTGTCTGTGTCTGTGTATAGATCTGTGCATGTCTAGTCTGTACAGCATGTCTGTCTGTCTGTGTCAGTGTGTGTATTGTTTTGGCACTTTTGTACGAAAATGAAATACTGGTTTTTCTATGTTTAGCGCATCCTTGAGTCATGGTAGTTTTAACTATTCATGATTGTCTTGGAATTTTGAAGACAAGAAATTATTTCAAGGTTTGTATTAATAACTAAGAGTAAGAATACATAGCCTCATTTTCAATTTCTTAGTAAGACATAATATAGACTGATCAATATTAAACCCATCTGTCTTAGGGCCTGCTTTTGGATCTGGCCATCTTTTCTTCCCTTGAACCCAAACTGCATCTTTTTTTTTTATAAATCTGGTAATGGTATGTGTCACACACACACACACACACACACACACACACACACACACACACTGTACTGTCTGTAGTTTACACACACACACACACACACACACACACACACACACACACACAGCCACACACACACCACACACACACACACACACACACACACACACAGTCACACACACACACACACACACACACACACACACACACACACACACACACACACACACACCCCTCTGGTAACACAAACTGTGGAAAAGATGTTAAAAAAAAGAAGCAATCACACACACACACACACACACCCCACACACACACACACACACACACACACACACACACACACACACACACACACACACACGTGTGTACACATAACACAAAGACCACTAAGTTGAGGAATTCAGCAGACGATGAATAATACAATCATAGGTACACATGCACTGGAATGAACGTAGGTAGACACACCACCAACCCACTCATGAACGTCATCTGAGCACTGACCTGAGTTGTGTAGGGAGGGTTAGCCAGGTACACTTCATCCTCGTACAATTTGTCATTCAGTATGTTCCGCAACTGGATTCGGGTGTACGTCAGCAAGGCTGACTTCCCAACATCGTAAGCATCCATGCGTCTACTGGCTCCGTTTAGCCCACTCCCAAATCCCCCATCCGCCCAATCACACCTGCTTGGGATGGGGACAACTGCAGGGTCGGATCGGTCAAAGCCTTCGCCAGACCCGGAGAGTTCGTGGAAGGTGTCTGTGGGGTGGATGGCACCTTAGTGATGGAAGCTGAGCCCACAGAAGGCTCCTTTTCAGTCTCTGTGGGCCCGATTTTATTCGTTGCGTCTGTGCCATCGTTGCCATTGATTGTTTTGGGTTTGCTTCCTTGAGGAGCGTCTCCGCTCTGTAATACCCCCCCTCCCCCGCTGACTACATTTACACTTGTTCTGGGCGAGGTTCCTGATATCTCTTCTGTTTCTTCCAGAGTAAAGTACACAGCGGTTCCCCCCTCCTCTCGCAAGACCTGAACAGCTTGCAGCAGTTTTTCTCGATGTGATGGTTTTCGAACGTTGATTGCATCCAAGTCTGCCTCGCCGATTTGCTTACACACTTCCAAGTCATCGTATCCATTATCAATGAAGGCTTGAGTGTAGTGAACGAGATTGAGAGAACGAAGCCAGTCCTCAACAATGTTATTTCGTTCAGCCATTTTAAGATACACACTCACTCACACAGACACAGACACACACACACACAGCTGCAGCACAGTCACCAATTGTCACACCACTGAAATCGTTGAAAACGGGAGGGAGCGAGGCAGCCAACGTGTATGATTCCCATCTCTCTCACAAACGGGGCTTCATTTGATAAATCCTGACCACAATCGAGCCATTTTTTGGATAACATACACAGTCTGATCTCCTCTGTGTTGCTTACTTCTGACCACTGAACACACAGAGCCACACAGCACAGACGGGGAGGAATAAATTTTCCCCCACATTTCGCTGTCAGACACCGACTCACACACAATACACACTGCAGTTGTCTGTGCGCGCGCAGCCAGTGAACTTTTGACGTCAGTGGGATATTCCAGTCTTCTTTGGGGATTCCCTACCTCGCCTTGTTATAAATAATGGTGACCTACAATTCTTTTCTTGTTGAAAAGAGATCAGAAATCATTGCAGCAATGCGGCAAGAAGCTTTTTTTAGAAGCATACTATTGTTGTTGTTTTTTGTTTTGATGTGATCAATTTTATTCAGTGTGTGTGTGTGTGTGTGTGTGTGTGTGTGTGTGTGTGTGTGTGTGTGTGTGTGTGTTCATGTGGCCAAATCGCCCTGGGACCTGGGTTTTACCTGTATTTATCAAAGCCAATCACCTTGGTCTTTACAAAAAAATGTATATTTTATGTAAATTGTCTGTCATGGTCTTCCAAAAAGAAAGAGATGGGGGGGAGTCCAGTTGCGAGGAAAGAGGGAAATGCATGGTGGTGGGGGAGGAACAGTGGAGCTAGGGGTGGTGGGGGAGGGGGGTAGTGAATTGAAAGGAATTTTTTTACATTTTTTTAAAACCTCAAAATACCTGCGGTTAAATTGGGGAGCGGGCAAGTTTTTAAAAGATTTTGCCCCACTGTCACGAAGTGTAGTGATAAAGAAAAATATGACATTTTTGACACGTCACACCAACTCATGATTATTGCGCCGCGGCCGTGTCGTGCGTGCCAGTCCAACTCGGTGTGTGTGTGTGTGTGTGTGTGTGTGTTGGCCAGGTGGCTGCAGTTTGCTATCAAAGCCAATCGGAATGACTTCCACTTTAGCATCGATCAGACTTCTGCTAAGTTATGAAAATAGAATTTTTAAAAAGTCAGATCAAATCAAATCGACAAACGAAAAAATCAAATTATTTTCAAGAGTTGTATGTAGATTAAGCAGCAAAAACCTTTTTTTCCTTCTTTTTTTTTTCTTTCTTTTTTTGACTTCTAGTGCTTGCCCTTTTCCCCTCCGGCCAATGCTGGACATACACAGGCGAGCACGTGCGCAACTTTTCATGCACACACATACATTTCTTTTTTTTTTCTCACATACATTACATACAAAGATATTACGCGCACATAATGACTCTCTTCTCTCTCTCTCTCTCTCTCTCTCTCTCTCTCTCTCTCTCTCTCTCTCTCTCTCTCTCTCTCTCTCTCTCTCTCTCTCTCTGCTGAAAAGTGAAACTTAAGCTTGATTTTTTTTTTTCGTTCCTCAGCTAGAGCTCTGGGGTTCACCCGTTTTTGTCTACCATGAAGGTATCCGCATCCCGACTTTGGGGATGATGTCTAAACACAACACCAGTGTGCATGTGGTTCTGGGTTGGAGGGGTTTTTTTATGCATATAATTATGTTGTCATCCATTCTTACCGGCACATACGGCCTACACTTTTGAAAGGAAGAATGGGTTTGAACATATGCACAAAATGTTTTGCGTGCGTTCACACAAGGGACATCAGTTTATAATCTCATCCGAAAAACTTGGGGCGTGGAGTCAGTGCTGATGTTAAGTATAGGGGAAAATAATCCCCTTTTAACACAGGCATCTCCATGGTGGTTTGAATCAGGGTTCGATCCCTGGCCGTCAAATTCCCAGTGCAACCCTCTAACCACAAGGCTACCCCCCCCCCCCCACACACACACACACACACCCCACACCAGCAATATTTGAGTGGAGGAGACAAGGTATGGGAAGCTCATCATTATCAATTTTGGCTCCACAATCAGGAAGTGCCGGAGATGAAAAGGGGCCAGTTTTGTCATGTCACCGCACAGTCACAAGCACTGCAATGTTAGCAGTTAAATTAAGTAGTTCAGTGAGCTATGCAATACGTACTGTTTCGCGTATGTCGTGTGTGTGTGTGTGTGTGTGTGTGTGTGTGTGTGTGTGTGTGTGTGTGTGTGTGTGTGTGTGTGTGTGTGTGTGTGTGCGTGCGTGTGTGTGTGTGTGTGTGTGTGTGTGTGTGTGTGTGTGTGTGTGTGTGTGTGTGTGTGTGTGTGTGTGTGTGTGTTATTAATTTTATCTATTCTTTTATTTCGAGGATAATGGAATAATCACTTATGTACTTTTCACATCCAATCCCCGTGTGTGTGCAGTTCAATAAATTTTGTCAACTGTTCCCACCAGCACACAATGGCCTACTCTTCCGAAAAGCAGAACAGGTTTTAACGTGTGCGCAAGATGGTGTGTGTGTGTGTGTGTGTGTGTGTGTGTGTGTGTGTGTGTGTGTGTGTGTGTGTTGTGTGTGTGTGTGTGTGCATGTGTGCGTGCGTGCGTGCGTGTGTGCGTGTGTGTATGTGTTTCGGTTTTTTTCCTGTCAGCAACTACGATGTGACAGAATCACACACATAGCCTGGGGAGTCCTGAGCCTGAATGGTCTACAGACCTAATCCCGTTACATCAGCAGGCAACAGGGGTCTGGCCTGTCGTAGTGTGGATGTTGCTGCACCCACCTGCTTCATTGCTCGGCCTTGATAATGTTGGTCTTGGCTTTAGAAAAGTTGACAGACCTATCCACCTGCGCTTGCCTAGTGCCCTCCTTTGTCATGGAGTCAGCAGTCTCATTGCCAAGCATGTTGCAATGGGAGGCAGGGATCTGTCCACTGCAGACTGACCACTGTATGACTCTTGCAGAGGGAGGCCACAGTGGAGGACAGATAGGTCGTTCGGGTCAGTATTTCTCTTGGAGTGTAAGGCCTGTAAGACAAACGGGACATCTGTCAAGTACACAACTCTATGCTTTTTTACATCCAGTCCCCGTGTGTATGCAGTTTTGTAAATGTCATCCGTTCCCACCGGCACACAATGGCCTACTCTTACGAAAAGCGGAACAGGATTTAATGTGTGCGCAAGATGTTCTGCGCGCGTTCGCACACGGGGCCTCGGTTTTTAGTTTCATCCAAAAGACTTTTGGGGAGAGTGGAGTCAGCACTGATGTTAACTCCAGAGGAAAAATCTCCTCGACCGGGAATCAAACCCGGATCGTCAAATTGCGAGCGCAATGCTCTGACCACTAGGCTATCCAGTCCCTCTTTCGGAAGAGTAGACCATTGAGTGCTAGTAGGAATGGATAGCAACATTAAAAAATGATTGCACACAGATGTCGAGTTTAGACACCATTAATGGTAGATAAAATCAGTCCCATGCACAAAATCTCACCAATGGAGAACATTTTAGTTCTAGCCGATGAACAACAACAAAAAGTAATGAGAAATGTCCTCATAGCTATTGTTTACTTTACACAAGAAAAACACGCACCCTCCCTACTAATGAAACAATATTGAGAGTAAAAGATTAAGTTTACACAGCTTCTTTTCATCTGCCCTCATAAAAAATTAGGAACATCGACTTCAAAAGCATTCAAAAACGCAAATATCAATCTATTTTGAAAGAAAACTAAAATAAATGAGGATTTTCTTTTTAAACCAGACCTCACAATACAAGATAAAACAAACCCACAACAGTACAACATAAGCTCAGGTCATGCATACAAATCAGATAAAAGTTACCAGAATACATAGAAATAGCAGGAATCGCCTGAAAACTACTCGAGAAAAAAGGGGGGAGGAGGGGTAGGGGGAATACAGCTGGGGGAAGGGTGATGGAGAGGGACAACCATGCAACCAGCCTGAACAATGGGCGGGATTACCTGGTGGTCAGAGTGATGCGCTCGTGATCTGCTGACCCGGGTTCGAATCTGGTTCAAGAGGATTTTTCCTCTGGAGTTAAAATCAGTGCCGACTACACTCAAAAGCCTTTCGGATGAGACTATAAACCGAGGTCCCATGAGCGAACGCACGAAGAACATCTTGCCCACCCGTTCCGCTTTTCGTAAGAGTAGGCTATTGCGTGCCGGTAGGAACGGATGAAAAATGACCAAAAATGCATACACACGGGGACTGGATGTAAAAAAAAATCACATGAGTGCTTATTCCATTATCCTCGAAATAAAAGAAAAAATAGAAATAAATAATAAAAAATTAATAGCCTAGACAAACTCAAGAGCTGGACCAAGATCAGTAACTCCACAGTTGGGATGTGTAAGGTAGAGTGTACTCCCTTACCATCATGGCTGCTATCGGAGCAAT
>CM060333.1:46673709-46718709 GCA_030674155.1 Stramonita haemastoma | reverse complement strand
CAGCTATTTTGTTTCATAGTGCATTGCTCATAATCTGTAGACCAAAAAAAAAAAAGTTGATAAAGGAAGCTATTTCTTTTTCTCCTGCATTGTTTCGTATGGATTTTGAAAAGGTTTGTCATGAATTTTTGACTCTCTCTATCCTAAGATCAGATTTTGTGGGGGAAAGAAAAGTGATGGTCACAGTATGGGTTTATGGTGCTGTTTCCCCATGTCCTGACAACAGAAAACAGTCTTTTGCAGAGTGCACAGTCAGTTAGTTAGTTAGTCTGTCTTCCACCTGTGGGCTCCACCACAGGGTCTCCTCAGACACCCAGAATTGGGGAGGGGGGGGGGGGTAAGTGGGGAGGCAGGATAGCCCAGTGGTTAGAAGTGACAGTCTGGGATTGAGCCACCATGGGGGCGTGTGTTTTAAAAAAAAAATTACCCTGAGTTAACATTAGCACTGACTTGACTACTTGTGTACAAACCCATGCAGAACAACTTGTGCACATGTTAAAAACCCATTCCGCATTTTGGAATAGTAGGCCATTTCGTGCCGGTAGGAACAGATGACAAGTTTGTTGTTTTTAAATGCATGCACACAGGTGTCTGCCTTAATTGTGGGTAAAAGTGGTCACCATGGACTAAACCATTTATAAACCTCTGAGTTCTACCTGAGGAATAAACAACAACAACAACAAAAGAAGACACCTAGAATCTGGGAGTAATACCAAGAGATCAATTTCATCATCAGGTTGGTCAGACTGACTGTCAAACCACCCTCACAACTGACAGCTACAGAAGATGTTTGTTCCCCACCCAGGTTTTCAGTGAACTAGTTTAGCCAGGAAACCCAAACCCTGTGGCCGTCATATCTGGGTGGCATGTGGGACTAGATTCTAGGTATCCAGCCATGGGGATCGGCGGTCTGAGTGGCTTACGCACTTGTCTGAAATCTGAGAAGTGTTGGTTTGATCTCTGTTTGTGCCTGAACTTTACCCCCCCTTCACTAGACCTTGAGGGGTGGTCTAGGTATCAGTCTTTTCAGATGTGAGGATAAATTGAGGTCCTGTATGTAACATGCATTCAGCACACACAAAAAGACTCTCAGCAACAAGAGTGTTAACTCTGGCAAAATTCTGTAGGAAAAAAAAGCCACTCTCATAAGGAAACAAGTAAACATGCGGACATGAATATCATAAAATGAGGTGGCACTGTTTTTGTAACAAAGTGCTCTCCTCAGGGAGAGCAGCCTAAATTTCACACAGAGAAATCTGCAACGGCAGAAAGTAGCACCCAGAAAGTGCAGAATCAGCTGCAGAACACCCCCCCTTGGTTTTCAATTTTTTCCCCCCAAGAGATATCACGTGTTTAGTGCATCGTTATAGCTTTTACCTTTATATGGGGTCTGCAAATTCTGACAGGTGTCTTGGTTCAAGTGGGAAAGCTGGGTAATGATTTATTAAAAAAAAAATTAAATTAAAAAAAAGCACTGTCTAACATTTGGATCAGGATTAGATCTTGCTGTGTGAGTATTTTGGGTGGACATATCACTGTATATTGGACACTTCTTATTTTGAGTCAGTGTCTCCACCTTTATGGGGCACCGTTAGGCACACAGAGCATAATTGTAAAGTTGTTGGGGCACTGAGGGGTTAGATAATAACGAGAGTCCAGAGTTAGATATAACAACAGAGTTAGATATAACAACAGAGTTAGGTATAACAACAGAGTTAGATACAACAACAGTTCAGTGTTAGATGTGAAAATAGTGCACAACAGAGTTAGATATAACAACAGTTCAGAGTTAGATGTGAAAACAGTGCACAACAGAGTTAGATATAACAACAGAGTTAGATATAACAACAGTTCAGTGTTAGATGTGAAAATAGTGCACAACAGAGTTAGATATAACAACAGAGTTAGATATAACAACAGAGTTAGATATAACAACAGTTCAGTGTTAGATGTGAAAATAGTGCACAACAGAGTTAGATATAACAACAGAGTTAGATATAACAACAGAGTTAGATATAACAACAGTTCAGTGTTAGATGTGAAAATAGTGCACAACAGAGTTAGATATAACAACAGAGTTAGATATAACAACAGAGTTAGATATAACAACAGTTCAGAGTTAGATGTGAAAACAGTGCACAACAGAGTTAGATATAACAACAGAGTTAGATATAACAACAGTTCAGTGTTAGATGTGAAAATAGTGCACAACAGAGTTAGATATAACAACAGAGTTAGATATAACAGCAGTTCAGAGTTAGATGTGAAAATAGTGCACAACAGAGTTAGGTATAACAACAGAGTTAGATATAACAACAGTTCAGTGTTAGATGTGAAAATAATGCACAACAGAGTTAGATATAACAACAGAGTTAGATACAACAACAGTTCAGTGTTAGATGTGAAAATAGTGCTCAACAGAGTTAGATATAGCAACAGTTCAGAGTTAGATGTGAAAACAGTGCACAACAGAGTTAGATATAACGACAGAGTTAGATACAACAACAGTTCAGAGTTAGATGTGAAAATAGTGCACAACAGAGTTAGATATAACAACAGAGTTAGATACAACACCAGTTCAGAGTTAGATGTGAAAACAGTGCACAACAGAGTTAGATATAACAACAGAGTTAGATATAACAACAGTTCAGAGTTAGATGTGAAAACAGTGCACAACAGAGTTAGATATAACAACAGAGTTAGATATAACAACAGAGTTAGATACAACAACAGTTCAGTGTTAGATGTGAAAATAGTGCACAACAGAGTTAGATATAGCAACAGTTCACAGTTAGATGTGAAAACAGTGCACAACAGAGTTAGATATAACAAAAGAGTTAGATACAACACCAGTTCAGAGTTAGATGTGAAAACAGTGCACAACAGAGTTAGATACAATAACAGAGTTAGATATAACAACAGAGTAAGATACAACAACAGTTCAGAGTTAGATGTGAAAACAGTGCAGCGAACTGGTTTTCTGTTGTCTGGATGGGCAGAAAAGCATTACTGGTCACTGCAGTCATCTGACTTCACCCTGTTAGTGGTCTACAACCTCAGTCTTCTCTTTCCTGCCTCTTTTATATTCTATCCTAAGCTCACCAAGGGTGTGGTGTGAATGTGGTAGTGGAGCGGTGATGGGCGACCCTTGTGGTCGGCAGGGCTGTAAACATCAGGGATGATTAATGGACCCTGGGTATGGTGATGGTGGCAGTGTTCCTACTGTACTTGCATTGTCTGCTTTTTTAGGCCGTTAAAGAGTTGTGGAGTGTGTGTTGGGTTCCCTCCACAGTTCTTTAGTTCTGCTGGTGTTTTATCATTTCAAAGGTGTGTGTGCTGGCTGGGAACAACAAACATGTACAAGCATTATGGGGTGATGTTTTTGTTCATAAGTATCAGGTTCTTTTGTTTTCATTCTGTTCAATGGGTTTTGCTTTCGAAGGAAAGGGCACATATGTGCTGAAAATGAAGATTATATTACTTTGACATTACTTCATCTTTACACAAAGGAACATGGGATTTTTGTTGATAAATGTTGTTGATTGGTGTATGCAGGGTATGTTGGTGTGTTGGTAATCCACTGAAGACTATAATAAAGTATAGGATCTTTAAGATGCATCTTTATAAATCATACATAGAATGTAGCAGAGGAAGGCACTGACAGGTCTGCAAATAAACTGACTTGATAGACACAAAGTGTCTGCCTCCTTATCTTTTTATAATTTAATTTTATTTATTTATCTTTTTTAAATTTTTACACCACTTTAACTTACAGCAGATTTTTGTGTGTGAAATTCAGGCTGCTCTCCCTGGAAAGCGTGTCACCACAAGAGCAGTGCTGTCCATTTTATAAAAAAATTTTTTATTCCTATCTGCAAATAAGTTGACTTGATAGACACAATGTATCTTCATCCTTAGCCAGACTTTGTCGCTGAAAATGAAACCTGCCATTATTTGTGATGAAAAACACTTTGGAGTTTCCACACACAGTCGCAGTGTAAATGTACTAGGATGAAACATTGATGTTTACTCCTGAAGTTCAGATGTTTTCTTTTGTGAATTTTTATGTGAAAGACTACATAAAGAAGTTTGAAATGTGAAAGATAATTCTGTAATTGTGGCTAGTGATGTATTTGGTTCAATTTTGTTCAGTGTTTTTGCTTTGCAGTTTAGAAAAATGGGTGTGTGCACATGCGCATGCTGTAGCATTCAGTGAACAGCAGTGTAGATGTGGAGCAAGTCACTACTAAAACCAGGGCTGTTGTATAGTTTTTTGTCTCGTTTCAGGGGCATTTGAGTCCACAGCACACAAGACGAACCTGGAAAAACTCCCACGTGGACTGACCTCTGGGCAAAGTCCTACAACTGTTCCGACATGGCTTAGTCAGCCGACATTCTGGTGACAGTTTGGCAAAGACATCTGTGCGAGTGCAGACTGAAAGCTGCACGGCATCCAGATGACTGCGGCTGTTGAAACTGACAGCGAAGTGGATGTGTGTGACAAAGAAATGACTGGGATGTGTGTGGTGCACTACTGGTGTGGGTGTGTGTTGTGCCAATGTGATGAGCACACAGAGGGTGTGAATGGGTGAGATTGACATGTTTGATGGTTGGGAAGAGAGGCGAGATAGCCTGAAGAAATTGTGTTCTGTTCTCTCGTCACCACGGATTTGTGGGGGGGGGGGAATTCAGGCTGTTTTCTGTGGGGAGTCCTTTTTCATTGTCCATATTTATTTGCCTGTAAAGAAAAAAATGAGTTTTTTTGTTTTTTTTCTTTGGCCAGAGACAACTCTTGTTGCCATGGGTTCTTTTATGTGGGCCAAATGCATGATTTTTATTCTGTCTTTTCATCCAAAAGGACTAGTGCCCATGTAAACTTTAAACCTTTTGCGTAATGTGTGGGTGTGTTACACTGTAAGCAACCAAAACAGCAAATGTGGTTGCTGCGTGGGTTGTTTTTTTTTTTACATGATAGGGTACACATGTGGATGTGAATATGCAGAGAGGAAAACATGTCATTGGGAATCCTTGTACAGTTGAAGAGAAAGGAAAACAACTGATCTATGCAGTCAGTCATTCCATGATGAGGAGGCGTTGGAACAACAGTCACTGCAAACATGCAAGAGAGGGTCATTGGAGAATGAGCTAGACAAGAAAGGGTCTGTTTCTGTCTGTCGCTTGTGATAATGTTTCGTTGTCAAGAAATTCTTCACTCTTTTTTCTGTAGTTATTTGGTGTGGTTTTTTTTGTTTAACTCTGTGTGTGTGTGTGTGTGTGTGTGTGTGTGTGTGTGTGTGTGTGTGTGTGTGTGTGGTTGATGTGTGGATGTGTGTGTGTGGTTGTGTGTGTGTGGTTAATGTGTGGATGTGTTGTGTGTATGTGAGTGATTGCATGTGCATGATTACTGAACATATCAAAACAAAATTTTCAAGAGAATGTCTATCAAAGCGTATGCATCATCTTTTGCTTGTACACAAGTGCGACCAATTCATTTGTAAAGAACAGTGAAGTTGGTATACTATGTCCATGAAAAAACAAAACAGCAACAGCGAAAGGAAATTTACCCTGCATTTCAAAGCCAGAGGGGAAAAAATTCATTTTTTTAAAACCACCTTTATTCTTTGCTGCCCCCACAAAGTGCAAACTTTGAGGGTACAGGTCCACAGTAATATAGATCTCTCCCTGAAATGCAGGCTGTCCAGGTCACCATACCAGTACGCTGTATTCATCTTGTTTTCCCTTCCTCACCTACAGCTCCAAGGTTCACCAGTGGTGAGATTTTTGCGTATGTGACCATTGTTCCCCCCACCATTTAGGTAGCTGCACTCTGAGTTTGGGGATGGTGTCTGAACATGACACCTGTGTGTGTACAGGGTTATTTTTGTTTTCATTTTTAGTTGTCCATTCCTACCAGCACACAATGAATGACCTACCCTTCCAAAAAGCAGAACAAGTTTTTAACCCAATGTTTGCACAAGATGTTTGAGTGCCTTCACACTTGGGGCCTCAGTTTATAGTCTCATCCGAAGAACTTTGATGTTCAGTTCGACTTTTTCATCAAACTGGTAAGAAATGACGAGGCTGGGAATCAAACCCAGACCCTCATAGTTTACTTGTTGGCAGATGAGCATCTTAACCATCCTGCCACCCTCCTTGTTTGTCATCTGAATCACCTTCTAATTTCTTTCCATGGCAAGAACTCTACTATGTTCACCATTGGTAAGACTTTCCGGGGTTCGAATCCCATCAGAGTCCAGGTCTTTCAGGTTCTTACTGACCCTAGCCCTGACTGAACGTCAAGTAGTCTGTGTCCACAATTCATGGGAGATTTGTCAGAGACATATGGTGACAGTCCCTGCCACAAAAAGGGTGTTTCAGTCTGATTGCGGTATGAAGGTGTAGCTGTCATCAGAAAAGAGGGAAGACTTGAGGGTAGGAGGCTCATGGGAGAAGGTCGTTAGAGGGATGTTGTGGTGGTCACCACCTCAGGTAGGCGTCTCACTCAGTCTGGCTCTGAAATTGAGCTTTTACTGTCCACAGTGCACAAATCCAACATCATTCAGTCAAGAGTGCAAAACTTAGCGCGCCCTTCCCTTTTACCTAGTCCAAGTGTGGTCAGTTCCTGCTATAAATAGCACCAGCTGACCCCCAGCTAGGATGGGATGGGATGGGATGGGATAATTAGCAGCTGAGAGGAGCTGAAAGTGGGGGAAACTGACAGCTGTGTGTCGTCAGTTGGGGGCTTAGTAGGCAGTGTCCTGCGTATGTTAGCTCAGAACAGGCACCACTAAACACCACTACCATGACCCAGCAGCAGTGCAAGGCCCCTCTGGCAGGTGGCCCCATGGCAACCTGACATTGATAGCTTCCCTGTGGATATCTGACCCTGAGGATGAAACATGACAAATCTGGATATGGCTGGGGTGGAAAATTGAAATGAACAGTACAAGAACAGCAGGGCACGGGATAAACTTGGAAACAGCTAGGTCACACAGGATGAGGCAGCGCAAAAAAAAAGGTTATAGTGTGATGTTCTGACTGTATAACTTGACTTCTCCCACCACTCCTGGAGGAGTCAGTGGGGCACTGCCCTGCAGGGAGGGACTGTTTCAGGCTGTATACTGGCTCAGAGCAGAGGCTGCAGAACAACAGCATGCTGTCCTGCAGGCAGGGCCTATTCCTGTGCGTGGCCTTGCAGCACATTCTCACTGGCAGACAGCTTACAGTGGATTCTGACCATGTGAAAATACATATATTTTTTTTTTGTTCTTTATTAATTAATCTCTTTGCAATATATATATATGCACACAGCTGAGTATATACTGCTCTCAAACTATAGCGCAATTATTGAGGAACAAAAGGAGTAGAAGAAAACAAACGCAGGTAGGCTAACCACTTCTCAGTCATTTTGAAAATGATTTATCAAAGATTCAAATTTAAAAAACACAAAAAACCCATTTCCTTCTCTAGAAAACAAAGAGGAAAACAATTTCTTTCAATGACAGCATTTTAGGCATTTCTGTGCAAGATCCATGCCTTTGGCCTGACCTGACTCGAGTTTCGGCTCCCGGATGAGCTTTCATCAGAGGTCCTGGCAGTGAAGCTCCCCTGCTGTGGTACCTTACAGCCAGACACTTTTCAGAATTTTGAAAGTGTCAATCGCATTCACAAGAATATTTGATATCCCTGTGGCCTTTATAAGCTGCCATCAAAAGACGATGATAAAAAGAGAAAGAAAAATATGTTTAAAATATATGTTGCACAAAAAACAAAAAGGAACAGGAGAAAAAAAACACCTAGTGAATCTTTGTGCCTTATGTTTGGGAATCCTGTTGAAATGATGCAAGGGGGGGGGGGGGGGGGGGGGGGCATAAGGTTTGTATTCAGCCAAGTGGTCAGTCTTAGCTAGATAGTAACCCAAACATTGCCATACACTTTATAATGCATAGCACAGGCAAGAGAAGTTGTATATATATATATATATATATATATATATATATATATATATATATATATATATTATATATATATATATATATAAATAAATAAATGGCCTACACTTGGGCCTACTAGAGGTGCAACTGACCACAAAGTGTTATTGAGGAAAAAGTAACGGAGGAAAACAAGTGCAGCTAACCACTTACAGCTTGTCTATCATTTTGAAAATGATCTATCAAAGATTCAAATTAAGTTAAAAAAAAACAACAACAACAAAAAAAAATTTAAACTTTCAATGACAGCATTTTAGGCATTTCTGAGTAAGAACCATTCCTCTGGCCTGACCTGACTCGAGTTTCGGCTCCTGGATGAGCTCTCATCAGAGGTCCCGGCGGTGATTGAAGCTTCACCTGCTGTGGTACCTTACAGCAAGGCACTTTTCAGAAGATATATCTGATATCCATATCGCGTAAAAGATATTAGACGCGTTACAAATCTCTACACAGCAAAAATCACAAATAGCAATGTTGTTGTTGTGCATTCCCCAGCTTAACACTCTGGGGGTCACCCAGAATGTGCACTCTGACTCACTCATCCCACCTGGGAATCACTGTGAGACTGAAATTGCACACTGAATGAGAAGAGGCAGTCATACTCCGACTTCAGAGGATTTTTTCTCCTTTAAAGGAGAATGTAGGTTGTTATTTTAAGAGCCTGTCGTGGCTGAAGGCAATCTCAAAATAACATTTGACAACAGAACAACATTTTAGTGTAGGCCTTGGCAATAAGCTGACATCAATAACTGACACAGCTTTTGCCCTGGGCCAACAAATTGCAATTTAACGTCTGTGTTTACAGATTGGTTTGGTATTGAACTCCCCACCTCCTTTTTTGACACTCCTCTTTTCAATCCATAACACCTGCTCTGAATTGGCAACATCATTTGTAAATTACTGATTACAGGTGAAATTAAGAAACTCACATTTTGACAAATCAATATAAAATTCACATTACAATTTGTGCAAAAGTTACACAGCCAAAAAAAAAGCCACACCATACCATTAGATTTTTAAAGCACTTACTACTACATAAAGACATAGCAGACTGCAATATTGAAACACATTTCTGAACACTTCAATACAATTTCTTTGCATCCATGCTCACAGACAACACACACACACACACACACGGGACGGGATAGCAATTCCCATTCAAGGAGATTTTTCTCCTGGAGTTAACATCAGTGCTGACTCCACTCTACCCCAAAGATCTTCGGATGAGACTATAAACCGAGGTCCCGTGTGTGAACACACGCAGAACATCTTGCGCACATGTTAAATCCTGTTCTGCTTTTTATAAGAGTAGGCCATCATGTGCCGGTGGGAACAGATGACATTTACAAAACTGCATGCACATGGGGACTGGATGCAAAAAAGCACAGGATTGCTTATCCCATTATCCTCGCTATAAAAGAATAAAATAAAAAATAAATAAAACACACACCAATCATGCAACCACATCTCTCCCTCTTTATCCCTCACACACATGCGCATGCAGCCCCCACAGCTCTACAGAAACAAATATCACAGATTAAAAAAAAACAAAAAAACAAATGTATGCTCTTCAACGCTTTTTTTTTGGGGGGGGAGCGGGGTGTCTTTGTGTGTGTACCTGTTGTTTTGCTTGTCATTCTGTTCATGGTAAAACTTTTGACATCACAACTTTCTTGCAACCACTGCTGTACAAAAAGCATATTTAAAGTCCAGAGGGATTCTAGATTTGACTACTACTTTTGCACATGCACACAGTGAATCATGGCTGAAAGCAAGCTGTAGCTTGATACCTTTTCCCTGCAGTATTGATGTTCGCTTATCTTGTATGTATATTGAATAAACCAGTCATAGATTTCATTAATACTTTTGCATATGTACACACACTGAAGTATAGATTTCAGTAGGGCTACTACTACTTCATATGCACACACTGAATAATATATTTCAATACAATTTTTGCATATGCAGGGTTCATGATAACCAGTAATTGTCGGTCTTTTACCGACTGTAAACAGGGAATACCGAAAATTTCCGAAGCAGCCGGTACCGCGTACCGATTCTGTTTGCCTGTGACCGGTTCGATTTCCGTCACCAAAAAAAAGTCTGAAGTGACATTTTCTGACAGTCAAGTCAAAATTTTCTTTTCAGATGGTACATTGAGTAAGCATCGATTTGCTTTTTTTCATCAAGCCATCTAAGGAAAAAAAAAAAAAATCAAGAAAAAAAAAAAAAAAAAATTTTAATTTAAAAAGCAGAGAAAAACATTTCACAAACATTAATTAAACAACATGATTTCAACAGCCTCAAAAATACAAAATGCCTATAGAAAATACAAGCAACAACACTAAGAATGAAAACTGAAAAAATAAACACACAAAAAACACTCAAAAGTCACACACACACACTCACTCACTCTCTCTCTCTCTCTCTCACTCTCTCTCTCCCCCTCTCTCTCTCTCCCTCTCTCTCTCTCACACACACACACTCACACACACACACACACACACACACACACACACACACACACACACACACACACTCACACAGAGTTACAATGTTACTAATACTATTATTTAAGACTTAAAGAAAAGAATCAATGAAAAGTCAATAATCAATGTATGTCAGATTACAGTATCTGCATACTTCAGTTCATACATTATGTATTAGAAGGAAGAAAAGAAAAAACAACAAATGCAACAATACCATATGATAATACCCATCTCCACTGAGAGGAAACATAAGCACTAACAAGTATACAAATAAACAAAAAACAAGCAAACAAACAAAGACAACAAAAAACCAAAAGACAAAATAAACAAAAGCAGTAAAGGGGAGGGGGATGGGAAGGATGGGGAGGAGGTATCAAGGAGGAAGGGGGAGAATACAAACAGCAAATGGAAGAATTAGAGTCATGATTTATGATTATATTAAATAAAAAAAATTTTTTAAACCTACACATACGAACAAAAACAAAAAACCCCGCAAATAAAACAAAAAATCAAACAAACAAACAGCCGTGCTGCTGCCACTCGCTTCTTGGGCATGAAGCCACACAGGAAATAGGTAGGATTTTTTTTCTAGCGCCTGTGTCACTGTCTGTGTCCGTCTGTTGTTTTGCATGACAGCATTTGTGTGACTTAAATTGTGCTAAGCCTATTCTTCTTTCTTGTTTCTATGCTTAGCGCTCATCTAGATCTTTGTTCAATTTAGATTAAGTTTTGCTGCCGAACAATCCCCCTGACTGAATAGTTTCGTTTTGTTCACAGTACAAACTGGATTTTATTTTCTGGGGACCGATTTTGGCGGAGTTGGTCAAGACATCTCTGAAATGGCAACTCGCAGTACCGGTTTTTAAAAATCCTAGCGCAAACCCTGCATATGTACATGCTGAATGACAGATTTCAGTAGACCTACTAGTTTTTCATATATGCACACACTGAATGATATATTTCTATACCATTTTTGTATATGTACACACTGAATGACAGATTTCAGTAGGCCTACAACTTTTTCCCATGCACACAGAGTAACACTGACTTGACTTCTCCCTAACATCTCTGCCAGGCGGCTGATCCTGGTGGAGCCCATACCTACCTCTGTGTGTCAGTAAAGCATTAGCCGGTACAGGCATATACATCTGTAAAGGTCCAATAAAACTGTGGTTATAAGAGCTGGCATCTGTGGGGAGTATCTATTCTGGTGGATCCCATCTCTACCTATGTGTGTTAGTAAAGCATTAGCCGGTACAGGCATATACAGCTGTCAAGGTCTAGTAAAACTGTGGTTATAAGAGCTGGCATCTGTGGGGAGTATCTATTCTGGTGGATCCCATCTCTACCTATGTGTGTCAGTAAAGCATTAGCCGGTACAGGCATATACATCTGTAAAGGTCCAATAAAACTGTGGTTATAAGAGCTGGCATCTGTGGGGAGTATCTATTCTGGTGGATCCCATCTCTACCTATGTGTGTCAGTAAAGCATTAGCCGGTACAGGCATATACAGCTGTCAAGGTCTAGTAAAACTGTGGTTATAAGAGCTGGCATCTGTGGGGAGTATCTATTCTGGTGGATCCCATCCCTACCTATGTGTGTCAGTAAAGCATTAGCCGGTACAGGCATATACAGCTGTCAAGGTCTAGTAAAACTGTGGTTATAAGAGCTGGCATCTGTGGGGAGTATCTATTCTGGTGGATCCCATCCCTACCTATGTGTGTCAGTAAAGCATTAGCAGGAGCAGACATAAACAGCCGTAAAGGTCCATTAAAGTAGTGGATATAAGAGATGGTGTGTGTGGGAGATCTCTAATCTGAACAGTGGACGACTTCTTTTGTGACATTGGTCAAATATTCAATGTTTTCTTTAAAGTTTGATACTATACTTAAAGCATGAGAAGGAAAGACCTTGCTGAGAGTGTGTGTAGCACATCTTTAGAGAAGAAGCCCTCTTTTAGCTAACAATTTCAAAGTATTCTTTCATGCACTTTTTCTACAATTTTATTTTTGTTGTTTTTACACTAAGTTTGGGATAAAAAGATTCTAAAATGGATATTATTACAATCAAATAAAAAATATTATAAAAAATAAGCAAGTCTTTTCATACAAAACATGCTTAAAATATGAAAGGGCAGGATAATCAAAAGATAATTCAAAAGCAAATATATTCATAAAATAATGTACATCTTGAAAAATAACACACAGCTTAGATTTCTTTGTAATAATGTGTTTCCATAACCTATGCAGGCATAGGGGAGCTAAATATCAGAGACCACAGCTTCTCTAGGAGCCAGCATAGTGAGGGCGGCACCCATCTCCTTCTTGGTTCATTCTCCTCTCTTCCAGAAGACTTAAAAGATAACAATTCTCTCCCACGCTGAAGTCAGATGAGTTGGACCTGGCCTGTCAGGCATTTAACTGCAGCACAATGCATTTTTGCTGAAGTGACAGGCAACAATAGTAGCTGTCTGAGTGTTAGAAGGAGAAGGAGAAGAAGAGTCAACACGATGAGTTGCCAACTGTCCACACCTGTGTTGCGGGCTCTCTCAGGCCATGAAGACCTTGTCACGACTGTGGATGGGCTCACGGCAGATGGGGCAGGTGGTGAGGCCAGCACTGCAGGAGGCACAGCACACAAAGTGACGGCAGGGGAAGAAGATCACCTCCACCTCGTTCTCCATGCAAATCTTGCACTGCTGCTTCTCTCGCAGGCTTTCGTTCTCGCGCACGAGGGACTTGATGTCTGTGGAAAAGCAAAACGTTAATGAGGAGAGGGATTTTTTTTTTTAAATGGGGGGGGGGGGGGGGGGGGGGGGGGGTTCTATTGCCTAAAAATAAGTGAGGTGTCAAAATATATATATATATATATATATATGTACATATATGTGTGTGTGTGGAGAGAGAGAGAGAGAGGAGAAGAGAGAGAGAGAGAGAGGAGAGAGAGAGAGAGAGAGAGAGAGAGAGAGAGAGAGAGAGAGAGAGAGAGAGAGAGACAGAGTCATGCGAACAAAAGAGTCAACAACAAGTACATTTAAACTTTCCCAATATTTCGGATGACGCCTTCCTCAGGGGATGGTTTATTGACCAATGCCAATATATATTGTGCGCCTATATATATATATATATAATATCGAAGGTCTGAAATGATCAACCTGAAAATCAAGGTGAGATTCTACCACTCTAAAAACAAATTCAGTCCTGCTGTTTCAAAGGAAAACTTATAGCAGCACAGTCAAACATGCAAGAAAAGACCTGTATTTCTTTTTTTTCTTAATGATTGTTTCTGCAGATTCCTTAATCTGGTGAAGTAGGGAGAAGGTCAGCACTGTAACATAGCAAAGTAAGAAGAAATCTGGCCAGGCAACAACAAGAAGAAAGAACAAGAAGAAGAAAACAGCAGTGAATGACTCCCATCTTTGATTAATAAAAAAAGAAAAGAACAAACAAACAAACAAAAAATTAACAAGAATAGACAATCCTTTACACGAAATCCACAAGGAAAACAGGAAGATGCAGACAAGTGAACCCTTAATGAGATATATGGAGATAGAGGTGAGGAGAGGGGGGCACAACTGGAATAACTGCCAACCACACAACACCATGGAAAGACATCATCGATCGATAATGCTCTCTTAAGAAGCTCAACACCCACTGAAGCAGGTATACAGACCAATGTAATAAGGACAACATTAAACACACACACACACTCCCCAGAACTACAGTGCAGAAAAAACACCAGAGAAATAATGCAGTCCAACAGCTACAGATGTCAAACCCACTAAACCATGGACACAATAGCCCTGTGGTTAAGACCATTGACTTCAATCCTATGGATCCATAAAGTTGTAGGTTTGAATCTTAGTGGTGTCTGGTGAATTAAGGGTGGAGATTTTTACTATCCCCCAGGTTAACTTCAAGTGCAGACCTACCAGTGCCTTAATTCCCTCTGGGTATATATACAAAAGATCAAGTACTCATGCTAAAGATCCTGTAATTCATACAAGTGCTTGGTGGGTTACAGAAACACGAACATACCCAGCATAAAGCCCCTTAATCAGAATGCTGCTACCTTCATGGTGGGCAACAATGGCCGCATTCACAAAATCTCACCACAGGTGAACCTTAGAGCTCTAGCTGAGAAACCACCAGCAACAAAAGAAAAACCACCAGCAACAAAAGAAAAACCACCAGCAACAAAAGAAAAACCACCAGCAACAAAAGAAAAACCACCACCAACAAAAGAAAAACCACCACCAGCAAAAGAAAAACCACCACCAGCAAAAGAAAAACCACCACCAGCAAAAGATAAACCACCAGCAACAAAAGAAAAACCACCACCAGCAAAAGAAAAACCACCACCAGCAAAAGAAAAACCACCACCAGCAAAAGATAAACCACCACCAAACCACCAGCAACAAAAGAAAAACCACCACCAACAAAAGAAAAACCAACAAAAAAACCTCCACTAAGACATTTGTTTACCTTCAGACTGGTCTCCCAAGGAAGAGAGGGCAGACGAGGCTCCTGCAGGGTGCTCCTGTTCCATGATGGTCATCAGCAACGCCTCTGCAGACACCTGGTCACCTCGCACTGCCCACATTTCAACACATAACCGCATTCCTTCAGCCCACATTTCAACACACATAACCGCATTCCTTCAGCCCACATTTCAACACATAACCACATTCCTTCAGCCCACATTTCAACACACATACCCACATTCCTTCAGCCCACATTTCAACACATAACCGCATTCCTTCAGCCCACATTTCAACACATAACCACATTCCTTCAGCCCACATTTCAACACAACCACATTCCTTCAGCCCACATTTCAACACTTAACCACATTCTTTCAGCCCACTGCCCACACTTCAACACATAACCACATTCCTTCAGCCTTCATTATATATATATATATGTATATATAATATATAATATATATACACACACACACACACACACACACACAAGACCGGCATCCAAAACGAAACCACACACACACAAAAAAAAACATAACAGGTGCCCATCAAAAAAAAAAAAAAAAAAAAAAAATCTCTACCTTCTTCAAAATTCACACACAAATCCCCACACCCCAACTCAACTCCACACACGCACTTCCATGACAGAGTGAAGCCAGTCAGCACTCACCGTTCTTCTCCCGGAGGATACCCAGCGCCTTCTGAATGGTCTGTGCACTGTGGCCATCAAACAGCAAGGCCTGCACTGCAGGGGTCTCCATCAGCTCGTCCTCCGTTTGCCGATGATGCTGCACGTCGTCCACAAACCGCTCTCCCTTCAGCAGCTGGAGGTACTGGCAGTCAGGGGACCACCGCGCATGCTCCCTGAAGGGGTCGTCGTTCGGCTCCCAGTTGAAGAGGAGGGTGTCGCAGTGAAAGCATTTCACTCGGTCCCCATCACCTGTGCAACGAAAAAGATGTTAGAAATGTATGCCACGGCTTCTCATTGCGGTCTCTTTAGTTGCCCACTCAAAGTTCATGACCTGCAGCTGGCAGGGCGTGGATATAAATAAACGGGGCAAAAGGGAAGGCGGCGCTAGTGGCTTGTGCTATAGCTGTGTTCAAACTTAAACTACCTTTGCTTCGTTCACGCATCTTTTTACGCAATGACTCGTCAAAAAAAAAGACAAACAATCGAAAGAAAAGAGCTGAAACTCTTCTTTTTTTTTTAAAATGTAACTGAATGCTTTACTATACTTTAAAAAAAGTTACTAATGTTTTTTTGAATGCATCTTAATGCTTTATTCTACTTTTTTTTTTGTTAATCATAAAGGTTTTCACATCCACATACACACAGTCATAACAAAGCCAGTAACATAATGAAACACACCTGATTACACATAGAAAGATGTAGATGACAAAAAAGATTAAGCAATCAGATATTCATGTTTGTATTATATTTCACAAACAAGTATGGATCAAGTCAGCTTAAAAATTAAATATTATTAAAACTCACTCTCTCTCTCTCTCTCTCTCTCTCTCTCTCTCTCTCTCTCTCTCTCTCTCTCACGCTCACGCTCACGCACACACACACACACACACACACACACACACACGTGAACTTAACCCTTACACTGGCGCACTTCTACACTATACATTGCACTGCCACTGGTCATTTAACAGAGAGAAAAACACAGAAAAACAGTCATATTTTCAATGATGTGTTATTTCTTTTTCAATGCTTATTTGAAACAATCTATGTTGAATGAAAGTTGTTCAGAATTGAACAAAGAACAAAACAAACACAATCTTAGGGGGCTAGTAAAAAAAACACATACCTGGATGAAATGTAGAAAAACAGGGTTTTTTCTCCAGCGCAAGGTGCATGCATGTAAGGATAACCTACAGATTCCACCCTAACCAAAAACAGGATATTTAGTCACCACAAGATGCTAAAGTCTCCTCGATGTTGACTCTCCACTTCATATCAGGCTACAGGGTCCAGTATACAGATCTATATAAAATGGTAGGTACAGTATAAGGTAGTTCAGGTACAAATCCAGGTAAAACATGTCTGTTCAGCTTCCGTACAAGAAACTCCACATTTTTTGTTTAGATATAATATATATATGTGAAGAAAAAATAACTGGTTACCTTACATACACACAAGAAAAATAAACTAGATCATAACACAACACCTTCCAAAGAAACACTCCATGCATGTGTTGTACAAGTGTGCCTTTGTAGCTAGTTGTCACCTCTTCTGCTGCATTCTGCTGCCTCAGGACTCTTTGATAGTCAACCTTGGTGTGGTACACTTCAAAACAGTGGCACACACAGGGTAGCTTGGCACTGCTCACACTGATAAACTGACTGCTTCCTTTTGAAACCCTCCTGGTTTTTTCTGGGTGGATTGCAGGCAACACAATCCCGTGACGGTCGTTTTCGTTTGGCACCGACTTTGGCCACATTGTAGCTTGGTGGGTGTGTCCTGGTCAGTGGTGTGGGTGGGTTGGCTTCCTTCCTTCCTCTTGCTGCAGGCTGTGGGGCATCAGGGGCAGAGGCAATCAGCTGATGAAGAAGCTGCCTCCTGAAGTCATGGTGAGACAGCTTCACAGGTGCAAACTTGCGGTGCAGATGGTAGGCGTTGCGCATCGCCACCGTGAACAAATTAAAAAAAAAGCTTCCTCCACCACTTGTTGGTCTTCCTCAGCAAAGAATAGTTCTTCATCATCTGGTCTGAGGTGTCTACACCCCCCATGCATTGTATGTAGTTGACAATGCACAGGGGTTTCCAGATGGAGTCTCCGTTGTCATCGACTTTGTCCAGCTTCATCTCCTGCGGTGGGTGAATGGTGGACAGCATGTTGACATCCCGTTTGTCATGGTACTTCACCGCAAGGAGATGATCGTTGTGCCGGAAGATACTCTGGCCCTGTGTCAGCTGGATGTTGTCACCTCGTCGCCTCTGCTTTTTGAAGGTCTCAGGCATGCCAGGTCTGGTTGTACGGACTGTATCGCAGGCATAGGTGTTGAAGAGGTACAGCTGGGTGAAGAGCTCTGGACTGGTGTAGTAATTGTCCATGTAGATCCTGTGGCCTTTGTCTAGCAGACCTCCAAAAGCCAGGACACCCAGCACAACCCGAGATGTGGTACTCAGGCCCTCTTCAAGATCAAGTGCCTCGGTCACATCTGTAGCAGGCGTGGACCCTTGGTGTATGTCCATAGAGAGGACATACCCGCTTTTTGCCTCCCATGGAATTATATAGCTCTAAATCTTGTAATACTGTGAAAGTAAATGGAGCAGACTTCCGCCAGGCGGGCAGATTCACGTATCTGGGCAGCAGCATCAGACCTGAGGGCAGCACCAAAGAAGACATCCACAGCAGACTGGGAAAGGCCAGGAATATGTTTAGGGAGATGAACAACATCTGGAGATCTCCACAGTACAGCACAAACACCAAGCTGAAGTTGTACCAGAGCTGTGTTGTGTCTACACTCCTGTATGGATCTGAATGTTGGAGGATGACGGAGGCAGATCTTGCCAAACTTAGATCCTTCCACACCACCTGCCTTCGGAGAATCCTCCGAATCTTTTGGCCAGAAAAGATTTCCAATGAAGATCTTCTGAGGAAATGCAACCAAACTGACATAGGCACCATCATTATCAAACAAAGATGGAGATGGATTGGGCATGTACTCCGGAGAGACACACAATCTGTCGCAAGAACAGCACTGCACTGGACCCCAGATGGCAAGAGAAAGAGAGGAAGACCAAGAACAACATGGAGGAGTACAGTGGAATGTGAGATGGAAGCCATGCAGCACTCTTGGAGTTCATTGGCCAGGCTGGCCCAGGATAGGCAGGGATGGAAAGTCTTTGTTGCTGCCGTACACACCACTGGGTGTAAAGGATGATGATGATGATGATAAAATCTTGTAAAGCAAACAAATTGAAGCACTTGCATTTAAATCAGTCACGTGCATGCTGCCATTCACAAATAAAATTAACAAATTATACATATTACACAAATATACAAATACACACACACACACACACACCACACACACACACACACACACACACACACACACTCACACACACACACACACACACACGATAGCGCTAGGTAATGGAGATAGAGGTGACTGAATGAAAATAGGGACAGATGTGAGGTGTAATGATGGAGGAAGATCCTAGGTAGGAAATATTAAGTGTGTCTTTAGATTGGATTTGAAAGTGTCAAATAAAGGGATTTGGCAAATGGAGAGAGGGAGGTCGTTCCGGATAGATACAGCAACATAAACTGGTTTCTCATCCAAGAACGGTAACTGTAGCCAGTCAAAGTAACCTACCCCCTCGAACGACTATTGTCACGACTACCAGTCGACGGCATATGAAAATTTGTGCGACCATAGCCACGAAAACGGACGTAAGGGTCAATCTTTTACCCTTAATAAAGATCATTTTGACTTGACTTGACTTGACACACACACAAACATTACACAAACAGCACAACCCTACCAGTGTAATACAGCCCACACCGCGCCAGCTGTTCAGGCTTCTGGGTCATCTGTGAAGGCCACAAGCTAAACGTGGCCAGACGAGTGGGCTCCAAAGCCATAGCCGGGTTCTTCGGGGGTGAAGAATAATCATGCTGACCCCTCTCTGCAGAACTGCTGCTTCCCGGGGCACCGCTGCCAGGGTAGGAGCTGCTCTCAGAAGCTTGCCCGCATGTGGCAGGGCTGGGGCAATGTCTCTCATCGTGGTTGTTGCTTATTGCTTTCCCTCTGTCGGACCAGGGGTTCGGATCTGCCACCCCTCCAAAGTGATGTCCGTTGACAGCGCTACTGAGAGGTACATTGCCCACCGCCTCTCCCCGCAGAAAAGGGCAGCGACTGTTGGCTCTTCTGTGCTCCTGTTCCACAACATCGTCTGGGTCCCAACGCAGCAGCAGGATGTTGCAGAACACGCATCTCACCTGGTGAGGGGAAAAGGCAAATGTTTAAGCCAGATGTGAACAGATTGGGGATGGGAGGGGGGTGTCTCTTTATGATTCAGGTTTGAATTAATGAAAACTTGGAGAATTGACAAAACAAAATAACATTTAAAAGAGGTCAGTCTAATTTGAAAGGACAGATGTTCATACTTGATATGTTTTGGCAGTTGCCACATATGTCATGAGGTTTTATTTTGTTTTTGCTTTATTTGCTTTGCTTTGCTATGCTTTGCTTACACCATTCTTGGGGCGGGTGGCCTGAAGAATAAATCTTGTTCATTGTTGTTCATTGTTGTTGTTTGAATTAATGAAATTTACATAGGTATGCTCACAAAGAAACACAGACCTGTAGAAACATGTGCATTCACATATAAGATGCGTGCATATAGATGCACAACCAGCGTATCCATACAAGAGTCTTGCACACACACACTAAAACCTGTTTTGCCTTTCAGAAGAGTAGGCTATTCGTGCTGGAAAGAATGAATAACAAAATATATTTTTAAAAACAAAAACAACACATGTACGCTGGTGCCGTGTTTAGACATCATCCTCAAAGTCGGAAAGCAGCTACCTTCATGGAGGACAAAAACCGTAGCATCCGCAAAAATCTCACCACAGGTGCACCTCAGCTTTAGCCCCACCCCCCTCCCCCCAAGAAACAGATAAAAGCGATGCAAAAAAGTGAAATTTCAAGTACAGGATATTCAGAATGCAGGAATACTACTTTGTTTACAGAAATAAACGAAAAACAACAACAATAATACTATATAATTAAAACACACAACAACAACACAAGCTACACCAGTTCAATACTCAGGCCATGTTTTGACACAACTTACTTTATCTCCAGACCCTGTGTAGATAAGTCCATTCCTGGCAAGGTCTTCTTTCCTTACAATGCTCTGATAACCCCAGCTGTCAAACGTACGCAGGCGATTTTCTTCCCACTTGTAAAAATCCGTCCCATGAAAGCCCTGTGGTCTGCTGAAAGAAGCTGACTGCTGTCCCCCTGCATCGGTAACATGTGGTGATTGATCAAAATCCTCCGTGCAGTATTGTGAGATGAGCACACCATCACATTCCAGGGTCTCCTGACAGGACAGCTTCTGTGGGGGCATAAGGCTGGTCATTGGTACTGTACACCTGAGAGCAGGGTGCTGTCACTTGATGTGATTTGTGTCTTCACCTATGCCTGCCTGCTATCTTGTTTTGTTTTGGGGTTTTCTTTTACCCCAAAGCTAAAAATTCTAAATCTCTTAAAAAAAAAAAAAAAACACCAACAAAAGAATGAAGAAATAAAAGAGACAGTGACTGCCAAAGAAGTGGGAAAAATGAGGAAAATCCTGAAAAAGAGAGGGGGAAAAATCCCTTTTATGTTATGGGGAAAATCCTGAAAAAAGAGAGGGAAAAAATCCCTTTTATGTTATGGGGAAAATCCTGAAAAAGAGAGGGGAAAAAAATCCCTTTTATGTTATGGGGAAAATCCTGAAAAAGAGAGGGGGGAAAATCCCTTTTATGTTATGGGGAAAATCCTGAAAAAGAGAGGGGAAAAAATCCCTTTTATGTTATGGGGAAAATCCTGAAAAAGAGAGGGGAAAAAATCCCTTTTATGTTATGGGGAAAATCCTGAAAAAGAGAGGGGGGAAAATCCCTTTCATGTTATGGGGAAAATCCTGAAAAAGAGAGGGGGAAAAAATCCCTTTTATGTTAATCTATTTTTGTGCTCAGTGACCAATGGCCACCTATTAGTTTCAAATGTGAGAAATCAAACACTGAAATCTTCTGACAAGGAATCACCATTTTCCCTTTTCTTTGTCCTGTCAATGATCCAGACATTTCACAGTTTACTGTTTAGTTCAGAGATCAAAAACTGCGTGATTATTACAGTCACAGCAAATGCACCAAAATACTTGCTGACAGAACAAAACATCCAGAAAAAAACTGGGTGGCACTGCTCTTGTGGTGATAAGCTATCCACTAGAAGCATCCGAAATTTTGGAGAAATTGGTTGTGGAAACCAAGCATTCACACCATGTTGCTTGGCTGTGAACTCGCTGTGCACAGCTGAAACAAATGAAAATAGCACATGTGCACAAAATTGATAGGAAGAAAGCAACACCAGGGCAAATTAAAAAAACAAAAACTATAAATATATAATCAGCATAGTTAAGGTGAGACAGAAATATCTACTGGACAAAAATAACTATTGAATCAAATTATACAGGGGCAGACAAGTTACTAGATAGATAGATAGATAGATAGATAGATAGATAGATAGATAGATATATATATATATATATATAGAGAGAGAGAGAGAGAGAGAGGAGAGAGAGAGAGAGAGAGAGAGAGAGAGAGAGAGAGAGAGAGAGAGAGAGAGAGAGAGAGAGAGAGAGACTTCAGACTTTAGACTTCAGATGATTTATTCATGTAAGGCCACAGCCCCATATAAAGGGGGCAGAAAAAAAGCAATACATATATTTATACCAAATACAAAACAGAAAACAATACATCGATATCAAACACACAAGATAACCTCGGACATAAGTTTTTCTCGTAACTGAAAAGCCTCATACAAAAATAGAGCCAGATTTTGAACAGTTTTATCATGGACTGATGCCATTAGCAAACCTAACCAGAATAAACAAGGTCGGGCATAGAATTTCTCAGGAATGAATTTTACACATAACATAGTGAGAGCAGGACACTTCAAAACAAAATGGACTTCGTCTTCAGCTAATTCTTTACATAGTGGGCATAACATATCGGTAGCAGATAGACCTACTCTTCTATAATGGAGAGCATATGCAGTAATGTCCGATATGCCACATCGAAATCTAGTTAGAACTAATCTCAAGTGTTTATCCATGTTTACTGAAAGGTATTTCTTTACTACATGTGTTGAACTATAAACCCTGTATATATCAGATCTATCACTAGAGTTGATATGGTTTTCCCACTTTCGCCATCTACAATCTACCATTCTCTGATGAAGAGTTTTAAAAAATGCATTTATTTGTCCTACCCCATGTTATAGCCATGCATATCCAAGTCCCAGTTCAGATAAACATATTCATATATTAGAAACCTAATTAACTTTACCCTTTGCATCTAAATCAAGAAACATGTTGTATGCCTTTCGTGGTAGCCTATCATTATCTATCTTTAATAATTTAAACCAGTACTGTATGCACCTAACGGCAGAATTAATGAAAATAGGGTACCTGTTTGTTTCTCCATATACTGAATCATTTGACCTTTTCCTTCTAACCCCTAAAAACTTTTTCAGTCCAAACAAATGAACAGACTCACAGAGCTCAGCAGCTTTTACATCCAGGCCCCACAATTCAGAACCATACTGCATTATAGGCTGTACTTGCGTATCAAATTTATTAACAAACAGTTGTAGAGAGTTAGTGTTTAACACAAACAGTTTCTTCAGAATCTGAAACAGGGAATTCTTTGCTTTACTAGATAGGTCCCTACAAGCAGCTGCAAAACTTAATCAAGTAGAAAATAGTATACCTAGATATTTGTAAGCATTTACACTAGGCATTGGAACATCGTCATAAAACCATTTTTCACTCGCTGCTAGGTGACCTCCCTTTCTAAATACTACGATATTGCTCTTGTTCAAGTTGACTTTCAGTTCCAATTCACTAGCTGCAATCTTTAAGTTGTTGAGCTGAGTTTGCAAACCAATCACTGTCTTAAAAAACAAAACAATATCATCAGCCAGTAATAAACAGTTCAGTAGGATCAGTTGTGAATCTGGCACCATGTCTTCCTTTTTCAATTAGTTGTATTGCTAGTTCATTTATAAATAGCGTGAACAGGACAGGACTACATACATCTCCCTGTTTTACTCCTCTGCTACAATTTATATAATCAGTAAGTATATTACCACATCTAACTCTAGTTTTAACTTTATTATACATACTTTTGACACATTTAAAGAGTTTTCCTCAAATTCCATGCTTTCTCAAAATAGGCCACAAAAAATTTCTGTTTATAGAATCAAAAGCTTTTTCAAAGTCGATAAAGGCTACATACAATTTTCGATTCAAACAGAATTGTTTCTGTATTAATGCCAAAAGAGTAAACATGTGGTCAATGGTTGAGTATCCATGCTTAAATCCAGCCTGATGTTCACCGGTAATATCATTTTGTGTTACATATTCTTGAAGCCTTCTGTTGATAATTGTACTAAATACTTTACTACTAATATCTTAAAGTAAAATTCCTCTGTAGTTATTTGTGTCATTACAATTACCTTTTTTTTTATAAAGTGGAAGAATCACAGATTCAGACCAGCTGTCAGGAAAACTACCTTTATCAAAACAGAGAGAGAGAGAGAGAGAGAGGAGAGGAGAGAGAGAGGAGAGAGAGAGAGAGAGAGAGAGAGAGAGAGAGAGAGAGAGAGAGAGAGAGAGAGAGAGAGAGAGAGAGAGAGATTGAGATTGAGATTCATTGCATTTTATAAGATTGAGATTGATATTGATTGCATTTTATAAAAGTTTTTTGCATGCCCATTGCATAAGAAAGGAGTGATATGGGGTGGGTATGGTAAGTATATTATAGTAATCCAATCTAACAACATTACTCTAAGGACCAATCTGTGACAAGTTTTCCATGTCACTTTGTTCTGTCATGCAAACCAACTGGCTTGTGTTCTGAGCGATGGAGAACAAAAGCTTTATTGTACTGTATTGTATACCACTATAAGTCACGGCACATTTCTCTGCATAAAATTCTGGCTGCTCTCCCCCAGGGAGAGTACTTTGCAACAAGAGCAGTGCTACCCATCATATTTTTTTCTTTTCCTGTCTGCATGTGTATTTGTTTTCCTATCAGAGTGACTTTTTTCGACAGAATTTTGCTATCGACAACTCTCTTATTGCCATAAATTATCACTGACCAACTAATGTCAAACATAACCTTGTTTTTGTTATTACCAAATTATTATGCATTTCACACACGCATGCATGCACACACGCATGCACGCACACATGGATGAGACTATAAACTGAGGCCCCATGTGCGAAAGCACGCAGAACATCTTGTGCACACGTTAAATCCTGGTCTGCTTTTTGTAAGAGTAAGCCACTGTGTGCCGGTGGGAACAGATGACAAGAATTTACAAAACTGCATACACACGGGGACTGGATGTAAAGAAGCACATGAGTGCTGATTCCATTATCCTCAATATAAAAGAATAAATAAATAAATCAATAAACACACACACACACACACACACACACACACACACACACACACACACACACACACAATGGGAATACCACAAGGATCTGTTATCGCCCCTTATCTTTTTAACCTTCTACTTTATGACCTTCCGAGATCCCTGTCAAATAACGTTGTCCTCGTTCAGTATGCAGATGATCTGTGCATGTGGATGAAGACAACAATGAAAAAGGTAACCCCCAAGAGACAGTTAAGCTACATTAGAAAAACTTACCAGCTTGAACTTGATAAGCTTAGTATTTATATGAGAGAAAATGGATTACTGTTATCTCCAGAGAAGACCAACATTGTTCTCTTCAATAATGGGGCTGACCCTGAGGGTTTGCCTACTTTCAAAATGCAGGATAGGCACCTTGAATACAAACCAATGGTAAAGTTTCTGGGTATTTATATTACTTCTAAACTGACATGGAATTACCATATTGAATATTTACTAACTAAAGCCAGAAAAACCTTAAATTTTATAAAAGTAGTAAGCAAACAGCATTGGGCTCAAGATGTATCAGTCTTAAAACATCTGTCATTGACATTAGTTCGTTCTAGTCTGACGTATGGTAATGAAGTCTTCTTTAATGCCCCAAAGTATTTATTAGATAGACTCAGAAGCATAGACTGTAAAGCTTTTCGCATTGCCTTGGGAGTACCCTTCCATGCATCATCCTTGGGAACATACAAGGAAGTGGGAGTTTTGCCTTTGGATGACTATCGAGAGGTAGCAGTAGCAAAATACGTTCTTAGAAGCTCAGCAACTGTAAATAATACAGAAGATGAACTCAGTCTAAGATCTGATAAGCAATTTCCTAATAGAGCTAAAAATATCCGCTCACTCACCACAATCAGCACCTTCACAAATGGTCTTTTTGAAAAGTCAGGAGTTAATCCCAGAGAAGTGCAACAGCTTATACCTCTATTACCTCCTTGTCCATCATGGGAGCTTCAAAGGGCTCGATTTGATATGGAATGCTCCATCTATAAAAAAGAAAATGGAAGTAATATTCTTAGCGCGTATGTGAAAGAACATATTATAAACAAGTACTCATCACATCTTCAGATTTACACGGATGGGTCTCTGCTCAATGGTACTGAAGGAGGTGCAGCTTTCGTCATTCCTTCATTACAGGTTGAAAAACTGTACTACATTGGGAAAAACCACTCAATTTTCACAGCAGAGCTGACAGCCATTCTGATGGCTTTAAATTATTTACTTGATTTTCCTAGGACCATTGTGAAGGTGGTGTTATGTGTTGATTCAAAATCAGTGCTCCAATCCCTTAAAAATTCCGGGTCAAAAGTAAGACAAGAACTTATCACTGAAATATTACATCTTATACATTTTCTAATCCTAAGAGGCACTGATGTCACCTTTTGCTGGGTACCTTCTCATTGCAATATAGTATTCAATGAAAAGGTTGATAGAGCTGCTAAAAATGCGGCAATGCATTTTGCTTGTGCTGATACTTTGAACATACCAATGTCTGTCGATGAGAATTATACTTTGATCGAACAGGCATGCTGGAAACATGTTAGAAAAAAACAAGAAGACGCTGGATTTTCTCATCATCATGTTTCCTTTTCTGACCTTAATCATATTCTTTGTGTACGTTTTGGGCTGGATAAATTGCGTCTTAGATCGGTCATTTGTCTCATAAATAGACTTAAATTAAATGCCTTCCAAACGAAGTATGCTAAAAATGTGCGTTGCATATGTGATGGGACGATTTCAGTTAGTCATATTCTTTTTGACTGTCCCGTTTTAAAACAGTGTCTTCCCATCACACGTGAGAACTCTCTGGACAACATATTAAGCAACTGTGGGTTGCTGTGTGAACTCGCCTTATCGCTGAAGAAGAGTCCTATTGACAGTCTACTATAATGTTTATGAACATATCAGTAGCTTGTTTACGAGACAGAGACATTGATTTCGTGCTCTTTTGTTAATTTTCTAAAAAGTTCTGATTGATTGTTTAGGGTTTTAATGTTCACTTTTGGTGTTTTTATTTACTTTTTGTTTCTACCATTGGTTATAAGTTCTACAAGTAACATTATTCGTTTGCTTTTTTTTTTTTTTTTTTTTTTTTTGGTCTAATATCACTAATGTGAACAGACATTAAACTGAAGAACAACACACACACACACACACACACACACACACACACACACACACACACCCCCCCCAGTAAATTTCTTTCAGGTGAACTGGGGAATGGTACAGGAGCTAAAGGGAGGGAGCGGGCTTTGGTGCTCCTCTACTACACCTTTCCCATTCTGCTAATGCTATGCTCCATAGAGCTACACTCCCTATTCAGGCTTTAGTTACAGAGTCAGGCTGACAAACACAGAACACAACTCCACTTCCATGGACTCAAAATACTCCTGTTAAAAAAATGTGTCATACATTCAATGCAGCTAAATCGAGAATATTATAACATACATTTATGCAGATAAACACCATCATGGCACTGACTGGTATTAAAAGATCAAACTTTAGTTTTTAGTTCGACTTATGCACACGCGCGTGCACGCACACACACACACACACACACACACACAAGGGTTAGGGTTTTTTCTGCTTTGTTTTTTGTTGGGTATTTTTTTGTTGTTGTTCTTTTCTTTAGACAGATGGCTTGATGAAAAAAAGCAAATTGATGCTTATTCAATGTACCATCTGGAAATAAAAATTGGATTTAATTTGATTTAAAACACACACACACACACACACACACACACACACACACACCACACACACACACACACACACACACACACACACACACACACACACACACACACACACACACGCCTAAAAGCATGCACGTGAGAACATACAAAATGCACACACACTTTTTAAAAAATTAACACAAGGAAGTGAAGTATCTGCTGCTGCCGCTGCTTACACTACTACTGATCAAACCCCATAAAAAGTATGAGGTGAAGTTCTCAATAGTTACATCTGACATGATTGTTAAAGGAATTTTAGTTTCTGTGAGCCTGAATTCAAATCTAGTATGTGATCATTTTTATCAGTGAAATTTGTGCAAATCTCCATTGAACAATACATTTAACAGCTCCAGTCTCTGAGGAGTGTCTCAGCACGCACGCACGCACGCACGCACGCACACACACACACACACATGTATGTCCCACAGACAGCCAGATCAGAAGATTTAGCTTTGTTGGCTATGTGGGTTTCATAGAGTGTCACACCTTCCCCCTCGCTCCCCCCCTCCTGTCACTCATGCCTCCACTGAGCACACTGGTTCAATCAAAAAAACAGACAGTGGCCACTCCATATGTCACACCACACTGTGTGGGTGGTTCCAAAGCATTTGGGGGCTGGGCCTAGTTCACTGACAGTTGACACACTAGATGACTGGCTGTTTCTGTTCACTTGGGTGTTACAATCTGGTTGCATGAGGTGGTCATGGTGCAAATCATGCTTTTCACCATCGCCAGTCTCTTTGAAGAAAAGCTCCTGAAAGTTCATGTGCTTGTCATGGTAAATACTCCTTATGAAACAGGCGTTCTCCTGTTCTTATGAGTGATATGTATTGCAGTGCTGGTGCTGACCAAAAAAAATGGTTTTACTCTGGCATACGGGAATTCATATAAAAGGATAATGACTCCATGGCAGTTCATGGATTAACTAAATAGTGAAATACTTGGGGTCTGTTTCAGACAATTCTTTCTCCAGATATATTCTACTTGCTTCCACAGCTGTACATTCCAGAAGGCTTGTCTGTGCACACTCTTTTGTGTTCTAGTATTATCTAGATGAAAACAATGTTTCTAAAACATTTTTCAAAAATTACAAATACTTTTAATCACAAAAAAAATAGTTTGAAAGTCTGTGGTAAAAGTATGTATTTCAGTGTCACACAACATGACAGTGTGTCTGAAATGTTATCTTGAAAATCTTAATCACCAGAAAAAGTGCCTGAAAGTATGTACATAAACTACTTTTTAAAATGTGTGTGTGTGTGTGTGTGTGTGTGTGTGTGTGTGTGTGTGTGTGTGTGTGTGTGTGTGTGTGTGTGTGTGTGTGTGTGTGTGTGAGAGAGAGAGAGAGAGAGAGAGAGAGAGAGACTGTGTGTCTCTAGTGTGTGTGTGTGTGTGTGTGTGTGTGTGTGTGTGTGTGTGTGTGTGTGTGTGTGTGTGTGTGTGTGTGTGTGTGTGTGTATGTGTGTGTGTGTAGTGTAGTGTGAGTGTGATTATGAGTGTGAGTGTGTGTGTGTGTGTGTGTGTGTGTGTGTGTGTGTGTGTGTGTGTGTGTGTGTGTGTGTGTGTGTATGTGTAGTTGTGCATGACAACTGTTCCCCCCCCCCCCTTTTCAGCTCCCCTCAGCTCTTATCCATCCCATCCCAGGTGGCACTAAACATAGCAGAAACTGACTGCACTTGGACTTAGTAATTGGAAGGGGCTAATTTTACTAGCACTGAGCCCTGGACCCTTGACAGAGTTATGCTGGTTTTGTGTGCTGTGGTGATGCAACATTTGGGTCATGGTTCAATCTGACTTTAGTCAGAGCCTTGTGCAACATATTACATAGCCAACTTAGAATATATATATTCCAAGAGATTATTACAGGAAATGATGCTTTAGTTATAAATGATGTATCAACAAACTTATAAAAGTTTACTAAAATTAATTATAATGTGTAAATCTAAATGTCCAAACAATTTTTCCAAACAATTAAGCTGCATTACACCTGATATTGTGACAGATTTTGGAAACAAAACTTTTTTCCCTGTGTTGACATAAATGATATTAAAAGACCAACTGCCTATAATTATATAAATGCACTTAGTTATAATCTTCAACATTTAACATGATGAGATGAGAGGTTCCAAATGGACTAGACCATGACTATAAAATTAGTTGTTATCTATGATACCAAAAAAATTGCTGGCGGATATAGTTTTTCTCCAAGAATTACAATACAGTAATTTAATACTAATAGTAATACCCTGAATGCTAAAACAATAACACTTTAAAGAAAACAATTTGATTTGAACAAAAATATACTATCTGACAAGTAACATTTTAATCAACACAATCAAAATTTTTTTATTCAAATTTCTTTGTTAATCAAAGGTTTTTCAACACACTGTGAATGTTTTACTTCCTTAAAGTTAAAACTAGCATACCAAGCAAATAGAAATGACTTTCAGTTTCACTTTCTGTTCAGCTGTTGTGTTAGTGCCGTTACTGTCAACACTCCATGTAATAGGTGTGCACACTTCCTGTTCAGATTCAATATATGAAAAGGTGACACCTCACAGTTCTGAAATCTCCCCTACAGCCCTAGTCAAATAAGTCATGGCCACCACACTATTCCCTGGGTGTTCTTTTTCAATTTCATTATCAAGGGAATATCCACGGGGCTTACTTACGGAACTGTTTCTTAAACACCTATGTCTACTGTCTAGTCATAGGGCCTAGCCTACTTTATGTAAAAAAAAAAGAGAAAAAAAAAGAAGTTAGAACTGTTCTACGCAGTGTGACCAGTCAATCCTGCCACAAAGACGTCGACTCTGGTTCATCCGTTCTTTTTCCATTCACTTTGGTCATGTGTTCCAAAATATCCATTAACTAAACATTACTTACGCGAAAATTTTCCCTCAGTTTCTGTTTAGGCCTACAAAAAACAGGAAAGGAAAAACAACAGGGCAATGACGTAGCTCAGCCTGGGCCTATGAAATAAAACTTGAGAGTTACTGCCCCTCCGTCATCAGGGAGAATCTACCCAAGTAAAAAATACTCAGCCATTACGCTTCAGACACTGACAGAATGTTTCAATTTTCAAATACTTAAAAATTATTGGCTGTGCAAAATTAAATAGATACTTGATGAAAATGGACTATCCTTTGTGTGGCATTATCCACAGTCAAGTGTCTACAGCATGGCTGATAAAGAACCTGTCCCAGAGACGGTGGGACACTGGGGTCGAAACTGATGAAATTTTGTTTACAAGCCCATGTTAAAAGTTATGCCATATATTGAAAGGGCATCACTTGTAAAGCATGAAAATAAAAGATTTACTCAGTTTTCTGCACTGTTGCCATGGAAACAATCCAATATGGCCGCCAAAACTCACTATTTCAAAATCCTAAGCCTTTTTATCTATAACAAGTATGAGTAACCTGTTTCTACAGACATATTTTGCGGTCTGAATTCTTTAATTTTACACAGGGAAATCTCCATAAATGCATCCAGCAATTTTTCATTCTAAAAAAACATGGTTTTGGCCACTTTTGGACCCGTGTCTCACCTTAAAGACAGTTAGCCTATATGCAAAAATGGGTAAACTGTCGAGACTGCCAGAAGGCCAACAACTACACTTTGTATAAGCACCAGATAACCTTTGAACCCTACTTAGACAGCCTACCACTGTTGTACAGCCTGTCCATGTTAAAAATCAGAACTAGTAATCATAAACTACCAATAGAGAAAGGAAGATATGTAATTTTACCACATGATGAAAGACTGTACTCTGTGATGAAGATCACTTTGTTATGGAAAGCCCAGCATTGCAGAACTTAAGCAACCAATGTTTACCTAGGTATTACACAAACCACTCAAACTTTCATAAATATGAATCAGTGATGAAAATGGGCAACAGGAAAACAATACTGAATTTTGCAAAATTCATTAAACAAGGACAACAAATGTTTTCCTAATTTTTTCTTCTCATATACTCGCGTAACTACATAACCATGTATGAACATATCGTATCGAAACAGTCATAAAATTTTCTAGTCATGTTTCATTGTCTGTTTCATTGTATTCACTACTGAAGTGTGGCTTCTCCCCTCTCTAGTCTGATTTGTAGAGAGAGAGAGAGAGAGAGAGAGAGAGAGAGAGAGAGAGAGAGAGTAGCCATTGTTATTTTCCTGTGTTCTTGAATGATTGTATTATTCTTAATGTGTATGTGTTCTATTATTTTTTTTGTTTTATGATGATTATTATTATCATTGTCCTTTGTGCACATGTTTTGCTCTATCCTCTTGATAGCCATCATTAATTCCCAGATATGTCTACTCTTTGTTTCTCTGTAACTCAGAGGAGTCAACAGGAACTAAACACTGTGGATTGTAAATGTGTGAACTAGCTTCTTGGTCAGATATAGGCCTAAGGGAAACAACTCGATATGACTGTCTAGTAGAGTGCAGTTATCCTTCGTAGATTGTTGATGTTGTGATAATTTTTCCCCCTCTCCTGGAATGATTGTATTACTTATAATGTTTTGATTCTGTTCCTTGCCCCTTCTTCATATAGTCTGATTCATGATGTTGATGCCTTATCCAGTTATTGTCTCATTTTCCAACCAGTTATGCAACTTTTTGTTGTTACTCTCTTTTACCACTTCAGATACCGGTACAGTGGAAAGTACACGTGTAATTTGTCATCTATAGATAGCCCATTGGCCATAACAGTATATAACCATGTCTATTTCATTTTCATAAATATTGTCTCTTGTGTATTTTTGTTTTGCTCTTCCTCTTTATACCCATCATTCATTTATGATATGCATGCTTTTTGTTTCTCTATAGCTCAAAAGAGTTAATGGGAATAAACTATTGTGAATCTAGTTTTCTTAGGCCTATTGGCTCATTTTCCAATCAGTTATGCAACTTTTTGTTGCTACTCACTGTTTTACCACTTCAGATACCCTTACACCGGAAAGTACTTGAGTAATTTGTCATCCATAGAGAGTGCATGGGCCATAACAATACATAACCATGTCTAATTCATTTTCATTAATATTGTCTCTTGTGTACTTTTGTTTTATACTGGTCATTCATTTAAGGACATGCATGCTTTTTGTTTCTCTATAGCTCAAAAGAGTTAATGGGAATAAACTATTGTGAATTGTGAATGAGGCTGCCAGTGCAGCCAGTCAAAACAATGTGCTGGTTTTCACAGATTTTTTAAAGTATGAAAAAATGCACTGTGTACTTGTTTTGGGGGTTGAGACCCTATATCAATACCAGGTAGGGTTGACAAAGCCGGAAATGTTCATCAAATGAGGATTGCTTTTGTTCCTAATGGGTTGACCCCCAGGCATGCATATTGTGATGAGGCTGCCAGCAGAGGACAAAGGACTGAGGGGGTACAGTGTTTGCTGAAATTTAAAAAAAAAAAAAAAAAAAAGAGTTCAAACCTATCAAATTTGTTTGTATTGTCCTGAGTTTTGAGTCAGGGGCTGGTCTTTCTGAACAAGTGGGTTTAACAAAAAAATTCTGTGGATGCCTGAGTAGGTGCAGTATGAATGCAAATGTGATATATGAAAACAGAAGGAACACTTTCAAAATTGAACCTGTAACTTAGTCATGCCCCCCCCCCCCCCCTTTAAAAAATAAATTCTTTTATTTCGAGGATAATGGAATAAGCACTTCTGTGCCTTTTTTTTTCTTTTCTTTTAAACATCCAGTCCATGTGTGTATGCACTTTTGTAAATTTTGTCATCTGTTCCCACCGGCACACAATGGCCTCTTCCAAAAAGCCCGATGGGTTGTAACGTGTGCACAAAATGTTCTGGGTATGTTCGCACAGGGGACCTCGGTCTCATCCTTTAGTGCGCCTGGATCTGTTAATTCTTTGGGTATAAATTTGCGCCATCCTAATATTATTTACTGACAAAAATATGATTTGCTGACAGGTACACAAGTTGGCAGGACGTGTGCGCATATGTGCAGTCTATACAGACGAAACTCGTGTAGGCCTATGTATATTCGTCATGGCCTCTGATATGCATTTTCTTTAGTTTTAATCCCCATGTTGCCTGCTTTTCTTTAGAAAGAAAGCAGCCTTGACTCAATTATCCCCCTCCCTACGACTTATATAAGTGACCCAGCTTGAACATTCTATGTACTCGGGTTCAAAGTAGGCTACATTAAGCCTAGGCCTAGACTACAATTTCAACTGGATTTCCTCTACATAGTGCCTACACTCCTGCTTTAGAAAAACGCATTTTTCCTTCTGTTTTTTTTATATATTTATTTAATAAATGACTCTTATTATCATGTGGCATGCATTAAGGCATCCACAGAAATAAAAACCACTTTTTGTGAAAGACTACCCTCTGACTCAAAACTCATGCGATTTTGCACAAATTTGGTAGGTCTGAAACTTAAAAAAAATTCAGCAAACACTGGCCTATCCCCTCAGTCGTTTGTCGTCTGCTAGCTTCCTAACTGCACTTTGCATGCAGAGGGTCAACGCTGTAGAAAGACTAGCAATCCTCATTAATTATGATGGTCATTTCCAGAGAAATAAAGATTATTCATTCATTCATTTTCTCTCTCTGTTTGTGTGGGTATACACGTGTGTGTGTGTGTGTGTGTGTGTGTGTGTGTGTGTGTGTGTGTGTGTGTGTGTGTGTGTGTGTGTGTGTGTGTGTGTGTCTTCAGGTTATACTCCTCTCCTCTTGTGCTTTTTAAGTAAGTATATTGCCTAATATATATGGCTTCTTTGATCAACCATTCATTCCCTTTCTTCCTCTTCCCTCCCCTCAATTCCTCCCCCCCTCCCCCCATCACCGCTTCCTCTAAGAAAGCACACAGATGCCTTTTATTCTTCTATTAGTGTGGCAAATGATCAACAAGAGAGTCAGGTAACCAAAGCTTTGATTTGGATAACTTGTCACTCCAAGTGACACTGACAGACATCACTCTATAACATTAAGCTCATTGTACTCTGTCCGTGTCAGTTCTGAATCCCCCTGTTTCATTCTTGTAACTTTATTTTTATTTATCTACATATTTTGTTCTTTTATGTCGAGGATAATGGGATAAGCACTCATGTGCTTTTTTTTACATCCAGTCCCCGTGTGTATGCAGTTTTGTAAATGTCATCTGTTCCCACGGACAAACGATGGCCTACTCTTACGAAAAGCGGAACAGGATTTAACGTGTGCGCAAGACGTTCTGCGTGCATTCGCACACGGGGCCTCGGTTTATAGTCTCATCCAAAAGACTTTTAGGGAGAGTGGAGTCAGCACTGATGTTAACTCCCGGGGAAAAAATCCCCTCGAACGGGAGTCGAACTTGGGTCGTCAAATTGCGAGCGCAATGTTCTAACCACTAGGTTATCCCGTCCCCTGAATCAGAAAGCCCTCTGCCCAGCACCCCCAGCTTCCCACTGAGGAGCAGTAATAGCAGTAGAAGTATTAATCAGCAGTAGTTTTATTTGGTAGTTGTTAGCAATGGAAAAAGAAGAGGAGGAGGATGCCAGTATTGATAAAACTCCTTCCATCACGTTTATTCAACAGCTCTTATCAACCCCAGAATGCTACAGATTTAGAACTTAAAAAAAAAAAAAATTGTTTTTAAAATATATTTTTTCATCAAAACAGTTACGTAATACAAAATTGCAATATGTTTGCTTTCCTTTAAAAAAAAAAAAATCAGAACAAGGTTTCTCATCAGTTATAATGCGGTACAGAGAGTAAGCGGAATTTAGAAAACAGTTTATCGACAGAGAGAGAGAGAGAGAGAGAGAGAGAGAGAGAGAGAGAGAGAGAGAGAGAGAGAGAGAGAGGGAGAGAGAGAGAGAGAGAGAGAGAGAGAGAGAGAGAGAGAGAGAGAGAGAGAGAGAGAGTTTATTTAGAGTAAATGAGTCAGCTGAAGGCTCTAGAGCCTCTTCACACCATGCTCTAAATAAAAACAGACAAATAAAATCATGTGTGATCAGTAATTAACACCAATTTTAAACACACCAATATGAAGATTACAAATTATTATGATAATCAAATACTACTACTAATACTAAGATAAAATGATGGTAACTACAAATAAACAAGCAAGCAGGCACAAAACAAACAAATACCCCCCCCAAAAAAAAAAAACAAAAAAAAAAACCCCCACAAAAAACCCCAACAACAAGCACAAACACCAAACAAACAAAATAAACAAGGCATTATTGAGGAAAAAGTAGTGAGGAAAGACAAGTGCAGGTACCAACTTCTCAATCATTTTGAAAATGACTTATCAAAGATTCAAATTTTTTAAAAAATGAAAAAAAATGATAATAATAATAAATTCTAGGGAATATTGTCTTTCAATGGCAGTATTGCAGTATTATCTACAGTTCATCACCATCAGGACTTCAGAAGAACTTCATCACATGACTTCTTCATTACTGCAAAAATATCACAGCAAGGACCTCTTCATCACTGCAAGTACTTTTTCATTGCTTCAGGGACTTCTGCATCACTGCAAGGACTTTGTCGCTGCAAGGACTTCATCACTGCAAGGAAATCTGCATTGCCACAAGGACCTTCTCCATCACTGAAGGACTTGCTCACTGCTGCAAGGACTTCTGTATTACCAGGACTTCTTCATCACTGTAAGGTCACCATTATTGCTAACGCTTCAAAAAAGTAAATTGCTGGTTCCCTACAAGGTACAGATCTGTTGTCTACCTTCATTATTTTTTATACAAATGATTATTGTACCGGATTTACCCCTGGGGCCTGTCAGTATAAATAACATTCCCACCTTCTCGGAAATACGTGCTGGAAACTCCCTCTTTTCTATCCTTCTCTTTGGTACTGCTTGTTCTTTTTCTTCTTAACACCTTCTTTTCTTGGTCCATTCTCCTGCCTTTTTGTAGACAGACTTAAAAAACGATTCTCTCCCTCACTGAAGTCAGATACACCGGACCTGACCTGTGACATGCTTAATGGCAGCGCAAGGCATTTTCGCTCATCAGACAGACAACAATAGTTGATGTCTAAGCGTTTGAAGAATCACAGGATTATTTCCCTTATATACACCAAACACAAATTTGCGTGGATTAAAAAAAAAAAGTCATTACTTCCTACCGGTATGCAGTGGCCTACTCTTCTTAAAGGTGGAATGGTCTTTAACATGTGTGCAAGATGTTAAGCGTGTGTTCATACATTGGACTGCAGCTAATAGTGTAATGTGAAGCAATTTTTGGGAAGTGGAGTCGGTACTGATGTTACTCAAAAGGAAAATTTTCGTTGATTGGGCATCAGTTGACAGTGGTGTCTCCAACCCACACCATCAGAGTGTGAGCTCAAGGTACTAACCACTAGCGCCCCCCCCCCCCCCCCCCCCCCCACACACACACTGGATGTGATCCACTTTATTGGTTAATAAAGTGCCCTCATGTCTCTGTATTTGAAATTTGTTAGTTTTCAGTGGGGTGCACACACAGCTAGTTGGATCCAAATACGAAAGAAACAACTGTCAGATGACTTCTGTAAAGACCTAGACCCTGTTCCTGATGTTTTCATTGATGGAGTAAAAGAGGAGTGTGTGCAGGGATACAAGTGATGATAACAGAAGTAACAGTTTATTTAGTGCCAATCCAAAAGCTTTAAGTGCTTTCATTATTTTTCTCTGTAGACTTTCCCTACAGATATTTAGGAACTGTTGTGTGATAGCAGATGTGACTGCGAACATAGATTTTGTAAATGAAGTGTCAGTCTTAGGTCTTTTAAAAAAAATGCTATAAGCTTTGAAATCTGCTTGTGAAATAAGTGTCACCTTGCTGGGACAGTTCTATCCATAAAGATAGGGCAACAGTATTGATATAATGGAAATGAAGAAAGCAGTTATACAAATGTCATCTTAAAAGGAGGACAGTTTTGATTTTTTTTCCCGTTCCTTGGCTAGAGCTCTGATTTTCACCAGTGATGTGCCACCAGTTGCTTACCATCTAAGGTAGCTGCATTTTGACTCCATTGAGATCTGAACACTCTAGTGTGTACGGGTGTTTTGTTGTTTTTATTAGATTTTGTCATCTGTTTTTACCAGCATGCAATGGCCGACTCTTCCAAAAGGTGGGACAGGTTTAAGGATGTGTGCAAGATGTTCTGTGTGTGTTTGCACACAGGATCTTGGTTTATAGTGTCATCGAAAGGAGTTTCAGGGAAATGGAGTAGGTACTGATGTTAATTCCAGGGGAAAAATCTCCTCAAACTGTCGTCTCAGTGGGGGCTCAAACCCGAGCCATCAGACCACAAGCTCACTTTTTGTTTGTAAATGATTGATAGATTTTTTTCAGCTGTTATTTTCATTCATATTCATATTGATTGCTTTTTATTGTTGAGACTGTTGGTAGATCTGTGATGGTGTCCAATGGTATACCTTTTGAAATTTTTCTGGAAATATTTTTAATTTCCAAGAAGTCAGTAGAAATTTAAAGCAAGAGGTGTATGGATACAAGCAAGAAGTCAGTAGACAGTGAAAACAAGAGGAGTGTTTACACCAAGAAGTCAGTAGACATTTAAAGCAAGAGGTGTATATTTAGCTTGTAGAGAGGTTGTGTGTAAGGGACACAGGTATGTGTGTGTTGATGGCCTGGGAAGGGGTGGGTGTGGGGGAGGTGCAGATATTAAAGTATCAATGTTTATAAGAAGTGGTGTTTAGAAAGGACAGCATGGAGAGGGGGCTGAAAGGTATTGCAAGGCGGATGTTTAGAAAGATGTGTTGAGGAGGGAGCAGTGGTGAGGATGAGGGTTGCAGGTATTATCCAGGTAGACTTTGGAAAAAGAAGGGATGGGGTGTTTTTATTTATTTAATTTATTTTTATTTTTTGTATTCTTTTATATCAAGGATAACAGAATAAGCAATCATGTGCTTTTTGGGTGTTGAAGTAGGGAGTAGTATTGAAGGTAGGGGTTACAGGTATTATCCAGGGGATGTTGGGAGAGGAAGGGGTGTTAGGAGGAGGATGTAACGGAAAGGTATTAAGGTATATTAAGGTATTGTCGCATAGGTGTTGTGGAAGAGATGTTCAGGAGAGGGAGATAGTAGCTGGGTTTTTTTTTTTTTTTGGGGGGGGGTTACAAGTATGTGTTGGGTGGGTGTGAGGAAGGGGTGTTCAGGACAATGGGGTAGTCATTGAGGGGATGTGTTTAAAAGTATTGTTGGATAGGGGTTTCAAAGGAGTGTGCCAGAGAAGGGGTAAAATCCCGTATAAGAGGGGAACCCCCCCAAAAAAAACAAAAAACAAAACAAATACACCCCTCCCCAAACCCCCCCCCACCCCAAAACAAAAAAAAAACCCAACAAAAATACTAGGGCCGGCTGTTAGGGAAAATAGTTTACTCCCAGGGTTCATTCAGGAGAATTTTTTTAACCAAAAAATTGGGGTGTAATCTGCTTGATAACACTACAGATTAAAAAAGAAATAATTTTATTGTTCTTAGCATGATGAAAAATGAAAAAGAACCCAAGCAGTCCAAGAAATAATTTTTGGGGTTGTAATTTGTAACTCAGTACTCGACTGACGTGTCTGTGTGCTATTGTGTCCACATGCTTTCATACCTACATACAACACACAGACAACACTTAACCTGATACTAAATCTTAACCCTAACCCTTGTTCTTAACCAATTTTTTAACGTTGCATGAAAACACAAAAGCAAGTGGACACAACAGTATATGAACACAAAGGTAGAAATATCAAAATTTCTTCAGCTGGGGGGGAAAAAATGGGGGGGGGGGGGAAATGGGGGGGGGGGGGGGGGGTAGGGTACTTCTCGACTATGCAGGGGTGTTTGGAGAGGGAATAGTAGAAAGAGAGATGATGAAAGGTGATGTAATGGGGGCACGGTAGTCAGGGCTTTTAAAAAAAAATTATATAGGGGTGGGACACATTTTAGGGAAAAAAAGGGGGGGGGGGAGTTAGGGGTTGGATAAATAGAAATGGCAAGGCAAGGCAAGGCAAGGCAAGGCAAGGCAAAATTCTTTTATTCGAGGATAATAGATAAGCACTCGTGTGCTTTTTTACATCCAGTCCCCGCCCTTTTCAGGGATAACATTAAGATAGAAAAAAATAAAATGGAGGAGAGAGGAAGACAGTTAAAGGTGTATGAAACAGAAGAGAGAGGGGGGATGGTTAAAGGTGTATGAAATGGGAAGGGGGGGGGAGGGGGGGTTATGGTTAAAGGTGTATGAAACGGGGGAGAGAGGGGGATGGTTTAAGGTGTATGAAACAGGAGAGAGAGAGAAGGGGGGGGGGGGGGTTATGGTTAAAGGTGTATGAAACTGGAGAGAGAGGGGGATGGTTTAAGGTGTATGAAATGGGGGAGAGAGAGAGAGAGAGAGAGAGGGGGGGGGGGGTATGGTTAAAGGTGTATGAAATGGGAGAGACAGTGGGATGGTGAAAGGTATATGACATGAGGACATGGAAGGGAGGCAATCAACTGTTTTCTTGTAATAATATAAAGGGGAACATTTTTATGAAAAAAAGTGCTTGCATATATACTATTTTTTGAGAGGAAAATGTGGTGTGTGCACACAAATGAATATGCATTTGTTGGAAAAGGAAATTCTACTGAAAACAGTGTTTAAAACATGAGAAATTGAGGAAGGAGGGAATAGGTGATCAATTTTTTTCATGGGATCTTTTTTTGTCAATCAGAAAAATTGTAACCAAGCACTGCAGCCCTGAAATACTATCGGCTATTGAAAAGGATGGGGTTTTGTCACTTCCCCCACCCCCACCCCCACCCCCAACACCACCTGTCAGTGTTGGTGGTGCTTGAAAGTGTTTTGATGATATACTTTGTTCCTTTTAGAATTAAAAAAATAATTTAATTTTATTTAGAATATTGTGGTCCTATAATCAAGTTTGTCGTTGGTTGAAGAATGTGAAATATTTGTCTTTCAGAGATGGAGAATATTATTTTTAATTGTATGGTTGATTTCTTTCATTTCCTTCATTTAACCTTTTTGTTGGACCTGGTTAGATTTTTGTTGTAATATTCCTGGAATTATGTTGACAGGGTGATAAATTTGTCAAGGGAAAATGTAATTAATGGTTTTTTTCAAAACCTTTTTCCTTTTGATCACTTTTGGATTATTTTGGTTTTCTTTCTTTTTTTGCTCGTTGGATCAGATAATTTGTTTAGAAATGATATAGTTGTATTTGTTATTGATAGAACGATTTTTCTTAGGGCTAGGAGGGAAAGTGAACAAAACACTAGAGGTTTTTGTTTTTGCTGAAGAAGAGAATGTAAAGCCCCCCCTTCCCCCAAAAAGAGATGCTCCATGATCTGCATGCAACTGAAGCCCATTAAAAAATTAAGGGTTGGGGGTCACAGTTGTTTGTGGGGTTTGATCTAGAAAGATTATGATCTGAAAATGTTTGTTGGTAGTTTTCTTATGGAGAAACAAAGTTTTGGACGAGTTTTTCTTAGATTAAAGATGTACAAGTAGTGTCCAGAAATACACTGTTTATTGGAAAGATGATTTATTTTGTCATGGGAGATATGGAAAGTGGTATGTAATGTGGTTTGTTTCTTTTTTTTTTTTTCAGCAATCGTGGATACATGTGAAGAGACTTCAATGTAGATAGATTATATCAAAGAAAATTACTCCCAATTAGTTTGTGATACTCTCATAAGTTTATAGGATTTTTTTCATACATATGTTTAAACTAATCAGTTTCAAGTACAATTGGTGCAAACACACTCGTTTTTATTTATTTTTTTTTCAAGCTTTGTCCATCCTGGGCTAGATTCACAATCAGATGAAAATTTTAACTGGGCCAAGCAAGATGAAAAGGTTCTTGGGCTAGATTCACATTCAGATAAAAAATTTTAAGTGGGCCAAGCGAGATGAAAAAGTAGTTTTGGAAGGATGATAGCGAGAGGTGTTTTTTTTTTTTTCTCAACATGTGGGCTGATGTGGCTTTTCATTTTTTCTCTTAAAAAAGTTTTTGGAGGGTCAGATCAAGTTTCTTTGGAAATACTGTAGTCTTGAAATCGTGTTTGCTGTTATCAAAATTTGTTCTGGAAACATAAATTGGCTGTTTTTCTTATTGTTCGCTCTTAGGGGGTGGGGGTTATTACTTTTTGTTTGTTGACTTTTTTGTTAATCAAATCCACTTTATATATCTCTATCCTGTAATCGTGTTTTCCAGTTAGAGGGAGGATAAATTTTGTTATGGAAAGATGAACAGAGAATGTTGTAAATTACATGATTTTGTTTCCCTTTTTCTAAAAAAAAAAAAAAAACACCACCTGTAAATATCTAGCTCTGAAATTATGTTTGTTGTTGGTGGGATAGGACACTTGTTATGGACAGATTGAATGAGTGCATTTTCAGGGATGTGGTGTGTTGTCTTTTTGTTGTTGTCATTGTTTAGGGGTTTTTTTGTGTTTTTTTCAAACTTTTGTTATTGATTATGATTATTCAGCTTTTGTGTGTACTGAATCATATTTGTTTCTGGACAGCATGATAATTTTGTCATGGAAAATGTTTTATTTTTTAATGATATAGTTTTTCTATTGTGTTTTAATACTTTTCATTTCATCTTTCTCCTTGGTAATATGGCAAGGACCATGTTTTATGATATCTCTAAGATATCGCCAAAGAAAAAAACAACCCAAACAAAAGCAGCAGTGGATTTCAAAAGATTTCTTGATTACCAAGAAGAGTGATAAAGAGCAGAGCAGAGTGATACAAACAAATGTGATATTGAATGACCTTGTGAAGGAAATGTGGCTGTCGTAGTTGCTAGGGCTATAACATGAAGTGAAGTGGCTAGTATCATGTCAAGATTTTTGGTTGAAAGTATTGTCTTTGGTTTTGTTGCTCTGTAACTACACTTCATATTTTTTTTTTAAAGACTTTTTTGGGGGGCTAGAACCCAGTTAACTATGTTCGAGCATGGGAACAAAGGTGTGAGTAAACTTTTACAATCCAGTGTTATAACCTATATCATAAGAGATCATAAAATCAAAGCTTGCCCATATGAACGAGTGGAGAAAATATTGCATGTTTCTTCAAAGATCAACAAATAAAGATCTTTTTTGTTACTAGTATTGCTTCCACTTTTCTTGTATTTTGTAATGGTCCTGTACAAAATTGATGTGTATATCTCAAAAAGTTTACAAAACAAGTGGTGAGCACACACCACTGGCACTTGACCTCCCAGCTGACTTTCCTGAGAAAAATACAAACTTCCTCTTCCTTAAAATTCAAAGCTGGTGTTTTGTACTTACTCATTCAGGGTGTCTGTGCTTTCTGGCTGTAAAGAGGATCTGGCTGGAATCAAAAAGCTTTTTGTTACTTCTGCGACTTTAAAAGCATATTGGAATGAGTGTCATTGTGGTAAGATATTTCAAAAACCTGGTGTGAGAATTCAAAAACAACAAAAGTCATTTGGTCAATCATTGTGTTACTGCTGGTCAGAGCATTGGGAAAAGACTACCTCCCCCTTAATCCAAAAAGTGAGGCTCACAGTTCAAATGAAACAAAATGAACGGGAAAATTTAAGACTTGAAAACACATTGTCAAAACTTATGAAAAGTTATGCAAATATATATATACAAAAGGCATAAGACCGACAATAAAACTACAGCCTGACCAGGTCTTTGTTCCGAGTTCCATTCACATATGACTGGGGGTGTTACAAGTGTAAAGAATGGGCACATAATCCTGAATACACATACTCCTCTTCTCTCTCTCTCTCCCCCCTCACTTTTCCCTGAAGTCTTTTGGAATGAACGCACACAGAATATCTTGCGCACACATTAAAATCTGTTCCCCTCTTCAGAAGAGTAGGCAGTTATGTGCTGGTGGGAATGGATGAAAAAATTTACAAAATTGCATACACTGTGGACTGGGTGTAAACATGTGCGCAGGGTGTGTACTCTTGAACCTTCAAAGCACTCGTTACTAGATGTAAATATAAGTTGCAAAATCACTTTAAAGCTATTGTCATATTTCTGAAAACTAGGCCTGTGCAAGTGTTGATGGGAGACAGCCCTGATATGGCCTCTGTGGTCGGCAAGGCTGTAAATGAGATCAAATTGGACTGAAGTGTTGATGTTGCTGTCAACATTTGTTTGAATAATTTGATGCCAAGATGTACATTCTCCAATGGAAAAGGAGAGAAGAAGAGATAATACTGAACACAATCCTCAAACACTTGAACTGTTATCAATCTTTTTGATAATAGCAATAAAATGAACATCATCATATTATGATAAACATAGTTATTACACTCAAAGTAATAAAATAATGGACTAAAATGTTAATGAAAGTTTAGGTACAATCAAAACACATCACAACTGAAAATGAACATATTCATTCAGAGATAAACACAATTAAAATTATAAGCAAAACATTCACAGAGAGAGGGAGAGAAGTAATTAATCAGTCAATGAAACAGTCTAAGCTGATTGGTTTCACCATCAATGGACCCTTTTACATTAATTCTCTCAGGACATTTCGTAAGTCACTACATTTGGACTTCCATATCATTCCATGACAGACAAGCTCATTTTTAAAATTCTTTATTGGCATCATGAGTGGCATCATATTAAAAAGCAAATGAAAGAAATTTCAACACTCTAAAACAAAACGTCTCAAAATGGTCTTTGAACAACAGCATAGACCAAACCAACCAACAAACAACATGCAAGAACAAACTGAAGAAAAGAAAGATAGATCAATGAAATATGATAAACAAAAACATTCTACTGATAAAAACATTGGTCTAATGTAAAAACCAAGCACAAAATTGTCTCGTGAACTTTTAACATAAAAGCAATAAAATACAAAAACATTAACTGCATCTTAGTTGCGCGCACACTCACACACACACACACACAAAACTTTTTTTTTTAAATCAGCCTGCCATATTGAACGCCTAACACACAGTCCTTCACCATTTAGCAATAATCACTGATAGGCATAATTAATTAATGTGCTTAGCACTATGCAAAGGGGTAAATAGGAAAATAATATGTATGTACATCTTCCTTTCAATATTCTAAGATATGATGCAACTCATTTTAGCAATGTTG
>CM060333.1:46640154-46673609 GCA_030674155.1 Stramonita haemastoma | reverse complement strand
TCTTCTAAAAACAGCAACAACAACAAAGTCTTACTGACATTCTCTGATTCTGGTAGATGTTTGCATAAGATTGCTTTTTCCTCTTTTTCTTCCCACTCCTCTATATTTATCTGATTATTCAACATTCATGTGTGTGTGTGTGTGTGTGTGTGTGTGGTGTGTGTGTGTGTGTGTGTGTGTGTGTGTGTGTGTGTGTGTGTAAGTGTGTGTGTGTGTGTCTGTCTGTGTCTGTGTCTGTGAGTGTATCTGTGTCTGTGTCTGTGTATAGATCTGTGCATGTCTAGTCTGTACAGCATGTCTGTCTGTCTGTGTCAGTGTGTGTATTGTTTTGGCACTTTTGTACGAAAATGAAATACTGTTTTTTCTATGTTTAGCGCATCCTTGAGTCATGGTAGTTTTAACTATTCATGATTGTCTTGGAATTTTGAAGACAAGAAATTATTTCAAGGTTTGTATTAATAACTAAGAGTAAGAAATACATAGCCTCATTTTCAATTTCTTAGTAAGACATAATATAGACTGATCAATATTAAACCCATCAGTCTTAGGGCCTGCTTTTGGATCTGGCCATCTTTTCTTCCCCTTGAACCCAAACTGCATCTTTTTTTTTATAAATCTGGTAATGGTATGTGTCACACACACACACACACACACACACACACACACACACACACACACACACACACACACACTGTACTGTCTGTAGTTTACACACACACACACACACACACACACACACACACACACACACACACACACAGAGTCACACACACACACACACACACACACACACACACACACACACACACACACACACACACACACACACCCCTCTGGTAACACAAACTGTGGAAAAGATGTTAAAAAAAGAAGCACACACACACACACACACACACACACACACACACACACACACACACACACACACACACACAGCGCGCGCGCGCGCGTGTGTACACATAACACAAAGACCACCAAGTTGAGGAATTCAGCAGACGATGAATAATACAATCATAGGTACACATGCACTGGAATGAACGTCGGTAGACACACCACCAACCCACTCATGAACGTCATCTGAGCACTGACCTGAGTTGTGTAGGGAGGGTTAGCCAGGTACACTTCATCCTCGTACAATTTGTCATTCAGTATGTTCCGCAACTGGATTCGGGTGTACGTCAGCAAGGCTGACTTCCCAACATCGTAAGCATCCATGCGTCTACTGGCTCCGTTTAGCCCACTCCCAAATCCCCCATCCGCCCCAATCACACCTGCTTGGGATGGGGACAACTGCAGGGTCGGATCGGTCAAAGCCTTCGCCAGACCCGGAGAGTTCGTGGAAGGTGTCTGTGGGGTGGATGGCACCTTAGTGATGGAAGCTGAGCCCACAGAAGGCTCCTTTTCAGTCTCTGTGGGCCCGATTTTATTCGTTGCGTCTGTGCCATCGTTGCCATTGATTGTTTTGGGTTTGCTTCCTTGAGGAGCGTCTCCGCTCTGTAATAACCCCCCTCCCCCGCTGGCTACATTTACACTTGTTCTGGGCGAGGTTCCTGATATCTCTTCTGTTTCTTCCAGAGTAAAGTACACAGCGGTTCCCCCCTCCTCTCGCAAGACCTGAACAGCTTGCAGCAGTTTTTCTCGATGTGATGGTTTTCGAACGTTGATTGCATCCAAGTCTGCCTCGCCGATTTGCTTACACACTTCCAAGTCATCGTATCCATTATCAATGAAGGCTTGAGTGTAGTGAACGAGATTGAGAGAACGAAGCCAGTCCTCTACAATGTTATTTCGTTCAGCCATTTTAAGATACACACTCACTCACACAGACACAGACACACACACACACAGCTGCAGCACAGTCACCAATTGTCACACCACTGAAATCGTTGAAAACGGGAGGGAGCGAGGCAGCCAACGTGTATGATTCCCATCTCTCTCACAAACGGGGCTTCATTTGATAAATCCTGACCACAATCGAGCCATTTTTTGGATAACATACACAGTCTGATCTCCTCTGTGTTGCTTACTTCTGACCACTGAACACACAGAGCCACACAGCACAGACGGGGAGGAATAAATTTCTCCCCCACATTTCGCTGTCAGACACCGACTCACACACAATACACACTGCAGTTGTCTGTGCGCGCGCAGCCAGTGAACTTTTGACGTCAGTGGGATATTCCAGTCTTCTTTGGGGATTCCCTACCTCGCCTTGTTATAAATAATGGTGACCTACAATTCTTTTCTTGTTGAAAAGAGATCAGAAATCATTGCAGCAAAGCGGCAAGAAGCTTTTTTAGAAGCATACTATTGTTGTTGTTTTTTGTTTTGATGTGATCAATTTTATTCAGTGTGTGTGTGTGTGTGTGTGTGTGTGTGTGTGTGTGTGTGTGTGTGTGTGTGTGTGTGTGTGTGTGTGTGTGTTCATGTGGCCAAATCGCCCTGGGACCTGGGTTTTACCTGCATTTATCAAAGCCAATCACCTTGGTCTTTACAAAAAAATGTATATTTTATGTAAATTGTCTGTCATGGTCTTCCAAAAAGAAAGAGATGGAGGGAGTTCAGTTGCGAGGAAAGAGGGAAATGCGTGGTGGTGGAGGAGGAACAGTGGAGCTAGGGGTGGTGGGGGAGGGGGGTAGTGAAATGAAAGGAATTTTTTACTTTTTTTTTTTAAACCTCAAAATACCTGCGGTTAAACTGGGGAGCGGGCAAGTTTTTAAAAGATTTTGCCCCACTGTCACGAAGTGCAGTGATAAAGAAAAATATGACATTTTTGACACGTCACACCAACTCATGATTATTGCGCCGCGGCCGTGTTGTGCGTGCCAGTCCAACTCTCCTCTGTGTGTGTGTGTGTGTGTGTGTGTGTGTGTGTGTGTGTGTGTGTGTGTGTGTGTGTGTGTGTGTGTGTGGTGTGTGTGTGTGTGTGTGTGTGTGTGTGTGGTGTGTGCGTGCGTGCGTGGTGTGTGTGTGTGTGTGTGTGTGTGTGTGTGTGTGTGTGTTGTGTGTGTGTGTGTGTGTGTGTGTGTGTGTGTGTGTGTGTGTGTGTGTGTGTGTGTGTGTGTTGGCCAGGTGGCTGCAATTTGCTATCAAAGCCAATGGGAATGACCTCCGCTTTAGCATCGATCAGACTTCTGCTAAGTAACGTTAAAAAAGAAAGAAAAAAAAGTCAAATCAAATCAAATCGGACGAACGAAAAAATCAAATTATTTTCAAGAGTTGTATGTAGATTAAGCAGCAAAAGCCTTTTTTTTTTATCTTTTCTTTCTTTTTCCTTTTTTTTTTTTTTGGCTTCTAGTCCTTGCCCTCTTCCCCTCCGGCCAATTCTGGACATACACAGGCAAGCACGTGCGCAACTTTTCATGCACACACATACATTTTTTTCACACGTACATTACATACAAAGATATTATGGGGACATAATGACTCTCTCTCTTCTACTGTCAGGAAGCGCAAGATATGAAAAGGGGCAGTTTTGTCACGTCACCGCACAAAGTCACATTATTGCACTGTTTGTAGACAGTGGGCCGTGCTGTACGTGCTGCTGCTGCTCTGTGTGTGTGTATGGTGTGTGTGTGTGTGTGTGTGTGTGTGTGTGTGTGTGTGTGTGTGTGTGTGTGTGTGTGTGTGTGTGTGTGTGTGTTTATTCGTATTTTTTATTTACATTTTATTCTCCTTGTGTGTGTGTGTGTGTGTGTGTATGTGTGTGTGTGTGTGTGCGCGCGCGCGCGCGCGAGCGTGCGTGTGTGTGCGCGCGTGCGTGCGTGTGTGTGTGTGTGTGTGTGCGTGCGTGCGTGCGTGCCCCCCGCGCACGCGCATGTGTGTGTGTGTGTGTGTGTGTGTGTGTGTGTGTGTGTGGCGCGCGCGCGCGCGCGCATGTGTGTGTGAATTTCGGTTTTTTCCTGTCAGCAACTACGATGTGATAGAATCACAAACATAGCCTGGGGAATCCTGAGCCTGAATGGTCTACAGACCCAATCCCATTACATCAGCAGGCAACAGGGGTCTGGCCTGTCGTAGTGTGGATGTTGCTGTACTCATCTGCTTTGCTGCTTGGCCTTGATGATGGTCTTGGCTTCAGAAAACCTGACAGACCTGTCCACCTGCTCTTGCCTAGTGCCCTCCTTTGCCAGGGAGTCAGCAGTTTCATTGCCGAGCACACTGCAATAGGAGGGGATCTATCCACTGCAGGACTGACCACTGTATGACTCCTGCAGAGGGTGACCAGAGTGGAGGACATTTAGGTCTTTCCGGTCAGTATTTCTCTTGGACTGTAAGGCCTGTAAGACAGACGGGGCATCTGTCAAGAACACGACTCCGTGGAAAGTATATAGACTGGCTATGATGAGGATTGTGGCTGTATTCGTGGCTACTTCCGTGGCTTAGTACTTCGTGGTGTAGAGGACACGCAACAAGCTCGAAAGTCTTTTTTATTTTCCCCCTGATCCACAGCAAGAGCTCAAAGGTTTACCAATGGTGAGAGTTTGCATATGCGACTGTTTTTACCTATTATTTAAGGTAGCGGCTTTCCGACTTCGGGGATGATGTCTAAACACGACACTAGAGTGCACACTTGTTTGCTTTTTTTCCCCCTTAAATTTTGTCATTTGTTCCTACAGGCACGCAATGGCCTACATTCCCGAAAGGCAGCACAGGTTTTAGCGTGTGCACAAGATATTCCTCGTATGAAAGGACTTCGGGAGAGTGCAGTCAGCACTGAAGTTAACTTGTAAAAAAATAATTTAAAAAAAAAATCCCTTCAACAGGCATCTCGGTTGTGGCTCGATACCGGACTGTCACATTGCGAACCCACCCTCTAACCACTAGGCTATCCCGCCATTATATCATTTAACTCTTTCACAACCTGGGGGAAGGAGAGGGGGTGCGGTACATACATCTTGTGCACACGTTAAAAACCGTTCTACCTTTCGGAAGAGTAGGCCATAAAGTGTTAGTAGGAATGAATGGTAGGGGTATGAGTTTACAGCTGGAGGAAGAGTGGTGGAGAAGGACAACCATGCAACCAGCCTGGGGGGGGCGGATAGCCTAGTGGTCAGAACATTGCGCTGGCAATTTGAAGACCCGGGTTCGAGTCCGGTCGAGGAAATTTTCTTCCTGGAGTTAACATCAGTGCTGACTCCACTCTCCCCAAAAGTCCTTCGGATGAGACTTTAAACCGAGGCCCCGTGTGCGAACGCACGCAGAATATCTTGCGCACACGTTAAATCCTGTTCCACTTTTCGTAAGAGTAGGCCATCGTGTGCCGGTGGGAACAGATGACAATATTTACAAAACTGCATTCACACGGGGACCGGATGAAAAAAAGCACATGATTGCTTATTCTGTTATCCTCGATATAAAAGAATAAATAAATAAAACATAAGGCAGGATAGCCTGGTGGTCAGAGTGATGCGCTCTGATTTGCTGACCCGGGTTCGGATCTCGTTCGAGAGTATTTTTCCTCTGGAGTTAACATCAGTGCCGACTACACTCTCTCCAAAAGTCCTTCGGATGAGACTATAAACCGGGGTGTCAGTCACATCTTGCGCACACGTTAAAACCCGTTCCGCTTTTCGGAAGAGTAGGCCATAGCGTCCCGGTGGGAACGGATGACAAAATTTACCAGAACTGCATTCACACGGGGACTGGATGTAAAAAAGCACATGAGTGCTTATTCCATTATCCTCGGAATAAAAGAATAAATAGAAATAAATAAATAAAAACTAATAGACAAACTCAGGAGCTGGACAAAGATCAGCAACTCCCTGACAGTAGGGATGTGTAAAGTTAGAGTGTATTCCCTTACCATCATGGCTGCTATCGGAGCAATCGACAAGGCGAAAGTTCTTGTGGTTGGGGATTCAGGTAAACGTTACTATTGATTGTCAAAAAGATCGATTGATGAATTCAAGAAATGAATAAGTACTTCTCCTAGGTATATTCTGTTCTATTCATTGCTTGACTTGACAAACGATTTGAGCAAAGAGGGCAGAAGAATGAATCGTTGAATGTTTACCAGTCGGTGGTTTTGTGATCACGTCAGTGATGACACGTCAACCCGAAAGGAAACTGGCTGCACACATTGGTATTCAGTTACAAGGTGCACAGACATACAGACACACGAACACATGTCTTTGCATGAAGGAACGAATACACAAGTCAACCCCCAAGAAAAATAAATCCCTCAGACAGCTTAGCACACACACACACAACACCACACACCACACACACACACACCACACACACCACACAGTGACACACATACAACACACCCACCACACCAACCAAACCAACATAACACCACACACACACATGCACACACAACACACACACACACACACACACACACACACACCACACACCACATATGATACAATAAACTCAAAACTCAGCTGTAGATCAACCATATCCTCAAGGTCATCAACACACAATCCAAGACTCAAACACTAGCCACCCACACTCACCAATCGACACACATATTACACCACTTGCCACAGTATGTAACATCTGTATATTACAATATTCAATCAGCCCGGAAGTAAAAACTTCGAGCTTGTGTGATTTCAAAACCAGTTGTATCACCTTTTCACGTGGTCACTTTTCTGATCCCAGCAACATTCCATAGTATTCAGATACACGTAGGTCATTCCAACCTTATCTTTTAATTATGTACACATGTTGAAACAGTGATCTTTTGTCTGTGTGACAGTGTGAGAAAAAATTGTGTTATTCGCAAGATGAATGTGAATAGCTCTTACATGTGTTCTGTGGAGTCAAGGTAAGGACTGGTACTGGTAGTGGTACCCATGTGCTGTTTTGGTGTGTGTGTGTGTGTGTGTGTGTGTGTGTGTGTGTGTGTGTGTGTGTGTGTGTGTGTGTGTGTGTGTGTGTGACAGTGAAAGTGATGTTTGATGTGTGTCTACATGTTTGTGTGTGTGTGTGTCACTGTGTGTGTCACTGTGTGTGTCACTGTGTGTGACACTGTGTGTGTCTGTGTGTCCCTGCATACATGTGCTGTGTAGTATATTAGTAGTACTAGGTATGTGTGACATTAATTAAATGCCTAATAAATGAAAACTTAAACTATACAATTAATTATTCACATAGTTAAACAGTGATACAAAATGTTGATAATGAGTATCAAATGAAGAAAAAATTGGATAAGTTGAAGAATAGTGATTGTTTTACTTTTAGTGATGTTTGTACAGCTAAAAAGCTTGTCTTAATTTTTTCTTCACCTTTTTTTCTTCAGCTCCATGAATTCAGAGCAGGAACCCCAGCAGAGAAGGATTTTTTTCTGGAGTTGTGGGACATAGGGGGTTCCTCCAGTCATCGCAACAGTCGCTCTATCTTCTACCACCAGGTCCATGGTATGTCATGTATTCTGTGTGTGTGTGGTGTGTGTGTGTGTGTGTGTGTGTGTGTGTGTGTGTGTGTGTGTGTGTGTGTGTGTGTGAGTATGTGTGAGTATGTGTGTGTGTGTGTGTGTGTGTGTGTGTGTGTGTGTGTGTGTGTGTGTGTGCGTGTGTGCCTATAACAAAACTAAATGTAGACATGGTTGGGTATTTGAATTGGTCGATTTGTGGTATCTGTTAGTTTTTAAAATGCAGCTTCATTTGTGACAGTTATAAATCTAATATAAGTTGAAAGTAAGTATGCAAACACAGACTGAACGTTTAGAATGATTTGGTTATTGTTTTTAGTTTGGCTTTGATGCCTGCTGTTAGTAGGAATTAAAAGTAAAGAAAAAGAGAGATATATTATGTCTAAAAGGCTGCCATGGCTGTTCATAAATTCAGTTGATAGTGTGTGCTTTAGTTTTGAATTTTTTGCAGAGTTTTCATAGTTTGTTTCAAAGTTTGTTTCACTTTAAAGAGACTTGCAAATAAACATGCAATCACAAAAAAACACATATTACACACAAACTATCAAACATAGCAACACACTTTTTGGGGGGGAATGAAATTCATTCAGAGTTACTTTGCGAGTTTCATAGTTTTACCCTTCTGATTTTATGATGCGGTGTTTTAAAGTTGCTTATCAGTTAACTTAAAAAAAAATTTTTTTTAAGGTTTTCTTTCTGAAATATGCTTTTTTTTTTTCTTAGATGGATGGCTTGATGGAAAAAGGCGATTGCACTGCTTATTTAATGTACCATCTGAAAATAAAAATTTGACTTTGACTTTGACCTCATAATACAGGAAGATATTTTTTAGTCTCAATAATATCCTTGAATCTTTTGAAAAATGACTAGAGAAATGATGTCCACAGGTACAATCCTTTTTTTTTTCTCTTTTTTTTTTCACAGGTATAATCCTTGTCCACGACCTGACGAATCGCAAGTCTCACCAGAAATCTGCGGAAATGGCTGGCTGAAGTGCTCAACAAGGATACAGATATCGCCAACATGGGTCTGCTTCTTGGAGTGCTGGATTTTGTCTGTGTCTATGGGGGAGGAGAGCGGGGGGGGGGGGGGGGGGGGGGGGGGGGGGGGGCGTACAGTGTGTGGTTATAGCATTAGGAAATTGTACCCTGGAGTTAATATTAGTTCTGACTCCTTTCACCCAAAAGTCCTTTGGATGAGACTATAAACTAAGGCCCCTTGTGCAGAACATCTTGCACACTCATGAAAAACCTGCTCCAGGAAGAGTAGGCCATTAGGACCAGATGACAACTTTTTTTTTAAATGCATGCTCACAGGTGTCTTGTTTACTTTAGACAGCAAAAATACAAAATAAAAACAAATCCACCGCTGAAAAGTTGGAGCGGGGTACCCCAGGGACTCCTCAGGGAGTTAAGGGAGAAGTCAGGAAGAGAAGTCTTTCAGACTGTTGGGACAGCCACTGCCTGCCCCTTCTGTTGCTCCCAGCCTGTATTTGACTTTCTTTCCTATTTGGATACATGTGTAAAGTTGGTTTCTTCAGGGTAGCTTTGTATTGATTCACATTATGTTTTTTGTTTTTTGTCAGTCTTCAGTACTGTGTAGGTTTAACAATATGATACAATGTTTTGGTCTACAGTATTTAGTCTTCAGTACTGTGTATATTTTTTTTTTTTTTTTTTTTTAATGTGGAATTTGTATAGCGCTATCTCTTGTAAAGACAAATCAAAGCGCTTGCATATGACCTACAGAGCCACAGATCATGCTGCCACCAGGCGCAAAGATCCCCAACTCCAACTCCCCGATTTTTCTTCAGGGATGGTGTCTAAACACGACACCTGTGTGCATGCTGGTTTGTTATAATTTTGTCATCCGCTCCTACCGGCACACGATGGCCTACTCTTCCGAAACTTGGAACGGGGTTTTAACGTGTGTGCGCAAGATGTTCTGCGTGCATTCGCATATTTGACAATATGATAATACCACGAAAAATGTTATAATTTACAGTATCAACTATCATCGGTGATTAAAGAAAAAAAAAGATATGTATGCTCAACACAAATTTGTTTCAGTGTATGTTTGTGTAGAATATGATTTATGAATTACATTGATGGGTAATATTCAGAAGCTCATTAACAAAAAAATTATACATGTATGCATACATGCATGCATGCAGCCTCTCTCTCTCTCTCACACACACACACACGCACACACACACACATTGGACACGATATCCTAGTGGTCAGAACATTGCGCTCGCAATTTGATGACCCTGGTTTGATACCAGGTCGAGGGGATTTTTCCCCTGGAGTTAACATCAGTGCTGACTCCACCCTCCCCAAAAGTCCTTTGGATGAGACTTTAAACCGAGGCCCCGTGTACGACAGCACACAGAACATCTTGCACACATGTTAAATCCTGTTCCGCTTTTCGTAAGAGTAGGCTATCATGTGCCGGTGGGAACATATGACATTTACAAAACTGCATACACACGGGGACTTGATGTAAAAAAGCACAAGAGTGCTTATTCCATTATCCTCAATATAAAAGAATAAAATTAAAAATAAAATAAAATAAAACACACACACACACTCACACACACAGCACAACCTAACTCAACCCAACCCAACAGCAGTAGCCTAAAGCATAGAAAGTAAGACAGCAGAGTGTGTTTTCTGCCCAGGAATGAGATCGACCCGGAGACGTTTGCGGGGAACCAGATCCCCATCCTGGTGATCGGCAGCAAGGCTGACTCCGCTGAGAGCCTCAGGGAGAAAGGCCTGGCCCGAATCTCCACTGTGGCTGAGGAGTGCAGTGCTGATGAACTCAAACTGGTCTCTCTGTGTGTGTGTGTGTGTGTGTGTGTGTGTGTGTGTGTGTGGTGTGTGTGTGTGTGTGTGTGTGGTGCTCTTTAATGCATACGTGCACCACACGTAATGTGTTGATCATGGTATAAATGGTGTGTGTGTGTACATGTATGTTTTCCCCATTCTTGCTGTATGTGAAATATACACATTGTGTGTGTGCTTGCATCCATCATAGTCATATTTTTATTTCCAGCTGGTACATTAGTGTGTCTGTGCATCTGTGTGTCAGTATCAGTATTTGAGTGTCTGCATGTGGAGCTGTTGTTGTTGTTCTTGTTGCTGCAGCTGGTTTATGTGTGTGTGTGTTTGAATAAGCTTGTCACCAACCTCCCATCCAGCAGTGCACGCGCACACACACATACACCCCCCCACACACCCCCACACACACACACACATACTCTCTCTCTCTCTCTCTCTCTCTCTCTCTCTTTCTCTCACACACACACATACACACACACACACACACACACACACACACACACACACACACACACACACAAGTGCACACGCATACAGACATGCACACACATATTATGTTGATACTCATCATAATGTTGTTTACTTTGTACAGGACAGCATGAATGTGAAATACTTGGCACCAGGCTCCACCAATTCTGTGAAACTCACCAAGTTTTTTGACAAGGTAAATGATATATATAATAATATGTTATTCAGCATCTTTATAGTTGTTATTGTCATGATTATTGTCATCATCATCAAAATCACCACCTCTGTTATTATTGTTATCATCATTGTCATCATCATCAATGAACTGTGTAGCTTCTGGACAAAGATGAGGAAACACCATGATGTGTGCCTTGTGATGTGCAAATAATCATCAAGCATCTGCTCCTGGAGTGTTGAGAGGTCCAGGATAGTAGGCACAAGCATTTTACTGCAGATTCCTAAAGATCTTTTGTTTTTGTGATATTCCAACAGACAACATTTTTTACTTCCTGGAGAGAATCAGTCTTTTTCAGGTTGATATGAGGGAAGATAATGTAAGGTAATACAAAAGAACACTAGAAAAAATATCAACTGCAGATGCTGTCAGCATGTTTTAACAGTTGTTGTTTTCTCAAGTTCCTGTTTTTTGTGTGTGTTAAACTCACATACTTTTTAGATCTGTTGAATTTAGGCCTGTATTTTCAGATGTTTGTCTATGCTCTCACTTGATAGGTCATCTCTGTCAGTGTTTATTCATGTAACTTTGTTCTAGGAACTGACGCAATATTTCTCTTCTCATCTGTGCATTGTCATTGACAAAACTAGCATCAAAGATATATTTCTTTGACCTTTTTTGATTCATGTAGCCTGGAATAATTTAAATTTGATTGATTATAGTGTAAATTGCAGCTAAGAAATTTTAGTAACACTTTAGAGGCATGGTTGACATTTAGCAAGTATGATGAAGGTTGATATTTTGTAGTGATAGTGGCACCCAGTGACTGATACTGGCAGGTGGTTAGAACAGCAACTGATATCATTGTTTGGTTTGCAGGTGATCGATCGGCGTTACTCGTGCAATCAGGTCAGTGGGAACAGAAATCCTTACGAATACTGTCGTGATTAACATGACCATTGCCAGTAAAACTGTAACAATATATGGGGAAAAGAAAAAGAAATAGAGAGAGAGATGTTAAAAAAGCAAACTACATTTCTTTGTTGTCTGATGTGTTTGTTGTTGTCTTGTGTCATATCAGATAGTCTATTGCACATCTGTGTAAATTCATGATTCACACATATTGCTCATTTAAAAAAAACAAAACAACTACAGTAGCAGAATAAAAGTATTTATTTTCCATGAATGAACAGGAATTGAGTTATCTTTGTACTCTTTTGCTCTGAAATAGTTATAAACTGCAGGGTTGGTGTTTTTTTTTTTAACATTCCAAGTATTGTCATCAGCTATTTTGATTCATAGTGCATTGCTCATAATTTATAGACCCCCCCCAAAAAAAAGTTGGTAAAGGAAGCTATTTCTTTTTCTCCTGCATTGTTTCGCATGGATTTTGAAAAGGTCAGTCATAGATTTTTTACTCTCTCTATCCTAAGATCAGATATTGTGGGGGAAAGTGATGGTCACAGTATGGGTTTATGGTGCTGTTTCCCCAGTGTCCTGAAAACAGAAAACAGTCTTTTGCAGAGTGCACAGAGTTAGTTAGTCTTGCCACCTGTGGGCTCCACCACAGGGTCTCCTCATACACCCAGAATTGGGGGGGGTAGGGGATGTGGGGAGGCAGGAGAGCCCAGTGGTTAGAAGTGACAGTCTGGGATTGAGCCACCATGGAGGCGTGTGTTTTAAAAAAATTTTTACCCTGGAGTTAACATTAGCACTGACTTCACTCCTGTGTACAAACCCATGCAGAACAACTTGTGCACACGTTAAAAAACCCATTCCACCTTTCGGAATAGTAGGCCATTTTGTGCTGGTAGGAATGATGACAAGTTTGTTGTTATTAAATGCATGCACACATGTCTGCCTTAATGGTGGGTAAAAGCGGTCACCATTGATTAAACCATTTGTAAACCTCTGAGCTCTAGCTGAGGAATAAACAACAACAGCAACAAAAGAAGACACCTAGAATCTGGGAGTAATACCAAGAGATCAATTTCATCATCAGGTTGGTTAGGCTGACTGTCAAACCAACCTCACAACTTAGCTGTTACAGAAGATGCTTGTTCCCCACTTAGGTTTTCAGTGAACTTACTAGTTTAGCCAGGAATTCCAAATCGTGTGGCCATCATATCTGGGTGGCCTGTGGGACTAGATTCTAGGTACCCAGCCATGGGGATCAGTGGTCTAAATGGCTTACGCACTTGTCTGAAAACTGAGAAGTATTGGTTTGATCCCTTGTTGTGCCTGAACTTTACCCCCCATCCACTAGACCTTGAGGGGTGGTCTGGGTGTTAGTGTTTTCAGATGAGATGATAAAGTGAGGTCCGTCCTGTCTGCTACATGCATTCAGCATACACAAAAAAGTCCCCTCAGCAACAAGAGTGTTGTCTCTGGCAAAATTCTGTAGGAAAAAAATAGCCACCCTCATAAGGAAACAAATAAAAATGCAGACATGAATATCATAAAAAAGGGGTAGCACTGTTTTTGTAACAAAATGCTCTCCTCAGGGAGAGCAGCCTAAATTTCACACAGAGAAATCTGCAATGGCAGAAAGTAGCACCCATACAGTGCAGAATCAGCTGCAGAACATCCCCCCTTGGTTTTCAATTTTTTCCCCCCAAGAGATATCACCTGTTTAGTGCATCGTTATAGCTTTTACCTTTATATGGGGTCTGCAAATTATGACAGGTGTCTTGGTTCAAGTGGGAGAGCTGTGTAATGATTTATTAGAAAAAAAAGCACTGTCTAACATTTGAATTGGGATTAGATCTTGCTGTGTGAGTATTTCGCATGGACATATCACAGTGTGTATTAGACCCTTCTTATTTTGAGTCAGTGTTTCCACCTTTATGGGGCACTGTTATACACACAGAGCATAATTGTAAAAGTTGTTGGGGCACTGAGGGGTTAGATAATAATGAGAGTCCAGAGTTAGATATAACAACAGAGTTAGATATGACACTAGTTCAGAGTCAGATGTGAAAACAGTGCTGTGAACACACTTCTGGTGATGCACAGAAGAGAAATGCAGAGGGCAGCCAAGGCACACTTGTACAGGAGACAGGTTTTCTGTTGTCTGGATGGGTAGAGAAGCATTACTGGTCACTGCAGTCATCTGACTTCACCCTGTTAGTGGTGTACAACCTCAGTCTTCTCTTTCCTGCCTCTTTTATAGTCTATCCCAAGCTCACCAAGGGTGTGGTGTGGACGTGGTAGTGGAGCGGTGATGGGCGACCCTTGTGGTCGGCAGGGCTGTAAACATCAGGGGGATTAATCGACCCTGGGTATGGTGATGGTGGCAGTGTTCGTATTGTATTGCATTGTCTGCTTTTTAAGGCCGTTAAGAGTTGTGGAGTGTGTGTTGGGTTCCCTCCGCAGTACTTTAGTTCTGCTGGTGTTTTATCATTTCAAAGGTGTCTGTGCTGGCTGGGGGAAAACAAACATGTACAAGCATTGTTGGGTGATGTTTTTGTTCATAAATATCACATTCTTTTGTTTTACTCTGTTCAGTGGGTTTTGCTTCTGAAGAAAATGGCATATGTCCTGAAAATGAAGATTATATAACTTTGACATAACTTCATCTTTATATAAGGAACATGGGTTGTTTTGTTGAAAAATGTTGTTGAGTGGTGTATGTTGTTATGTTGGTAATCCACTGAAGACTATATTAAAGTATAGGATCTTGAACATGCATCTTTATAACAACATACTTAGAATGTAGCAGAGGAGGGTAGTGACAGGTCTGCAAACGAACTGACTTGATAGACACAAAGTGTCTGCCTCCTTATCTTTTTATAGGTTTTTTTTTATTTTAATTTTTTTTTTTTTTTATTGCACACCACTTTAAGTCATGGCAGATTTTTCTGCATGAAATCCGGGCTGCTCTCCCTGGGAAGAGCGTGTCACCACAAAACAAGTGCCACTTTTTTTTCTTTTTAAAAAAAATATTCCTGTCTGCAAATAAGTTGACTTGATAGACACAATGTGTCTTCATCCTTAGCCAGACATTGTTGCTGAAAGTGGAACCTACCATTATTTGTGATGAAAAACCCTTTGGAGTTTCTACACACATTCGCAGTGTAAATGTACTAGGATAAAACATTGATGTTTACTCCTCAATTTCAGATGTTTACATTTTGTGAATTTTTATGTGAAAGACTACATAAAGAAGTTTCAAGTGTGAAAGATAATTCTGTAATTGTGACTGGTGATGCAGGTAGTTCAATTTTGTTCAGTGTTTTTGCTTTGCAGTTTAGAAAAATGGGTGTGTGCACACATGCATGCTGTAGCATTCAGTGAACAGCAGTGTTGATAATGTGGAGCAAGTCACTACTAAAACAAGGGCTGTTGTATAGTTTTCTGTTTGCTTTCAGGGGCATTTGAGTCCACAGCACACAAGACGAACCTGGAAAAACTCCCACGTGGACTGACCTCTCGGCAAAGTTCCCACATGGCTTATTCAGCAGACATACTGGTGACAGTTTCACAGATATCTGTGCAAGTGATGACTGAAAGCTGCATGGCGTCCTGATGACTGCAGCTGTTGAAACTGACAGCGAACTGGATGTGTGTCACAGAACTGACCGGGATGTGTTGTGCACTGCTGGTGTGGATGTGTGTTGTGCCGATGTGATGAGCAAACAGAGGGTGTGAATGGGTGAGATTGACACGTTTGATGGTTGGGAACAGAGATGAGATAGCCTGAAGAAATTGTGTTCTGTTCTCTCGTCACTTCGGATTTGTGGGGGGGAAATTCAGGCTGTTTTCTGTGGGGAGTCCTTTTTCATTGTCCATATTTATTTGCCTGTAAAAAAAAAGGTTTTGTTATTTTTTTTCTTTGGCCAGAGACAACTGTCTTGTTGTTGCCATGGGTTCTTTTATATGGGCCAAATGCATGATTTTTATTGTCTTTTCATCCAAAAGGACGAGTACCCATGTAAACTTTAAACCTTTTGCGTAATGTGTGGGTGTGTTACACTGTAAGGCAACCAAACCAGCAAATGTGGTTGCTGCGTGGGTTTGTTTTTTTTTATATGATAGGGTACACGTGTGGATGTGAATATGCAGAGAGGAAAACATGTCATTGGGAATCCTTGTACAGTTGTAGAGAAAGGAAAACAACTGATCTATGCAGTCAGTCACTCCAAGATGAGGAGGCGTTGGAATAACAGTCGCTGCAAACATGCAAGAGAGGGTCATCGGAGAATGAGCTAGACAAGAAAGGGTCTGTTTCTGTCTGTCGCTTGTGATAATGTTTCGTTGTCAAGAAACTTTTTTCTGTAGTTATTTGGTGGTTTTTTTGTTTAACTCTGTGTGTGTGTGTGTGTGTGTGTGTGTGTGTGTGTGTGTGTGTGTGGTGCGTTTGTATGTATGTGAGTGATTGCATGTGCATGTGGTGTGTGTGTGTGTGTGTGTGGTTGATGTGTGGATGTGTTGTGTGTATGTGAGTGATTGCATGTGCATGATTACTGAACATATCAAAACAAAATTTTCAAGAGAATGTCTATGAAAGCTTGGACACAGCTAGGTCACACAGGATGAGGCACACCCACAAAAAAGGTTACAGTGTGATGTTCTGACTGCATGACTTGACTTCTCCCACCACTCCTGGAGGAGTCAGTGGGGCACTGCCCTGCAGGGAGGGACTGTTTGAGTCAGGGTGAGGGTGTGCAGACTGAACCTGGCTGAGTTCACCTCACCCCTCCCCAGCCCACTGTGCACACTGGCTCAGACGAGACGAGACTTTAAACCAAGGCCCCATGTGTGTACACATGCAGAACATCTTGCACACACATTAAATCCTGTTCCACTATTCGTAAGAGTAGGCCATCGTGTGCCAGTAGGAACAGATGACAAGATTTACACAACTGCATACACACGGTCTTTGTGTGTGTAACTGTTCTTTTGCTTGTCAGTCTGTTCATGGTAAAACTTTCGACATCACAACTTTCTTGCAACCACTACTGTACAAAAAGCATATTAAGAGTCTGGAGGGATTCTAGATTTGACTTCTACTTTTGCACATGCACACAGTGAATCATGGCTGAAAGTAAGCAGTAGCTTGATACCTTTTCCCTGCAGTATTGATGTTCGCTTATCTTGTATGTATATTGAATAAACCAGTCATAGATTTCATTAATACTTTTGCATATGTACACACACTGAAGTATAGATTTCAGTAGGGTTACTACTTCTTCATATGCACACACTGAATAATATATTTCAATACAGTTTTTGCATATGCAGGGTTCACGATAACCGGTAACTGTCGGTATTTTACCAATTGTAAACAGGGAATACCAAAAATTTTCAAAGCCTGTGACCGACTAGATTTCCGTCTCAAAAAAAAAAATCTAGAGTGACATTTTCTGATAGTCTGTCATGCGCCTGTGCTTACGCACCCACCCCTTCCCACGAACTCTTATCTTTGGCACCAACCTCAGCGCGAAGAACAGCAAGCTTTACTGTGAAAGAATAGAGCTTCGCGCTCTTCTCGGCATGACAATGGCTTCCATTTCAATGAGTAAATGGGGCCGATGACCATGAATTTGCATGTTGCTTTGAGAGAGAAGAGTTGAAAATGGTGGAAAAAAATCAGAGGTTGCTTTTTTCCTTCTTTAACACTTTGTACCCCAAGGGTGCAGCTGCACTGCAGTCTCTGTGGACCAGCCCTGCAGCAGCTGAGTGCAGTGTGCACTGGGTCATCATAGTAAAATCCTCATATCTTTTTTGTTTGAAGCCCATTTCTTATGAAACTATGGCATTGTGTGGGTAAATGACTGCCCATTATATGCGTGCATAAAAATTTATATTGCATAAAAAAGAGTATATTAATTATGGTGTCAAATTACGTAATTGCTCTGATTTTAAGTGGTGATCCCACTGATGGGCTTATGATTTTTACGCAATGTATGCATCAAATACAACACAACAACAACAAAACTATACAAGAATATCAAATAAACAGGGACAAACATAGGTACCATACAAGTTTTCTTCCAGCATTGCATCAAATGTACTATAATCAAAGGGAACCATTGAACTGTACACATGACACTGTCACAATAACACCATGGAATATACAGATAAAATTTCTTCCCTTGTCCAAGTAAGTTCCTGAACTTTTCTACACTACTTTATTCATATGTACAGAATGTTTGCACTTCACCAGGTGGCTTGTAGTTCATTTTCATGTAAACAGTTAGTGTTTATCATAGCGGTACTCACAGTACCAAGGCCACGCCCCTCCCCAGTCACCCCCCCCCCCTTCCCACCCCTTTTAGCTGGCCTATCTCGCTCCTCAAGCCGCACACAGTCTAGTATCGCGAGACTCAAAGCTCTCACGATCTCTATCCAAAACACGATCTTTATCGGCAACGTAATAACTGGTTTAAAACTTCTGTTACTTCGTCAGCAGTGAAAGTATGATGTACTAAAGCCATACTACAAGCATATGACACGTAAAACAACAATAAACACAACAAAAACACACTCAATGTATATGCAAATTAGCTGTGAACGCTGTGCGACCAACATGGCAGCTAAAGCCAACAAGCTAAAACGACCATGTGAGAATAGAACAGAATGGGAGGGCGAAAGTGAAAGTACCTGGTGTGGTACGGATTAATCCGTACCCCGTCCAGGGGAGATGATCTCGTGGTACGGATTAATCCGTACCCGGGGTAGAAAGTGTTAAAAAACCCTCAGCCCCCAAACAATCCAGAGAAGAAGACGCAAGTGAAAGCTGTAGCACTAGTGCCAGTTTGGATGCTTTTCTGGTTCAGCCTTGTACCAGTGCTGCTGAAACAGTGGATAGTAGGCCCAGTGTTTCATCATGGCACATCTCTCAGAGACTTTGACTGCTGAGCTGCTGCCACTCGCTTCTTGGGCATGAAGCCACGCAGGAAATAGGTAGGATTTTCTTTTCTAGCGCCTGTGTCACTGTCTGTGTCAATCTCTCCCCAAAAGTCCTTCGGATGAGACTTTAAACCGAGGCCCCGTGTGCGAAAGCACGCAGAACATCTTGCGCACACGTTAAATCCTGTTCCGCTTTTCGTAAGAGTAGGCCATCGTGTGCCGGTGGGAACAGATGACAATATTTACAAAACTGCATACACACGGGGACCGGATGAAAAAAAGCACATGATTGCTTATTCTGTTATCCTCGATATAAAAGAATAAATAAATAAATAAAATAAATAAATCTGTTGTTTTGCATGACATCATTCGTGTGACTTACATTGTGCTAAGCCTATTCTTCTTTCTTGTTTCTATGCTTAGCGCTCATCTAGATCTTTGTTCAATTTAGATTTAGTTTTGCTGCCAAACAATCCAATAGTTTCATTTTGTTCACAGTCCGTACCAGATTTTATTTTCTGAGTTTGTCAAGACATCTCTGAATTGGCAACTCACAGTACCGGTTTTAAAAAATCCTAGCGCAAACCCTGCATATGTACATGCTGAATGACAGATTTCAGTAGACCTACTAGTTTTTCATATGCACACACTGAATAATATATTTCAATACGATTTTTGTATATGTACACACTGTATGACAGATTTCAGTAGGCCTACAACATTTTCCCATGCACACAGAGTAACACTGACTTGACTTCTCCCTAACTTCTCTACCAGGCAATAGACCCTGATGGAGACCATGCCTATCTCTGTGTGTCAGTAAAGCATTAGCAGGCCAAAGCATTAGCAGGAGCAGATATAAACAGCCTTAAAGGTCCATTAAAGCAGTGGATATAAGAGATGGTGTGTGTGGGAGATCTCTAATCTGAACAGTGGACGACTTCTTTTGTGACTTTGGGCAAATATTCAATGTTTTCTTTAAAGTTTGATACTATACTTAAAGCATGAGAAGGAAAGACCTTGCTGAGAGTGTGTGTAGCACATCTTTCGAGAAAAAGCCCTCTTTTAGCTAACAATTTCAAAGTATTCTTTCAAGCACTTTTTCTACAATTTTATTTTTGTTGTTTTTACACTAAGTTTGGGATAAAAAGATTCTAAAATAGATATTATTACAATCAAATAAAAAATAATATAAAAAATAAGCAAGTCCTTTCATACAAAACACGCTTAACACACAGCTTGGGTTTCTCTGTAACAATGTTTCCATAAACTATGTGGGCATAGGGGAGCAAGGCATCAGAGACCTCAGCTTCTCTAGGAGCCAGCATATTGAGGGCGGCACCCATCTCCTCTCCCTCACTGCTTTACCTTCTTGGTTCATTCTCCTCTCTTCTAGAAGACTTAAAAGATAACAATTCTCTCCCACGCCGAAGTCGGATGAGCTGGGCCTGACCTGTCAGGTGTTTAACAGTAGTACAATGCAGTTTTGCTGAAGTGAAAGGCAACAATAGTAGTTGTCTGAGTGTTAGAAGGCGAAGGAGAAGGAGAAGAAGAGTCAACACGATGAGTTGCCAACTGTCCACACCTGTGTTGCGGGCTCTCTCAGGCCATGAAGACCTTGTCACGACTGTGGATGGGCTCACGGCAGATGGGGCAGGTGGTCAGGCCGGCGCTGCAGGAGGCACAGCACACAAAGTGTCGGCAGGGGAAGAAGATCACCTCCACCTCGTTCTCCATGCAAATCTTGCACTGCTGCTTCTCTCGCAGGCTTTCGTTCTCGCGCACGAGGGACTTGATGTCTGTGGAAAAGCAAAACGTTAATGAGGGGAGGGATTTTTTTTTTTAAATGGGGGGGGGGGTTCTATTGCCTAAAAATAAGTGAGGTGTCAAATATATATATATATATATATATATATATATATATATATATATATATATATATATATATATTAAATATATATATAAATATATATATATATATATATATATATATATATATATATATATATATATATATATATATATATATATATATAATACCTCAAAGTCTGAAATGATCAACCTGAAAATCAAGGTGAGATTCTACCACTCTAAAAACAAATTTAGTCCTGCTGTTTCAAAGGAAAACTTGTAACAGGACAGTCAAACATGCAAGAAAAGACCTGTATTTCTTTTTTCTTAGTGATTGTTTTTGCAGATTCCTTAATCTGGTGAAGTAGGGAGAAGGTCAGCAACTGTAACATAGCAAAGAAAGAAGAAATCTGGCCAGACAATTTCAAGAAGAAAACAGCAGCGAACGACTCCCATCTTTGATTAAATAACAAATTTTTTGAAAAAAAAACAACTAACAAAACTAACATGAATAGATAATCCTTTACACAGAACCCACAAGGAAAAAGACAGGACGACGCAGACCAGTGAACCCTTAATGATGAGATGTGGAGACAGAGGTGAGGAGAGAGGGACACAACTGGAATAACTGCCCACCACACAACACAATGGAAAGACACCATCAATCGACAATGTTCTCTTAAGAAGCTCAACACCCAATGAAGCAAGTATACAGACCAATGTAATAAGGACAACATTAAACACACACACACACACACACACACACTCCCCAGAACTATGTTGCAGAAAAAAACACCAGAGAAATAATGCAGTCCAACAGCTACAGATGTCAAACCCACTAAACCATGGACACAATAGCCCTGTGGTTAAGACCATTGACTTAAATCCTATGGATCCATAAAGTTGTGGGTTTGAATCTTAGTGGTATCTGGTGAATTAAGGGTGGAGGTTTTTACAATCTCCCAGGTTAACTTCAAGAGCAGACCTACCAGTGCCTTAATTCCCTCTGGGTATATATACAAAAGATCAAGTACTCGTGCAAAAGATCCTGTAATTCATACAAGTGCTTGGTGGGTTACAGAAACACGAACATACCCAGCATAAAGCCCCTTAATCAGAATGCTGCTACCTTCATGGTGGGCAGAAATGGCCGCATTCACAAAATCTCACCACAGGTGAACCTTAGAGCTCTAGCTGAGAAACCACCAGCAACAAAAGAAAAACCACCAGCAACAAAAGAAAAACCACCAGCAACAAAAGAAAAACCACCACCAACAAAAGAAAAACCACCACCAAACCACAAGCAACAAAAGAAAAAACCACCAGCAACAAAAGAAAAACCACCAGCAACAAAAGAAAAACCACCAGCAACAAAAGAAAAACCACCAGCAACAAAAGAAAAACCACCAGCAACAAAAGAAAAACCACCACCAACAAAAGAAAAACCACCAGCAACAAAAGAAAAACCACCAGCAACAAAAGAAAAACCACCAGCAACAAAAGAAAAACCACCAGCAACAAAAGAAAAACCACCACCAACAAAAGAAAAACCACCAGCAACAAAAGAAAAACCACCACCAACAAAAGAAAAACCACCAGCAACAAAAGAAAAACCACCAGCAACAAAAGAAAAACCAACCAAAAAACTCCACTAAGACATTTGTTTACCTTCAGACTGGTCTCCCAAGGAAGACAAAGCAGGCGAGGCTCCTGCAGGGTGCTCCTGTTCCATGATGGTCATCAGCAACGCCTCTGCAGACACCTGGTCACCTCGCACTGCCCACATTTCAACACATAACCGCATTCCTTCAGCCCACATTTCAACACACATAACCGCATTCTTTCAGCCAATATTTCAACACATAACCACATTCCTTCAGCCCACATTTCAACACAACCACATTCCTTCAGCCCACATTTCAACACATAACCACATTCCTTCAGCCCCCTGCCCACATTTCAACACATAACCACATTCTTTCAGCCCCCTGCCCACATTTCAACACATAACCACATTCCTTCAGCCCACATTTGAACACATAACCGCATTCCTTCAGCCCACATATCAGCACATAACCACATTCCTTCAGCCCCCTGCCCACATTTCAACACAATCACATTCATTCAGCCCACATTTCAACACATAACCGCATTCTTTCAGCCCACATTTCAACACATAACTGCATTCTTTCAGCCCACATTTCAACACATAACCGCATTCTTTCAGCCCACTGCCCACATTTCAACACATAACCACATTCTTTCAGCCCACTGCCCACATTTCAACACGTAACCACATTCCTTCAGCCTTCATTTTATATATATGTATATATAATATATATGTATATATATAATATATATACACATACACACACACACACACACATATATATATATATATAACACACACACACACACACACACACACACACACACACACACACACACACACACACACACACACACACACAAAAGACCGGCATCCAAAACGAAACCACACACACACACACAAAAACATAACAGGTGCCCATCCAAAAAATTTTTTTTTTAATTTCTACCTTCTACAAATCACACACAAATCCCCACGCCCCAACTCAACTCCACACGCACTTCCATGACAGAGTGAAGTCAGTCAGCACTCACCGTTCTTCTCCCGGAGAATACCCAGCGCCTTCTGAATGGTCTGTGCACTGTGGCCATCGAACAGCAAGGCCTGCACTGCAGGGTCTCCATCAGCTCGTCCTCCGTTTGCCGATGCTGCTGCACGTCGTCCACAAACCGCTCTCCCTTCAGCAGCTGGAGGTACTGGCAGTCAGGGGACCACCGCGCATGCTCCCTGAAGGGGTCGTCGTTCGGCTCCCAGTTGAAGAGGAGGGTGTCGCAGTGAAAGCATTTCACTCGGTCCCCATCACCTGTGCAACGAAAAAGATGTTAGAAATGTATGCCACGGCTTCTCATTGCGGTCTCTTTAGTTCCCCACTCAAAGTTCATGACCTGCAGCTGGCAGGGCGTGGATATAAATAAACGGGGCAAAAGGGAAGGCGGCACTAGTGGCTTGTGCTATAGCTGTGTTCAGCCTTAAACTACCTTTGCTTCGTTCACGCATCTTTTTACGCAATGACTCGTCAAAAAAAAAAAAGACAAACAATTGAAAGAAAAGAACTGAAACTCTTCTTCTTTTTTTTAAAAATGTATCTGAATGCTTTACTATACTTTAAAAAAAAGTTACTAATGTTTTTTTTGAATGCATCTAAATGCTTTATTCTACTTTTTTTTTTTTTTAATCATAAAGGTTTTCACATCCACACAGTCATAACAAAGCCAGTAACATAATGAAACACACCTGATTACACATAGAAAGATGTAGATAACAAAAAAGATTAAGAAATCAGATATTCATGTTTGTATTATATTTCACAAACAAGTATGGATCAAGTCAGCTTAAAAATTAAATATTATTAAAACTCTCTCTCTCTATCTCTCTCTCACACACACACACACACACACACACACACACACACACACACACACACACACACACACACACACACACACACACACGTGTGAACTTAACCCTTACACTGGCGCACTTCCACACTATACATTGCACTGCCACTGGTCATTTAACAGAGAGAAAAACACAGAAAAACAGTCATATTTTCAATGATGTGTTATTTCTTTTTCCATGCTTATTTGCACAATCCACGTTGAATGAAACTTGTTCAGAATTGAACAAAGAACAAATCAAACACAATTTTAGGGGGTTAGTAAAAAATAATAGTTCACATACCTGGATGAAATGTAGAAAAACAGGGTTTTTTCTCCAGCACAAGGTGCATGCATGTAAGGATAACCTACAGACTCCACCCTAACCAAAAACAGGATATTCAGTCACCACAAGATGCTAAAGTCTCCTCGATGTTGACTCTCCACTTCATATCAGGCTACAGGGTCCAGTATACAGATCTATATAAAATGGTAGGTAAGGTATAAGGTAGTTCAGGTACAAATCCAGGTAAAACATGTCTGTTCAGCTTCCGTACAAGAAACTCCACATTTTTTGTTTAGATATAATATATATATGTGAAGAAAAAATAACTGGTTACCTTACATACACACAAGAAAAATAAACTAGATCATAGCACAACACCTTCCAAAGAAACACTCCATGCATGTGTTGTACAAGTGTGCCTTTGTAGCTAGTTGTCACCTCTTCTGCTGCACTCTGCTGCCTCAGGACTCTTTGATAGTCAACCTTGGTGTGGTACACTTCAAAACAGTGTGGCACACACAGGGTAACCTGGCACTGCTCACATTGATACACAGACTGTCTCCTTTTGAAACCCTCCTGGTTTTTTCTGGGTGGATTGCAGGCGACACAATCCCGTAGCGGTCGCTGTCGTTTGGCACCGACTTTGGCCACATTGTAGCTTGGTGGGTGTGTCCTGGTCAGTGGTTTGGGTGGGTTGGCTGCCTTCCTTCCTCTTGCTGCAGGCTGTGGGGCATCAGGGGCAGGGGCTGATGAAGAAGCTGCCTCCTGAACTCATGGTGAGAAAGCTTCACAGGTGCAAACTTGCGGTGCAGATGGTAGGCATTGCACATTGCCACCGTGAACAAATAAAAAAAAAAAAGCTTCCTCCACCACTTGTTGGTCTTCCTCAATAACGAATATTTTTCATCATCTGGTCTGAGGTGTCTACACCCCCCATGCACTGTATGTAGTTGACAATGCACAGGGGTTTCCAGATGGAGTCTCCGTTGTCATCCCTTTTGTCCAGCTTCATCTCCTGCGGTGGGTGGATGGTGGACAGCATGTTGACATCCCGTTTGTCATGGTACTTCACCGCAAGGAGATGATCGTTGTGCCGGAAGATGCTCTGCCCCTGTGTCAGCTGGATGTTGTCACCTCGTCGCCTCTGCTTTTTGAAGGCCTCAGGCATGCCCTGTCTGGTTGTACGGACTGTACCGCAGGCATCGGTGTTGAAGAGGTACAGCTGGGTGAAGAGCTCTGGACTGGTGTAGTAATTGTCCATGTAGATCCTATGGCCTTTGTCTAGCAGACCTCCAAAAGCCAGGACACCCAGCACAACCCGAGATGTGGTACTCAGGCCCTTGGTGTATGTCCATAGAGAGGACATACCCGCTTTTTGCCTCCCATGGAATTATATAGCGCAAAATCTTGTAATACTGTGAAAGTAAATGGAGCAGACTTCTGCCAGGCGGGCAGATTCACGTATCTGGGCAGCATCATCAGACCTGAGGGTAGCACCAAAGAAGACATCCACAGCAGACTGGGAAAGGCCAGGAATATGTTTAGGGAGATGAACAACATCTGGAGATCTCCACAGTACAGCACAAACACCAAGCTGAAGTTGTACCAGAGCTGTGTTGTGTCTACACTCCTGTATGGATCTGAATGTTGGAGGATGACAGAGGCAGATCTTGCCAAACTTAGATCCTTCCACACCACCTGCATCCGGAGAATCCCCCGAATCTTTTGGCCAGAAAAGATTTCCAATGAAGATCTACTGAGGAAATGCAACCAAACTGACAAAGGCACCATCATTATCAAACAAAGATGGAGATGGATTGGGCATGTACTCCGGAGAGACACACAATCTATTGCAAGAACAGCACTGCACTGGACCCCAGACGGCAAGAGAAAGAGAGGAAGACCAAGAACAACATGGAGGAGTACAGTGGAATGTGAGATGGAAGCCATGAAACACTCTTGGAGTTCATTGGCTAGGCTGGCCCAGGATAGGCAGGGGTGGAAAGACTTCGTTGCTGCCGTACACACCACTGGGTGTAAAGGATGATGATGATGATGATAAAATCTTGTAAAGCAAACAAATCGAAGCACTTGCATTTAAATCAGTCATGTGCATGCTGCCATTCACAAATAAAATTAACAAATTATACATATTACACACACACACACACACACACACACACAAACACACGATAGCGCTAGGTAATGGAGATAGAGGTGACTGAATGAAAACAGGGACAGATGTGAGGTGTAATGATGGAGGAAGATCCTAGGTGGGAAATATTAAGTGTGTCTTTAGATTGGATTTGAAAGTGTCAAATAAAGGGATTTGGCAAATGGAGAGAGGGAGGTCGTTCCGGATAGATACAGCAACATAAACTGGTTTCACATCCAAGAACGATAACTGTAGCCAGTCAAAGTAACCTACCCCCTCGAACGACTATTGTCACGACTACCAGTCGACGGCATACGAAAATTCGTGCGACCATAGCCACGAAAACGGACGTAAGGGTCAATCTTTTACCCTCAATAAAGATCATTTTGACTTGACTTGACTTGACACACACACAAACATTACACAAACAGCACAACCCTACCAGTGTAATACAGCCCACAGCGCGCCAGCTGTTCAGGCTTCTGGGTCATCTGTGAGGGCCACAAGCTATACGTGGCCAGACGAGTCGGCTCCAAAGCCATAGCCGGGTTCTTCGGGGGTGAAGAATAATCATGCTGACCCCTCTCTGCAGAACTGCTGCTTCCCGGGGCACCGCTGCCAGGGTAGGAGCTGCTCTCGGAAGATTGCCCACATGTGGCAGGGCTGGGGCAAAGTCTCTCATCGTGGTTGTTGCTTATTGCTTTCTCTCTGTCGGACCAGGGGTTCGGATCTGCCACCCCCCCAAAGCGATGTCCGTTGACAGCGCTACTGAGAGGTACATTGCCCACCGCCTCTCCCCGCAGAAAAGGGCAGCGACTGTTGGCTCTTCTGTGCTCCTGTTCCACAACGTCATCTGGGTCCCAACGCAGCAGCAGGATGTTGCAGAACACGCATCTCACCTGGTGAGGGGAAAAGGCAAATGTTTAAGCCAGATGTGAACAGATTGGGGATGGGAGGGGGGTGTCTCTTTATGATTCAGGTTTGAATTAATGAAAACTTGGAGAATTGACAAAAACAAAATAACATTTAAAAGAGGTCAGTCTAATTTGAAAGGACAGATGTTCATACTTGATATGTTTTGGCAGTTGCCACATATGTCATGAGCCTGAGGTTTTATTTTGTTTTTGCTTTATTTGCTTTGCTTTGCTATGCTTTGTTTACCCCATTCTTGGGGCTGGTGGCCTGAAGAATAAATCTTGTTCATTGTTGTTCATTGTTGTTGTTTGAATTAATGAAATTTACATAGGTATGCTCACAAAGAAACACAGACCTGTAGAAACATGTGCATTCACATATAAGATGCGTGCATATAGATGCACACCAGCGTATCCATACAAGTCTTGCACACACACACTAAAACCTGTTTTGCCTTTCAGAAGAGTAGGCTATTCGTGCTGGAAAGAATGAATAACAAAATATATTTTTAAAAACAAAAACAACACATGTACGCTGGTGCCATGTTTAGACATCAACCTCAAAGTCGGAAAGCAGCTACCTTCATGGAGGACAAAAACCGTAGCATCCGCAAAAATCTCACCAGAGGTGCACCTCAGCTTTAGCCCCCCCACCCCTCCCCCCCCCAAGAAACTGATAAAAGCGATGCAAAAAGTAAACTTTCAAGTACAGGATATCCAGAATGCAGGAATACTACTTTGTTTATAGAAATAAACAAAAAAACAACAACAATAATACTATATAATTAAAACACACAACAACAACACAAGCTACACCAGTTCAATACTCAGGCCATGTTTTGACACAACTTACTTTATCTCCAGACCCTGTGTAGATAAGTCCATTCCTGGCAAGGTCTTCTTTCCTTACAATGCTCTGATAACCCCAGCTGTCAAACGTACGCAGGCGATTTTCTTCCCACTTGTAGAAATCCGTCCCATGAAAGCCCTGTGGTCTGCTGAAAGAAGCTGACTGCTGTCCCCCTGCATCGGTAACATGTGGTGATTGATCAAAATCCTCCGTGCAGTATTGTGAGATGAGCACACCATCACATTCCAGGGTCTCCTGACAGGACAGCTTCTGTGGGAGCATAAGGCTGGTCATTGGTACTGTAAACCTGAGAGCAGGGTGCTGTCACTTGATGTGATTTGTGTCTTCACCTATGCCTGCCTGCTATCTTGTTTTGTTTTGGGGTTTTCTTTTACCCCAAAGCTAAAAATTCTAAATCTCTTAAAAAAAAAAAAAAAAAAACCACCAACAAAAGAATGAAGAAATAAAAGAGACAGTGACTGCCAAAGAAGTTGGAAAAATGAGGAAAATCCTGAAAAAGAGAGGGGAAAAAATCCCTTTTATGTTATGGGGAAAATCCTGAAAAAGAGAGGGGAAAAAATCCCTTTTATGTTATGGGGAAAATCCTGAAAAAGAGAGGGGGAAAAAATCCCTTTTATGTTAATCTATTTTTGAGCTCAGTGACCAATGGCCACCTATTAGTTTCAAATGTGAGAAATCAAACACTGAAATCTTCTGACAAGAAATCACCATTTTCCCTTTTCTTTGTCCTGTCAATGATCCAGACATTTCACAGTTTACTGTTTAGTTCAGAGATCAAAAACTGCGTGATTATTACAGTCACAGCAAATGCACCGAAATACTTGCTGACAGAACAAAACATCCAGAGGAAAACTGGGTGGCACTACTCTTGTGGTGATGAGCTATCCACTAGAAGCATCCGAAATTTTGGAGAAATCGGTTGTGGAAACCAAACATTCACACCATGTTGCTTGGCTGTCAACTCGCTGTGCACAGCTGAAACAAATGAAAATAGCACATGTGCACAAAATTGGGGGGAAGACAGCAACATCAGGGCAAGTTATTAAAAAAACAAAACTATAAATATATAATATAGCACAATTAAGTGCTACCCATCATATTTTTTTCTTTTCCTGTCTGCATGTGTATTTGTTTTCCTATCAGAGTGACTTTTTTCGACAATTTTGCTGTCGACAACTCTCTTATTGCCATAGGTTCTTTTATCTGCTCCAAATGCATGTTGTGCACAGGACCACAGTTTATCATCTCATCTAAAAGACTGGCACCCAGACCAACACTCATGGTCTAGCAGATGGGGGAAAATTTCAGGCACAAACAGGGATCAAAAACCACCACACACTTCAAACCTGGACTTTTCACTTTCTAGGCAGGTTCATTACCTCTAAACCACCGATCCACTGTATACTGTATGTAGCTGTCCTGTTATGCTTACACACACACACACACAGGGGAGGGGGGGGGCGGAGGACAGGGTAGCCTGGTGGTCAGCGTGATGCGCTCATGATCTGCTGATCCAGGTTTGAATCCTGTTCAAGACAATTTTTCCTCTGGAGTTAACTTCAGTGCAGACACCACTCTTCCCAAAAGTCTTTCAGATGAGACTATAAACCAAGGTCCTGTGTGTGAACGCATGCAGGACATCTTGCGCACACTTTAAAACCCATTCCGCTTTTCGGAAAAGTAGGCCATTGTGTGCCGTGGGAATGGATGACAGCATTTACAAAACTGCATGCACAAGGGGACTGGATGTAAAAAAGCACATGAGCACCTATTCCATTATACTTGAAATAAAAGAACACACACACACACACACACACACACACACACACACACACACACACACACACACACACACACACACACCACACACACACACACACACAGAATTTTCAGGTAGTCAATGGAAGTGAGAGCCTAGCTTGGGACAGGATGAAAATAATGTACTGATACTTGGTGGGTTTTAACAAGTTTACATGTGGTATTGATCTTCCTTAAGTTTTTAACAATCTTGATTTGGCTCTCATGGTCTCATAATGTCTTCATCATAATACCAAACATGGCTATTGTCATTTGCAGCCTGTAGATGTACATGTATACATGTATGTGTTTATCTACATGACCTCTTGCAGGCTTAGACAGGAAGGGAATTAATCATGATCAGGTCTAAACATAAGCTGGCACTGGAGAAAAAACATCTTTTTAAAAAAGTCCCCACCTTTAGCCTCTCAGGTTTGACTGAAACTGAAGTGAGCAGTCTTCCATCATGACTAACTGACCACTTTGTATGATTCTTTTCAAACAAATTTTAAGTACACAGCTGATCTTCAAACCAATACCGAATCCCTTACAGCATTCCTTCTTCTGAGATATATATATATCTCAGACGGTAAGCAGTCTTCAGATATATGATACGTGTACATATGTATAATACACAGATAAGTAAAGAATACAACTTCTAAACACACTGGTGTATAGCTCCAGTTCCATTCAGTGTTCACATAGCGCTGCATGTGACTGTGTGAATTCATGTAGACATAATTCCTTCTATTCAGCACCCCTTCTTTTATTTAAGTCCAGTCGAGTCACCATGTCAGTATACCAATTCATGGCAGGCATACAAAAATGTAATATGCACATACCTTTTTTTTTCTTTCCAGAATTCCTTAACTGAAGAGTATTTATTGTGCAAACATAATATTTGACATGTTTAGTGTAGGGCCCCATACACATAATACAGCATCTACTATATTGTAGAACTTTTGCTTTATTAAAAAAAAAAAAAATCACTGACCAACTAATGTCAAACATAACCTTGTTTTTGTTATTACCAAATTATTATGCATTTCACACACGCATGCATGCACACACGCATGCACGCACACATGGATGAGACTATAAACTGAGGCCCCATGTGCGAAAGGACGCAGAACATCTTGTGCACACGTTAAATCCTGGTCTGCTTTTTGTAAGAGTAAGCCACTGTGTGCCGGTGGGAACGGATGACAAGAATTTACAAAACTGCATACACACGGGGACTGGATGTAAAGAAGCACATGAGTGCTGATTCCATTATCCTCAATATAAAAGAATAAATAAATCAATAAATAAACACACACCACACACACACACACACACACACACACACACACACACACACACACACACACACACACACACACACGCACACACACCAGTAAATTTCTTTCAGGTGAACTGGGGAGTGGTACAGGAGCTAAAGGGAGGGGGCGGGCTTTGGTGCTCCTCTACTACACCTTTCCCATTCTGCTAATGCTATGCTCCATAGAGCTACACTCCCTATTCAGGCTTTAGTTACAGAGTCAGGCTAACAAACACAGAACACAACTCCACTTCCATGGACTCAAATACTCCTGTTAAAAAAATGTGTCATACATTCAATGCAGCTAAATCAAGAATATTATAACATACATTTATGCAGCTAAACACTATCATGGCACGGACTGGTATTAAAAGATCAAACTTTAGTTTTTAGTTCTACTTATGCACACGCGCGTGCACGCACCACACACACACACACACAGGGTTAGGGTTTTTTCTGCTTTGTTTTTTGTTGGGTATTTTTTTGTTGTTGTTCTTTTCTTTAGATAGATGGCTTGATGAAAAAAAGCAAATTGATGCTTATTCAATGTACCATCTGGAAATAAAAATTTGATTTAATTTGATTTAAAACACACACACACACACACACACACACACACACACACACACACACACACACACACACACACACACACACACACACACACACACACGCCTAAAAGCATGCACGTGAGAACATACAAAATGCACACACACTTTAAAAAAAAATTAACGCAAAGAAGTACTTCTGCTGCCACTGCTTACACTACTACTGATCAAACCCCATAAAAAGTATGAGGTGAAGTTCTCAATAGTTACATCTGACATGATTGTTAAAGGAATTTTAGTTTCTGTGTACCTGAATTAAAATCTAGTATGTGATCATTTTTGTCAGTAAAATTTGTGCAAATCTCCATTGAACAGTACATTTAACAGCTCTAGTCTCTGAGGAGTGCCTCAGCACACACGCACGCACAACACACACCACACACACACACACACACACACACACACACACATGTATGTCCCACAGACAGCCAGATCAGAAGATTTAGCTTTGTTGGCTATGTGGTTTCACAGAGTGTCACACCTTCCCCCCCCCCCCCCCCCCCCCCCCCTGTCAATCATGCCTCTACTGAGCACTGGTTCAATAAAAAAAAAAACCAGACAGTGGCCACTCCATGTCACACCACACTGTGTGGTTGGTTCTAAAGCATTTGGGGGTTGGGCCTAGTTCACTGACAGTTGACACACTAGATGACTGGCTGTTTCTGTTCACTTGATGGGGTGTTACAATCTGGTCACATGAGGTGGTCATGGTGCAAATTATGCTTTTCACCATCGCCAGTCTGTTTGAAGAAAAGCTCCTGAGAGTTCATGTGCTTGTCATGGTAAATACTCCTTATGAAGCAGGCGTTCTCCTGTTCTTATGAGTGATGTGTACTATTGCAGTGCTGGTGCTGACCAAAAAAAATGGTTTTACTCTGGCATACAGGAATTCATATAAAAGGATAATGACTCCATGGCAGTTAATGGATTAACCAAATAGTGAAATACTTGGGTCTGTTTCAGACAATTCTTTCTCCAGATATATTCTACTTGCTTCCACAGCTGTACATTCCAGAAGGCTTGTCTGTGCACACTCTTTTGTGTTCTAGTATTATCTAGGTGAAAACAATGTTTCTAAAACATTTTTAAAAATTACAAATACTTTTAATCACAAAAAAAATAGTTTTGAAAGTCTGTGATAAAAGTATGTATTTCAGTGTTACACAACATGACAGTGTGTCTGAAAAAGTTATCTTGAAAATCTTAATCACCAGAAAAAGTGCCTGAAAGTATGTACATAAACTACTTTTTAAAATGTGTGTGTGTGTGTGTGTGTGTGTGTGTGTGTGTGTGTGTGTGTAGTGTGTGTGTGGTGTGTGTGTGTGTGTGTGAGAGAGAGAGAGAGAGAGAGAGAGAGAGAGAGAGAGAGAGAGGAGAGAGAGAGAGAGAGAGAGAGAGAGAGAGAGAGAGAGAGAGAGAGAGATAGAGAGACTGTTGTTCTT
>CM060333.1:46622326-46640054 GCA_030674155.1 Stramonita haemastoma | reverse complement strand
GGAAAAAAAACCCTTTTTTGTTGGGGGAAAACCTAAAAAGGGGGGGAAAAAACCCTTTTTTATTTTAGGGGGAAAACCTAAAAAAAAGGGGGGGAAAAAACCCTTTTTTTAATCTTTTTTGACTCATGACCAAGGCCACCTATTTTTCAAAGGGAGAAATCAAAACTGAAATCTTCTACAAGAAACACCATTTTCCCTTTTTTTTGTCCGTCAAAAATCCAACATTTCACAGTTTTCTGTTTGTTAAGATCAAAAACTGCTGATTATTTCAGTCACAGCAAATCACCGAAAATTGCGACAAAAAAAATCCAAGAAAACGGGGGGCACTACTCTTGGGGAACTACCACAGAAGCCCAAATTTGGAGAAAACGGTTTTAAACCAAACATAAAAAACCATTTTCTTGGCTGCAAACCGCTTGGGACACTGAAACAAAAAAAACACATTTCACAAAAGGGGGGGAAACGAAAAATCAGGGAAAATTTTTAAAAAAAAAAAAACATAAATAAAAATAACAAATTAATGCTACCCACAATTTTTTCTTTTCCTTCCCATTGATTTTTTTTTTATCAAGGACTTTTTTTTTTGACAATTTTTTCTTCCAAAATCTCTTATTCCATTTTTTTTTTACTGCTCCAAAAAATTTTTTGCCAGGCCACATTTTTTCACTCACAAAAGACGGCACCCAGACCAACACCCCAGGGCAGCAGGGGGAAAATTTCGGCAAAAACGGATCAAAAAACCCCACACACTTAAAAACCCACTTTTCACTTTTTGGGGAGGGTTTTTACCCTAAACCACCGATCCACTAACGTAGATGTCCGTTTTCTTACACACCACACACCAGGGGAGGGGGGGGGGAGGGCGGGGACCTGGGGTCCGTGATCCTCAATCCTACCAGGGTTTTAATCCTGTTCAAGACAATTTTTTCCTCGGAGTTAACTTTTTCAACACCACCTTCCCAAAAGTCTTTCAGTGAACAAAAACCAAGGTCCGGTTTTAACGCATGCGGACATCTTTCGCCCCATTTAAAACCCATTCCCTTTTCGAAAAATAGGGCCCTTGTGGCCTGGGAATGGAGACAGCTTTTTCAAAACTGCATCAAAGGGGGTGGATTAAAAAAAACACTGACACCTTTCCTTATACTTGAAAAAAAAAACACACACACACACACCCACACACCACACACACACACACAAACACACACACACACACACACACACACACACACACCAAAAATTTTTAGGTTCAAGAATAGCCTACTTGGGGCGGAAAAAAAAAGTACTGATATTTTGGGGTTTTTAAAAATTTTTATGGGAAAATTGATCTTCCCTTTAATTTTAAAAAACTTTATTTTGGGTCCGGCTCAAATTCTTCATCAAATACCAAAATTTTTTTTTTCATTTGCACCGTAGATGACTTAAAATGTATGTGTTTATCTACATGACCTCTTGCAGGCTTAGACAGGAAGGAATTAATCATGATCAGGTCTAAACATAAGCTGGCACTGGAGAAAAAACATCTTTTTAAAAAAGTCCCCACCTTAGCCTCTCAGTTTGACTGAAACTGAAGTGAGCAGTCTTCCATCATGACTAACTGACCACTTTGTATGATTCTTTTCAAACAAATTTAAGTACACAGCTGATCTTCAAACCAATACCGAATCCCTTACAGCATTCCTTCTTCTGAGATATATATATATCTCAGACGGTAAGCAGTCTTCAGATATATGATACGTGTACATATGTATAATACACAGATAAGTAAAGAATACAACTTCTAAACACACTGGTGTATAGCTCCAGTTCCATTCAGTGTTCACATAGCGCTTGCAGTGACTGTGTGAATTCATGTAGACATAATTCCTTCTATTCAGCACCCCCTTCTTTTATTTAAGTCCAGTCGAGTCACCATGTCAGTATACCAATTCATGGCAGGCATACAAAAAATGTAATATGCACATACCTTTTTTTTTCTTTCCAAATTCCTTAACTGAAGAGTATTTATTGTGCAAACATAATATTTGACAATGTTTAGTGTAGGGCCCCATACACATAATACAGCATCTACTATATTGTAGAACTTTGCTTTATTAAAAAAAAAAAAAATCACTGACCAACTAATGTCAAACATAACCTTGTTTTTGTTATTACCAAATTATTATGCATTTCACACACGCATGCATGCACACACCGCATGCACGCACACATGGATGAGACTATAAACTGAGGCCCCATGTGCGAAAGGACGCAGAACACTTGTGCACACGTTAAATCCTGGTCTGCTTTTTGTAAGAGTAAGCCACTGTGTGCCGGTGGGAACGGATGACAAGAATTTACAAAACTGCATACACACGGGGACTGGATGTAAAGAAGCACATGAGTGCTGATTTCCATTATCCTCAATATAAAAGAATAAATAAATCAATAAATAAACACACACACACACACACACACACACCACACACACACACACACACAAACACACACACACACACACACACACACGCACACACACCAGTAAATTTCTTTCAGGTGAACTGGGGAGTGGTACAGGAGCTAAAGGGGGGGGGCGGGCTTTGGTGCTCCTCTACTACACCTTTCCCATTCTGCTAATGCTATGCTCCATAGAGCTACACTCCCTATTCAGGCTTTAGTTACAGAGTCAGGCTAACAAACACAGAACACAACTCCACTTCCATGGACTCAAATACTCCTGTTAAAAAAATGTGTCATACATTCAATGCAGCTAAATCAAGAATATTATAACATACATTTATGCAGCTAAACACTATCATGGCACGGACTGGTATTAAAAGATCAAACTTTAGTTTTTAGTTCTACTTATGCACACGCCGTGCACGCACACACACACACACACAGGGTTAGGGTTTTTTCTGCTTTGTTTTTTGTTGGGTATTTTTTTGTTGTTGTTCTTTTCTTTAGATAGATGGCTTGATGAAAAAAAGCAAATTGATGCTTATTCAATGTACCATCTGGAAATAAAAATTTGATTTAATTTTGATTTAAAAACACACACACACACACACACACACACACACACACACACACACCACACACACACACAAAACACCCCACACACACACACACCAAAGCCTAAAAGCATGCACGTGAGAACATACAAAATGCACACACACTTTAAAAAAAATTAACGCAAAGAAGTACTTCTGCTGCCACTGCTTACACTACTACTGATCAAACCCCATAAAAAGTATGAGGTGAAGTTCTCAATAGTTACATCTGACATGATTGTTAAAGGAATTTTAGTTTCTGTGTACCTGAATTAAAATCTAGTATGTGATCATTTTTGTCAGTAAAATTTGTGCAAATCTCCATTGAACAGTACATTTAACAGCTCTAGTCTCTGAGGAGTGCCTCAGCACACACGCACGCAACACACACACGCACACACACACACACACACACACACACCACACATGTATGTCCCACAGACAGCCAGATCAGAAGATTTAGCTTTGTTGGCTATGTGGTTTCACAGAGTGTCACACCTCCCCCCCCCCCCCCCCCCCCCCCCCCCCCTGTCAATCATGCCTCTACTGAGCACTGGTTCAATAAAAAAAAAACCAGACAGTGGCCACTCCATGTCACACCACACTGTGTGGTTGGTTCTAAAGCATTTGGGGGTTGGGCCTAGTTCACTGACAGTTGACACACTAGATGACTGGCTGTTTCTGTTCACTTGATGGGGTGTTACAATCTGGTCACATGAGGTGGTCATGGTGCAAATTATGCTTTTCACCATCGCCAGTCTGTTTGAAGAAAAGCTCCTGAGAGTTCATGTGCTTGTCATGGTAAATACTCCTTATGAAGCAGGCGTTCTCCTGTTCTTATGAGTGATGTGTACTATTGCAGTGCTGGTGCTGACCAAAAAAAATGGTTTTACTCTGGCATACAGGAATTCATATAAAAAGGATAATGACTCCATGGCAGTTAATGGATTAACCAAATAGTGAAATACTTGGGTCTGTTTCAGACAATTCTTTCTCCAGATATATTCTACTTGCTTCCACAGCTGTACATTCCAGAAGGCTTGTCTGTGCACACTCTTTTGTGTTCTAGTATTATCTAGGTGAAAACAATGTTTCTAAAACATTTTTTAAAAATTACAAATACTTTTAATCACAAAAAAAATAGTTTGAAAGTCTGTGATAAAAGTATGTTATTTCAGTGTTACACAACATGACAGTGTGTCTGAAATGTTATCTTGAAAATCTTAATCACCAGAAAAAGTGCCTGAAAGTATGTACATAAACTACTTTTTAAAATGTGTGTGTGTGTGTGTGTGTGTGTGTGTGTGTGTGTGTGTGTGTGTGTGTGTGTGTGTGTGTGTGTGTGTGTGTGAGAGAGAGAGAGAGAGAGAGAGAGAGGAGAGAGAGAGAGAGAGAGAGAGAGGAAGAGAGAGAGAGAGAGAGAGAGAGAGAGAGAGAGAGATAGAGAGACTGTTGTTCTTCAGTTTAATGTCTATTCACATAAGTGATATTAGACAACAAAAAAACCAAAAAAACAAAAACAAAACAAAACAAAAAAAAAAACTTGTAAAAACTTTTAACCAATGGTAGAAACAAAAACACAAAAAGTGAACACTAAACGCTGAACAATCAATCAGAACTTTTTAGAAAATTAAGAAACAGCACGAGATTAAAGTCTCTGTCTCTAAACAAGCTACTAACATGTTCATATGCACTACAGTAAACTGTCAATTGGACTCTTCTTCAGCGATAAGGCGAGTTCACACAGCATCACACAGTTACTTAAAATACTGTCCAGAGAGTTCTCACGTGTGATGGGAAGACACTGTTTTAAAACGGGACAGTTAAAAAGAATATGACTGACTGAAATCGTCCCATCACATATGCAACGCACATTTTTAGCATACTTCGTTCAGAAGGCATTTAATTTAAGTCTATTTATGAGACAAATGACCGATCTAAGATGCAATTTATCCAGCCCAAAACGTACACAGAGAATATGGTTAAGGTCAGAAAAGGAAACACGATGATTAGAAAATCCAGCGTCTTCTTGTTTTTTTCTTACATGTTTCCAGCATGCATGTTTGATCAAAGTATAATTCTCATCAACAGACATGGGTATATTCAAAGTATCAGCACAATCATAACGCATTGCCGCATTTTTAGCAGCTCTATCCACCTTTTCATTGAATACTATATTGCAATGAGAAGGTACCCAGCAAAAGGTGACATCAGTGCCTCTTAGGATTAGAAAATGTATAAGATGTAATATTTCAGTGATAAGTTCTTGTCTTACTTTTGACCCGGAGTTTTTAAGGGATTGGAGCACTGATTTTGAATCAACACATAAAACCACCTTCACAATGGTCCTGGGAAAATCAAGTAAATAATTTAAAGCCATCAGACTGTGTGTCTCTATGTGTTTCTGTGTGTGTGTGTGTGTGTGTGTGTGTGTGTGTGTGTGTGTGTGTGTGTGTGTGTGTGTGTGTGTTGTGTGTGTGTGTGTGTAGTGTAGTGTGAGTGTGATTATGAGTGTGTGTGTGTGTGTGTGTGGTGTGTGTGTGTGTGTGTGTGTGTGTGTGTGTGTGTGTGTGTGAGTGTGTGAGTGTGTGAGTGTGTGTGTATGTGTAGTTGTGCATGACAACTGTTCCCCCCCCCCCCCCCTTTTCAGCTCCCCTCAGCTCTTATCCATCCCATCCCAGGTGGCGCTAAATATAGCAGAAACTGACTGCACTTTGACTTAGTAATAGGAAGGGGCTAATTAAGTAGTAATTTTACTAGCACTGAGCCCTGGACCCTTGACAGAGTTATGCTGGTTTTGTGTGCTGTGGCGATGCAACATTGATTTGGGTCATGGTTCAATCTGACTTTAGTCAGAGCCTTGTGCAACATATTACATAGCCAACTCAGAATATATATTCCAAGAGATAATTACAGGAAATGATGCTTTAGTTATAAATGATGTATCAACATACTTTTAAAAGTTTACTAAAATTAATTGTAATGTGTAAATGTCCAAACAATTTTTCCAAACAATTAAGCTGCATTACAACTGATATTGTGACAGGTTTTGGAAACAAAACTTTTTTCCTGTGTTGACATAAATGATACAAGACCAACTGCCAATAAATGCACTTAGTTATAATCTTCAACATTTAACATGATGAGATGAGAGGTTCTGAATGACTAGACCATGACTATTATAGTATTAAAATAAATTAGTTAACTGTGATACCAAAAAAAAATTGCTGGTGGATATAGTTTTTTCTCCAAGAATTATAATACAGTGATACTAACAGTAATACCCTAAATGCTAAAACAATAACACTTTTTTTTTAAAAACAGAATTTGATTTGAACAAAAATATGCTATCTCATAGTGACAAGTAATATTTTAATCAACACATTCAAAATTTAAAAATCAAATTTCTGTGTTAATCAAAGGTTTTTCAACACACTGTAAATGTTTTACTTCCTTATAACTACCATACCAAGCAAAAAGAAATGACTTTCAGTTTCACTTTCTGTTCAGCTATTCACCTATTGTGTTGGTGTTAACCTGATGAGTGATAGTGATGAAGATGCCAAGCTCTGTTTTACACAACCTTAAAAAATTGCTTTAAAATAACTTCCCTATATTTTGACTAGGCCGTTACTGTCAACACTTCGTGTAATAGTTGTACACACTTCCTGTTCAAATTCTATATTTAAATTTGAAAAGGGTAACACTTCACAGTTCTGAAGTCTCCCCCACAGCCCTAGTCAAATAAATCATGGTCACCAATATTCCCTGGGTGTTCTTGTTTCAATTTCATTGTCAAGGGAATATCCATGGGGCATACTAGCCTAACGGAACTGTTTCCTAAACATCTAGGCCTATATCACATCTTTTCTTTTAGATTCTAATCTAGTCATAGGCCTAGAGCCTAGCCTACTTCATGTAAAAAAGTTAGAACTGTTCTACGCAGTGTGACCAGTCAATCTTGCCACAAAGACATCGACTCTAGTTCATCCGTTCTTTTTCCCATTCACTTTGGTCATGTGTTCCAAAATATCCATTAACTACACATTACTTACGCGAAATTTTGTCCTCGGTTTCTGTTTACAATAAGCTGGAAAGGAAACGCAGGAAATGGCGTGTCAAAATAGGCTGGCCTAGGCCTAATAAGAGTTACTGCCCATCAACAGGGAGACTCTTAGTTAGCCTAACCTATTTGCTCATTTTCCAATCAGTTATGCAACTTTTTGTTGCTACTCTATCTTTTACCACTTCAGATACAGGTACATCGGAAAGTACATGAATAATTTGCCATCTGTAAAGAGTGCATGGGCCATAACAATATATAACCATGTCTAATTCATTTTTATTAATATTGTATCTTGTGTACTTTTGTTTTGCTCTTCCTCTTTATACCCGTCATTCATTTAATGATATGCATGCTTTTTGTTTCTCTATAGCTCAAAAGAGTTAATGGGAATAAACTATTGTGAATAGGGGGGGGGGGGGGGGGGGGGGGGGGGGCTGGAGGAGAGCAGGAAAGAAGGGGGAGAGCATCGGGCACAAGTAGATGGGTAACAGCTTCTCACAGGCTAATATCAAGCGATATATGGAGGGAAAAAAACTGTTCACTACCAGAGGTTGGTGTCTCATTAATGCTTTGATTTACCATTCTGACGTGAGATAATTGTGACAACTAACTGGGTAAAACTGTAAGTGTCCCTAGTAATCATGTTCCTATTGCTGTAGCTGATGTGTGTGCACTGATTATATTGATCTTAGTATTAATTGAATGAATTAAAATAAGAATGCATCTCTTAGGAGTAAGTAACTTTTGTTGAATTCTGCTGGTCTGAATGATTTGGATGTGATGTATACATGCACAGATAGTGCTGCTGTTATTGCACATGCATTAATTTTGTTGGCTGTGGCTGTAAATTATGATAATAGTTATTGTTACCTGCACTATATACAATAAAAACATGAGGCTGTAGAACTATCAGATTTTTTGTGTGTATTTCACAGACTTTTAAATTTTGTTTTAAAGGAGCTGAACATACCATGGCAGAGCAAAACGTTTATTTTATACACCTTCTGTACTTGTTTTGTTAGCTCTGAGCATCATTTTAAACCACATATCTTTCCGTTGTGCCTGCCCCCTCCCCCTTTTCTCGTTTCTGTCACTTTTTTTCCTAGGATGTGTTGGGGAAAAAATGATGCTTAAGTTTTCAGACAAAATATCAGGTTTAAGACAAAGTCTACTTTTCAGCTGTAAATTTACTGAATTTTGGTTTTACATGTTTACTTTTAATATACTTCTGTTTTAATGTAATGCTGAAAAAAGTACTTTCTTTTCTGTTATAATCTGACCATAGCAAACTTTTCCATACTTCCGGACTGGACTCTCAGCTTGAGTTTATTACGTGCAGTATGTAGTATTTTCACACAGGTACTTCCAAAGGAATGCACACAGAACATCTTGCCCACACGTTAAATACTATTCCCCTTTTCGTAAAAGTAGGCCATTGCGTGCCGCGGAAACAGATGACAAGATTTACAAAACTGCACACACACAGGGACTGAATGTAAAAAAGCACATGAGTGCTTATTCCATTATCCTCGATATAAAAGAATAATAAATAAATGAATAAATAAATAAATAAATAAATAAATAAATAAAGGGGTTGTGTAGTGAATTCTGCCTTATTTTCTCGTGATTCTCCTCTTCTCATCCCCAACCTCAAAACTGAATTATTTCATACAGTAGGACATTTAATAAGCCAACACAGTATGGTTCAGAAGAGGAGAAGCTGGAAGCAGAAATCTTTGCTGACCATGACACATTCTAATATGTAGCCTAAATAAGAGCCAACCGATTTTTAAGAAAAAGAGAGATGAGTGGTGGGGGGTTACTTGCAGTAGGGTAGCTTACCACCATCCTTTTTTTTTTTTGGGGGGGGGGGGGGGGGGGAGCAGTAGAGGTTTTTGTTGTTGTTTTGCGTTGGTCATATGGATGGCTCAGTCTTCGTAGAGCTTCATGGCCACTGGGGCGGGGTCAGGCCAAATTCTCTCTCGGAGCACCTCATGCAATTGGAAGGACTGCTGCACATGTTCTACTGTCTGGCTGCCAGTCTTGCAAGGGCACTCCTCTGAGCAGCCTATGTGAAGTTTCATGTACAAATTGTAGTTTAAGCAGTTGTGGCCTGTCCTGAGTGTGAATATACAGACCTGTTCCCGTCGTGTCAGCAGGTATTAGGGGTCTGACCTGTTGTAGTGTGGATGGTTTTTTTTTTTTAAATCCACTTCTTGTGCTGCTTGGCCTTGGTGATGGCCTTGGCTTCAGAAAAGCTGACAGACCTGTTCACCTGCTCTTTGCCTTGTGTTCACCTTTGTCAGGGATTCAGCAATCTCATTGCCAAGCACGTTGCAATAGGAGGGGGTCTATCCACTGTAGAACTGACCACTGTATGACTTCACTACATGCTTATTTTTCTCTTCCATTTTCCCCCTAGATAGATGGCTTGACGAAAAAAAGCAAATCAATGCTTATTCAATGTATCATCTGGAAATAAAAATTTGACTTGACTTGACTTGACTGCAGAGGGAGGCAAAGGTGGAGGATAGATCGTTTATAGTATTGATTAATTAGTTGCCAGTTTTTTTTTTAACCTGACCCCCCCTCCCCCCCCCCCCCCCCCCAGCAAAAAACCATACTGGGCCATGGCTGTAATGTGTAGCCAGTATGGTGAATCGAGTCAGTCTAGCGCCACTATACACGGCCGGTATCATTACTCATTGCATTCTGGCAGGGATAACTAACAGATAAATGAATAGATAAATGAACGAATGGACAGGTAAATAAGTCTTAAAAAAAAATCTTTCTGCGCGACGAATAGACAGGTAAATAAGTCTTTAAAAAAATCTTTCTGCGCGCACGCGCGTCCGTGTGTGTGTGTGTGTGTGTGTGATGGGTGCCGCCCTCAATATGCTGGCCCTTAAAGAAGCTGAGGTCTGATGCCTTGCTCCCCTACGACCACAACATTTATGCGACACCTTACCTTTTTACCTTAACCATTTTACCCACCATTTAGGTAGCCGCATTCCGACTTCAGAGATAGGCGCAGATATTAAAAACCCAGTTAAAGAATCGAGGGCCTCAAAACTTGTACAAATCATCTAGCTGATTGCCCGGCATGATATAATAAGTTATTTATTCCACAGATTCGAAAGTAAGCTGGCAGAAAATCACAGCAATTTTGAAAACTCGTTTCTGATTGGTCACATAGGCGGGTACTGCGGACTCAGGCTGCAAATACAATGAAGAGTTACTCCGCCTTAGCGAGATCTATGGGTGAGAAAAACCGCCGTTCCGGTGGATGAAATAGTTTGATAATTTAACATTGGTCAGTGTTGAAAATGATAAATGTTGCTTCAAAACTACAGTCTGTAAGTATGCTTCTTATTGTTTATTAATTTGAGTTTTACACGCATTTTATGCAAACTTATTGTCCAGCCGCGCTGCGCAGACGTCCGGCGCCTCGTCGGACATTTTGAAAATTGGAGCCATCTGCCAAGTCCCAGTACATGAACCTTACCTGATATTAATTAACATTTCACAACTGCTGGAGGTCCAGTTTCCTTGTCAGTACGATTTGCTTGAAAAGCTGAGTACAGGGCGAAAACGTCGACCCGTTTAGTGAATGTTCTTTAGCCTACTGAAAATAAACCAGGGAACAATGTACTATTACAGAACAAATTGATGCTTTCCCCATCAGAAAACCCAGGATTTCACCATCATCAGGACTTTGTCATCACCGGAACTAGCCTACATCACCCGCAAAACTTCATCAATACCAGGACTTTACCGACACCTTGTGCTTATCAATACTTTATCATTGCCTGAACTACATCACTGTCAAGACTTCAACACCAGCCGACCAGGACTTCACCAACACCAGGACTTCAGAAGTCAACTTTCACTTGTTCCCTGCAAGGTGTGCTTCTGTCACCAAGTGTATTGATTTTGTATGCAAACAGTTTAGACTGTTCTGGATCTGATCCTCTCTGTCTCGGTCAGTCTCTGTCTCTCTCTGTCTTGCTGTCTCTGCCTCTCGCCGTCTCTGGCTGTCTTGCTTTCTGTTTCTCCTCTCTCTCTGTCTCTCTGAGTCTCTCTCTGTCTCTATCTCTGACTCTCTCCCTCCCTCTCCCTCTCTCTCTCTCCCTCTCTCTCTCTCCCCCCCCCCCCCCCCTCTCTCTCTCTCTCTCTTCTCTCTCTCTCTCTCTCTCTCTCTCTCTCTCTCTCTCTCTCTCTCTCTCTCTCTCTGTGTTGAATAACTCATTTTTCCATCAAGCAATTAACAGTGAATGGCTGTTTTACTTCCACTTTTGTATGTTTTTCACCCCTTCAGAGGGGCTGTGACCTATCTAATAAATCATCTGATGTCTCTCTCTCTCCTCTCTCTCTCTCTCTCCTTCTCTCTCTCTCTCTCTCTCCTCTCTCTCTCTCTCTCTCTCTCTCTCTCTCTCTCTCCCCCCCCCTCTCTCTCTCCCCCCCCTCTCTCTCTCCCCCCCCCTCTCTCTCTCCTCTCTCTCTCTCTCTCTCTCTCTCTCTCTCTCTCTTCCTCTCTCTCTCTCTCTCTCTCTCTCTCTCTTCCCCTTCCCCCTTTGCATTCCCTTACATGGTGTTATTGCCTGGGCTTCCTCAGAGCTTGTGCTTTTGAAAGAGGTCTTCCTGCAGGCTTCAGCCAACACATTCCAACATCAGAACAACAAAATTTGTTAACAGGATGCATACGTGGTATAATCATATTTCTGCTAGCCACCAAACGCTGATATGAATTACTGGATTTTTAACATGTATGCAGATTTGACCTCTATATACCTGAAGGGGAATAAAAGCACTGGAAGGTCTGCTCTTGAAGTTGACCTGAGAGTTAAAAAAACCAAACCCACCCTTATCACCAGGTGCCATCTCAGAGATTTGAACCAGGACTTCATGGGCCCGTTGAATCGAACTCAGATGGTCTTATTTTAACCACTTTGCTATAGTGTCTGTCATGGATCTGAAACCACACTGTTGATGAAGTTCTCTGAGGACATTATCCTTGGAGATTTACGACATTCCCATTCTGTATGTTTTAAGCAAATTTTAGGGATTTCTGCTTTGATTTGTTTCTTTTATCCTGATTTTTTTGTGATTCATTTATTTTTAAATGGCTTGCTCATCACCTACACAGAGCCGTATGTTTGAGGTAATCATATATTCCTATTTATATCTTTGCCAGATCTTCGTCTCCACAAGAATTTCTTGATGGCAAGGACTTCTTTAATGCCTGAAGGACATCCACATCACCACAAGAACTTCTTCATCACTGCAAGCACTTCTTCATTGCTGCAAGGACTTCTGCATTGCAAGAACAACTTCATCATCAGGACTTCAAAAGTCAAGTTTCAGTGGTTCTTTTCATGGTATGGTTCTGTCACCTTTTCATTCTTTGTATAAATGATTTTAATTTGAATGGATCTGATACTGTTCTGTTAACCTTTTCACTGCTGACCTATTTTGCTCAGGCCTATGCTGAAGAAATTTTCAGAAACAGACAAAAATCACGCATATGATTTTCAATTGCTATTAATTCAGGAAATTCCTAAGATACCTACATAAAAGTATATACTGAATGAAAGGAAATTGAATGAAGATTGTATTTGTGACAATTTTAAAAATATGTAATTAGACAGACAGACACACGTGCGCGCGCGCAGGCATGCACGCACGCACACACACACACACACACACACACACACACACACACACACACACACACACACACACACACACACACACACACACACACACCTGCTCTTCACACAAACACACAACCAGGGAGCCAGGGCAGATGTCAGCAAGAACAATAGCTCATCAACAAAACAGACACACACACACTGATAACTGACAGCTAACGAGTAGCCTAGGTGACAAGTGACACATCGGCCACTCAGTGACTGACCAAGCCCTGACCAAAGGTGCAACCATACGATACACACATTTAGTTATTCTGTTTATGAATAAACAGAGAAAAAAAGCAATATAAATATGTTATAAAAACGAATAAAGCCCTAAAAAATATACCCAACTGCATCTCGAACGATACGGTCTTCATGTTCCGATTCAGACCACGAGTACGCAGAAGTTCCTTCCAGATCAAAACCTGAGTTGTTTGCATCAACTTCGCAAAGTTCGATGTGAACTGAATAAAAAAAAACCCCTAATCTCCATTATCTTGATCTCTATAAATTTCATCAATAACTTTGGTAACTGTGTAGGTCAGTTGAGGGACAGCCATTGCTTCGAAAACCCAAAAATTGAACTTCGCAGTACCTTGTTTACCTTGCCGATTGAACGTCATAAAATATGCAAATAACTTGAACAAATGGGACTCATGGGTTGAAGATACATCAAGGGAGCTAAACAAATCATAATAAGAAGGATTTTCAGCAATGCTGAGCGAAACAGAGAGAGCGTTGGTTCATGACGAGCGGCGCTCGTCAACACAGCATTGCAGGTGGCGGTTTCTATGACGAGCGGCACTCGTCAACAACGCAGTGTAGGGGTTAATAAAGTACCTGATGACCCTGCTCTTGAAGATTAGTAACATATTCTGTATATTCTCAAGAAGTTGAGGGTTTTTATAAACAGAAATGTACTTTGTGAAATTATAATAATGTTTAGCAGATGAGTAGGCTACACAAAGTATGGATGCATTAATTTTATACTGTGCTATATTATGTCATTTACTGGTTCCCTACAAGGTACAGCTCTGTCGCCTACTGTCTTAATTTTTTTTACATAAATTATTATTGTACAGGATTAACCCCCATAAGGATGCCAGGGCCCTGTCAGTATAAACAGCATGCCCACCTTCTACAAATTCTGTTAGAAATTCCCCGTTTACTAGCATTCTCTTTGTTTCTGCCTTGTTCCTTTTCTTCCTACGACCTCTTTGTTTGCTTCCTATGTCCATTCTTCTGCCTTTTTTCTAGAAAGACTTCTTCATTGAAGTTGGATGCACTGGGCTTAGTTGTTTAATGGCAGAGCAATGCATTTTTGTTCATTACATTATCATCTGCTATGTGAACATTGGAAGAAGTACAGGATTTTTTTTCTTTCTGTACTTTGGCAAGAGCTCCTAAGCTTACCAACGGTCAGATTTTGCATATGCAGCGGTTTGTAACCACTAAAGCAGCTGCATTAGAACCACAAGGATGATGTGCATGCATTTAAAAAAAATGTCATTCCTTCATACCGGCAGGCAATGACCTACTCTTCCAAAATGCGGAATGGGCTTTGATATATGTGCAAGATGTAATGCCTGTGTTGGTACATGGCACTTCAGCTTATACTCTAATGTGAAGGAATTTCAGGGGGGTGGAGTCAGTATTGATGTTAAATCCAGGGTAAAATCTCCTAAAACAGGCATGTCCATGGTGGTTTGATTCAGACAATCATATCATGAGTGCAAAACTCTTAACCACTAGCTGTACAGCTAATAGATGTTTACATACAATGTATTCATTTTTATTTGTAAACATGTTTTTAAAAAAGTGGATGTTTTCTGTATAAAAGTCATGATCCATTGATGGTGCACTACACCATTTTCTGTAGTGATTTTTTTATACTGTAAGAAATATTAACTTTTTCTTAGTGGTTAATGCACATAACTTTTTTTTCTGCTTTGAGGTAACATATTTATGATTTTTATCATCTTCAGGACTGACCACCAGGACTTCCATCACTAAGATGTCATCTTTAACAAGTCTTCAATACCTACATTGTCACCAAGACTTCATCAACTCCAGGACTTCATCATCACCAAGACTTTATCAACTCCAGGACTTCATCATCACCAAGACTTCGTCATCACCAAGAATTCATCATCACCAAGACTTCATCAACTCAGGACTTCATCAACTCCAGGACTTCATCATCACCAAGACTTCAACTCCAAGACTTCATCAACTCCAGGACTTCATCATCACCAAGACTTCATCAATTTCAGGACTTCATCACCTAGATTTCATCAGTGTCAGATCTCCTTTAACATCAAGACTTCTTCATCGCCAAGACTTCATCAGTGTCAGATCTTCAAAATCAAGACTTCTTTATCACCATGATTTCATCATCACCAAGATTTCATCATCACCAAGATTTCATCATCACCAAGACTTCATCAACTCCAGGACTTCATCAGTGTCAGATCTCCTTTAACATCAAAACTTCATCATCACCAAGACTTCATCGGTGTCAGATCTCCTTCAAAATCAAGACTTCTTCATCGCCAAGACTTCATCAGTGTCAGATCTTCAAAATCAAGACTTATTCAACACCAAGACTTCATCAACACCAAGACTTCAACAATGCCTAGACTTCATCACAGAGCTGAGACTTCATCAACGTCAGGACTTTATTTCATCAAGACTTCATATCAAAACCAAGACATTATCAACACAAAGACTTCTTTAACATTAAGACTTTTTTTTTTTAAGTGTTAAAGATTTTTTTTTAATGCCAAGACATTGTGAAGACACCTTCTTTATCACCAAGGCTTTGTCAACGCCAACACTTCAACACAAAAACTTCATCAGCGCAAAAACTTAGCAACTTCATCATCACCAACCTTCATTATCACTGGGGCTTTCAACACAAAGATTGCATTGTCACTGAATTCAACAATGCCAAGCTTGATGATTGTTGGGACTTGATTATCATCAAAATATCTCCTTAGTATTTTGTTCATAACTAGAAGAATCTTTATCATAATGATATCTGGGCTTCATCACCATGTGGTCTTTGCCAGGAAGAAAAATCCCACCCCCAAAGAAAATCAAAAATATTATTGAGATGAAAATGGGTGGGAGGCCTTTACAAATTTGCCCCCCCCCCCCCCCCCCCCCCCCCCCCCACACACACACACACAACACTCTCACTCAACCAAAAAACTATTTCTCCCTTCTCGGCCACCCTTGAAACAAATTTGGTGCCGTCATAGAAAAAAAGAAAGAAAAATCTGAAAGTTTCACTTCATGTATGTAAGGTACCTGTAATTTGTTTTTAAGACCATAGGTCATAGGACCATTGAAAACATCATCTGGTCTCAGGAAGGAAATTGGGAAAAAAAATACGCAAAAGAGGAGTTGCACAAATTTCAGTATGTTATTTGTTAGAAATGCATTTAAAAAATGTTGCAGTTTACATTGTTTCTTATCCATTTGAAGTGAAATTTTGATATTGTCAGGACTGGAAATGACTTGGGCTGATAAATTTTAGTGTTGTTAAGCCAGTTCCTGTTTTACAGCAGCACAAGGTGTAGTTACCAAGTCCATACAATGGTTGGCCACCAAGGCCAGCACAACAGAGGGGATAGTGTGTGTATACTGTTATTTTTTCTGCGGATAATGCAGTTATGGTTATGTGTAGAAAAAGTATGTATGTGTGCATATGTGCATACAATGTGTGTGGTAAGCCTTGTGCATGTGTTTTTTAAAATGTTATCTGTTTCTACTGGCATGAAATGGCGTCCTCTTCCAAAAGGTGGAATGGTTTTTTAATCTGTGTTCAAGATGTTGTTCATGCATTTGCATGTAGATTCTTGAATGACAGTCTCATCCAAAGGGGATGTGGAGTCAGTTAACTCCAGGGTAAAATCCCTTAAAACAGGTGCCTTCATAGTAGTTCAAACCAGTGTCATCAGATGATGAGCACTAGGCTATCCCACCCCCAAGTACAACATGATTATCAGTTAGACAGTGTTAGGGATGTGTGTGGGTGTGTATGTGTGCTTGCTGAAGGGGTGGGTGAGCATAGTATTATGCTTTTATTGGACAGCAATTTAAGGTGAAGGAGTATTTGACAGGAAGGGATGCAAGTTAGTAATGAAGGGAAAATTAAAGTAAGGTTGGGGAAAATGTTTTATTTTATACTTATCCTTTTTCTTCTTTTTTCAAATAGATTGTATGAAAACATGTTTTGTTTCATACCTCGGCTAGAGCTCTGGGTTTCACCAATGGTGAGATTTTGTATGGTACCATTTTTCCCTCATCATTAAGGTAGCCACATTCCAACTTCTGGGGTATAGTTAAAAATTGAGCTTACCAATTTTGCCAGAAAAATCAGGAAGTATCTCCCTGTTCTTTCCAAATTTCAAATCTCGTGGGTTCTTTTGAAGTGCATAAGTTCCTAAACACATGGGCCTGACTTGTTGGAGTCTCCTCTCAAAGACTTGACGTCCATTTTGATTTTCCTGTCAAACTTGGAGGAAAGGGGAAGGCTAGTAATTGAACCCATAATGGCACATGTTTACTTATTTCGCATATGAATGTCTAAATCATTCTGCCACATTCCTTAGGAAATCATATAAGCCTTGAAGCCTTTTTTGCTGTTCGGGCTGTAACTTGTGAGTAAAAAATGAATAGTCATAGAAATACAATCAACTTTTGGTGGAAATAGTAATTTGTATGTAAAAGGAAAAAAGTCCAAAAACCATGGTGTCCGCATGCTATTGTGTTCACATGCATACAGTCATACATATACACAGTTTGGCAAGACCCAGTTAACTACTAATCTTAACCCTAACCTGATACTAACTCTTTATACTTACCCTGACCCTTACCCTGCATGTGAGCACACTGGCAGATGGATGCAATGGTACATGGACATCATGGTCAGT
>CM060333.1:46587326-46619826 GCA_030674155.1 Stramonita haemastoma | reverse complement strand
GGACCCATCAACCCCCCCCCCCCCCCCCCAAAAAAAGGGGGGGGGGTGGAAAGAAAAGGTGGTTGGAGGCCCCAATCAATCAATTTTGCTGTGTTTTGTTTTGCATTTGTTTGTTTGAATCTTGGTATTTGGGACTTACTTTCATAGTTTTTTTTTGCTTTTTGAACGAGTGTTTTTATAGGTTACATAATTTTTTTGTGCCAGAAACTGAAACTATAAGGAAAAGTGGGAAAAAAGAGGGGGATGGAGGACCCACAAAAAAAGAGGAAAAGAAAAGGGGGATGGAGGCCCCTCCCAAAAAAAAAAAAAATGGGGGAAAAGAAAAGGTGGTTGGAGGCCCCACAAAAAAAAACAACAGGGAAAAGAAAAGGTGGTTGGAGGCCCCCCACACACAAAAATAACGGGGAAAAGAAAAGGTGGTTGGAGGCCCCACCAAAAAACCCAAAAAAAACCGGGGAAAAGAAAAGGTGGTTGGAGGCCCCACGAAAAAAATATATGGGGAAAAGAAAAGGTGGTTGGAGGCCCCATCAAAAAAGAAAAAAAAAGAAAAAAAAAGAAAATAAAAGAAAATAAAACAAACAAAAAAAGAAAAGAAAAACGGGGGGGAAAAAAAGGGGGTTGGAGGCCCACCTAAAAAAAAAAAAAGATATGGGGAAAAGAAAAGGTGGTTGGAGGCCCCACAAAAAAAAGATACGGGGAAAAGAAAAGGTGGTTGGAGGCCCCACAAAAAAAAGATACGGGGAAAAGAAAGGTGGTTGGAGGCCCCACAAAAAAAAGATACGGGGAAAAGAAAAGGTGGTTGGAGGCCCCACAAAAAAAAGATACGGGGAAAAGAAAAGGTGGTTGGAGGCCCCACAAAAAAAAGATACGGGGAAAAGAAAAGGTGGTTGGAGGCCCCACTCATAAAAAAAAATAGAAAAGAGAAGAAAAAAAGTAAAACCAACAAAAAAAAAACAGAGGAAAAAACCAAAACGAAGAAAGTGGGGAAAAATAGGAGGTTCGAAGCCGTACAAAAAATGTCTGACTGTGTTTCTGTTGCCTTGAAACATTTTATATGGAGTTTGAAATTCGTATTTCAAATCATCAAATTTGTTGAATTGTCCATAGAAAAAAAATCATGGTCTTAAGATGGCAGTATAGTTAATGTTTTTGGCTAATAAGCTGTGTATTGATACATTACTGTTATAGTTTGATCTGCTGGGAAATTTAGGTTTTTATTGCTGCAAGGACTTCTTCATTACAATCACTTCTTTGTTCCCATAGACTTGTTAATATCTGCAAGGACTTCTTCACTGCAAGGACTTTTTTTCCATTTCCACAAAGACTTCTTTGTCATGGAAAGAACTTCTTCATCATTGCAAGGAATTCATCTCTGCAGGGAGTTTTTCATTACCACAAAGATTTCTTTGTCATAGAAAGGACTTTATCAGTGCAAGGACTTCTTCATCTCTGCAAGGACTTCTTCATCTCTGCAAGGACTTCTTCATCTCTGCAAGGACTTTTTCATCTCTGCAAGGACTTTTTCATCTCTGCAAGGACTTTCATCTCTGCAAGGATTTTTCATCTCTGCAAGGACTTTTCATCTCTGCAAGGACTTCTTCATCTCTGCAAGGACTTCTTCATCTCTGCAAGGACTTCTTCATCTCTGCAAGGACTTCTTCATCTCTGCAAGGACTTCTTCATCTCTGCAAGGACTTTTTCATCTCTGCAAGGACTTTTTCCACTGCCACAAAGACTTCTTCATCACAGAAAGGACTACTTCGTCTCTGCAAGGACTTTTTCATCTCTGCAAGGACTTTTTCATCTCTGCAAGGACTTTTTCATCTCTGCAAGGACTTTTTCATCTCTGCAAGGACTTCTTCATCTCTGCAAGGACTTTTTCCACTGCCACAAAGACTTCTTCATCACAGAAAGGACTACTTCGTCACTGCAAGTACTTTTTAATCATCACAGATGTCTTTACTACTGCACAAACTTTTTTGATTTGTGCAAGGACTTCATTGCAAAGACTTCTCATTTTTTCCACTGCCACAAAGACTTCTTCATCACAGAAAGGACTACTTCGTCACTGCAAGTACTTTTTAATCATCACAGATGTCTTTACTACTGCACAAACTTTTTTGATTTGTGCAAGGACTTCATTGCAAAGACTTCTCATTACTGAATGGACTTCATCACCACAACGGTTTCTTCATCACCACAATGATTTCTTCATCACCACAAAGACTTTTTTAAAAATCAGTGCAGACTTCTTTATCAGTGCAAGGAATCTTCATCACCACAGACTTCTTTATCAGTGCAAGGAATCTTCATCACCACAAAGACTTCTTTATCAGTGCAAAGAATTCTTCAGCACCACAAAGACTTCTTTATCAGTGCAAGGAATTCATATCACCACAAAGACTTCTTCATCAGTGCAAGGAATTCTTCATCAGTGCAAGGAATTCTTCATCACCACAAAGACTTCTTTATCAGTGCAACGAATTCTTCATCACCACAAAGACTTCTTCATCAGTGCAAGGAATTCTTCATCAGTGCAAGGAATTCTTCATCACCACAAAGACTTCTTTATCAGTGCAAAGACTGCTTCATCAGTGCAAGGAATTCTTCATCACCACAAAAATTCTTTATCAGTGCAAGAAATCTTCATCACCACAAAGACTTCTTCATCAGTGCAAGGACTTTCTCACCACCACAAAGACTTCTTTATCAATGCAAGTTCTTTATCAGTGCAAGGAATTCTTCATCACCACAAAGACTTCTTTATCAGTGCAAGGAATTCTTATCACCACAAAGACTTCTTTATCCGTGCAAAAACTTCTTTATCACTGCAAGGACGTCTTCATTGGCAAGGGTTTCTCCATTGCAAAGGCCTTTTCATTACTGCAAGAATCTTATTGGTCAGGGACTACTTCATCACTGCAAGGACTTCTTCATTACTAAGATGTCTTCATTGCAAGGACTTCTTCACTGCAAGGACTTCTTCATTATTAAGATGTCTTCATTGCAAGGACTTCTTCACTGCAAGGACTTCTTCATTGCAAGGACTTCTTCATTGCAAGGACTTCTTCATTGCAAGGACTTCTTCATTACTAGGATGTTTTCATTGCAAGGACTTCTTCATTACTAGGACTTTTTCATTGCAAGGACTTCTTCATTACTAGGATGTTTTCATTGCAAGGACTTCTTCATTACTAGGACTTTTTCATTGCAAGGATTTCTTCATTGCAAGGACTTTTTCATTGCAAGGACTTCTCCATTACTGCAAGAATGTTGTTGCTGCAAGTACTTGTTTATTGCCAGGTCTTCAGAAGTCAACATTGTTTGATTCTCTTCAAGGTATGGTTCTGTCATTGTTTCTCTTTATTATGTAAATAAACGATTTTAATCGGAGCGGATTTGATACCACCCTTTTGATTTAATGCCCTAATGACACTGCTATTGAAGTTTTGAATATAGTGAGCAAGTTGAAGAGTTTCCTATAAATAGAAAAGTTCTGATTTTGTTGTTATTATTGTTGTTGTTTGGCTACGGCTCCTGGGTTCACCAATGATGAGATTTTTGCATGTGTGACAAAAATTTGTTCCCACCATTCAGGTTGTTGTATTCCAACTTTTGGAATACTATTGGGAATTGAATCTACCAAATTGGCCAGGATAGTTGGGAGGGACCTTCCTGCTCTTTCCAGTTTTCAACCATTGTGGGTTCTTTTGATGTGCACAAGTCTGTAAGTACACAGGTCCAATGTGGTTTAGAATGTCCTCTGAAAGATTTGGTCTTCATTTTGATTTTCTCATTTAAGAAGAAAAGGCAAGCCAGGGAATTTAACGTAGAACCTTACAATTTGCTTGTCAGGCAGATGAACATCTATACCATCCTGCCACTTTTCTTCTTAAATGTTCCAACTAAAATTGTGCAAATTTGTAGCACAAAAGTAGGCTGTGTGAAGTTATGATGCATTAATGTTATACTGTGCTATGTTCTGTGATTATTTGATGCTTCCTTTTTGATGTAAAAGAACATTTCTTTACAGAACTTGGTCTTGCTCATGAGTTACTCCAGTATCCCATATGAGCTGATACTGTATTCCTTTTTGTGTCTTCAACAGATTCATCATCACTAGAACTTCACCACCGCCCAAATTTGATCATCCCCAGGACTTCAGATTTCATCATCACAAGGAATTCAGTCTTCATCCCTGCCAGGACTGTATTCTTCATCATTACTAGAACTTCAGGTTCACCAGGACTTCAGTCTCCATCATCACCAGGACTTCAGTCTTCATCATCACCAGGACTTCACAGTCTTCATCATCACCAGGACTTCAGTCTTCATCATCACCAGGACTTCAGCCCTCATCATCACCAGGACTTCACAGTCTTTATTATTGCCAGGTAACATCACCAGAACTGTAGTCTTTATAATCAGCAGGACTTCAAAAGTTAACATAACTCAACTTGCTTACTGCAATGTAACTTGCTATCTGCAAGGTTTGGTTCTGCCATCTGTCATCTTTATTTTTTGAATAGAATTTAAATGGGAAATCATCATTTTTATGCTGATGATTCATAGATTCAAAGTAGTGATAATCTTAAAAATCTGCCTTCCTTCTTGCCAGATAAAGATACGCCCTACTGTCTTCAAAATGTTAAAAACTGAATGATTCAGAACACGTTACATCAAAATGCAAATAAAACTGAAGCCATGCTCCTAGAAACCAAACATTCACTCTAGTCTATTACAGCTACTTCGCTTGAATTTGGCAATACCTCAGTTTCTCTCTACACCTCTATGAAGTATCTAGATGAGGTTATTGACAACACATTCTCTATGCAAGAATTCATCACCCAAATCTGTCGGTCCTAAATTCAACCAGCTCCGTCCATCTTCATCACCTTACTTTAGTGTGTTGCTGTGTGTCTGTGTCTGTGTGTGTGTCTGTGTCTGCCAGGGTCTTTGGCAGAGTTTGTTGATGGCAAGAACTTCTTCATGACCACAGGACTTTGCCTTCACCAGGAGAACTTCATCACAGGACTTCTTCCTGGCCCCCATGAATTCTTCACCACTGCAAAGACTTCCTTTTCCCAACAATGCCTTCATCACCAGCACTCCAAAAGCCAACTGTTAATTCGTCCCCTCAAGGTATGGTTCTGACGCCTCTCCTGTTCATTCATTATAAGGAACTGAAATTGCATTGGATCTGATACAGGTCTCTTCTTGGTGAAGTACCCTGAAGACACCACTCTTGAAGATTTTTAATGTTTGACGCTCTGAATTGTCTAATAAAGTTGAAGAGATTTGTAAGAGTAGAAATATATGGGAATAAAGGTAAATATTTGTCGCAAGAAAGTAAGACTGCATGAAGTTGGGATGCATTTACGTTATAATGCTCTACAAGATCCCGTGTGCGAACGCACACAGAACATCTTGTGCACACATTAAATCCTGTTTCGCTTTTCGTAAGAGTAGGCCATTGTGTGCCAGTGGGAACAGATAAGATTTACAAAATGGCATACACACTGGGACTGGGTGTAAAAAAACATACAAGTGCTTATTCCATTATCCTTGATATAAAAGACTAAATAGATAAATAAAATAAATAAATAAATCCCCCCTCTTCTGCTCTTCCTCTCCTGCTCTCCCTGTCCTTTCCTGCATTCCCTTTAAGGGTGGGTTGAGTAGTGTTAGATTTTCCTCTGTGCTTGTGATTTTGCAGGTGGTCTGCCTGCTGGCTTTAGCCAACACATTCAAACTTGAGAATGGCTAATTTTTTTGTACGTGATGCATGTGGGGTATATTCATATTTCTGTAATCCACCAAATGCTGACATGAATTATGGGATCTTTAACATGCATATTTGATCTTCTGTATGCATGTATACCAAAGGAAATAAAGGCACTGGCATGTCGGCACTTAAAGTCGACCTGAGAGATCATATATTTTAAAAAAACCTACATCAATTCACCAAATGCTAACTCTGAGATTTTAACTCAAGACTTTATAGGCTCACAGGATTGAAGTCAGATGGTCTTAACTGCTTGGCTATTGTGTCCCTTTGTATATCTGATACCACATTGTTGGTAAAGTTGTTTGAGGACATTGCTTTTACAGATTTACAACATTCACATTTTGTACATTATTAAAAAGTTGGAGTGAATTCTTTGAATTATTTTAAATGATTTTTCTTTTTCTTGATTTTATTTTTATTCCTTTATTTTTAAATGGCTTGCCTGTTACAATGGGCTAATTAAAAAAAAACAACACACAACATATTCCTATTTCTATCATTGCCAGGTCTTCATCTCCACCAGAATTTCTTGATGGCAAGGACTTTTTCATTGCTTCAAGGATCTCCACATCACCACTAGAACACCTACACCACTGTAAGGACGTCTTAGTCACTGGAAGGACTTCTTCATCACTGCAAGGACATCCACATAACCACAAGAACTTTTTTATCACTGCAAGAAAGTCTTCATCACTGCCAGTATGTCTACATTGCAAGAATGCCTTCATTGCCAGGACTTCAAAAGTGAAGTTTTACTGGTTCTCTTCAAGGTATGGTTCTGTCATCTATCCTTTATATTCTTTGTATAAATGATTTTAATTCTAATGGATCTGATACTGTCCTATTAATAAGGTACCTAATGACCCAGCTCTTGAAGATTAGGGGCATGCACATTCTGTATAAATATATTCTAAAGAAGTTTTAGTTATTTTTCTGAACAGAAATGTACTTAATGAAATTGTAAAAATATGTAGTAGGTAAGTAGGCTGCACAAAGTCAGGATGCATTGATTTCATACTGTGCTATATTCTGTGAGTATTTGTTTCTCAGTTCTGGATATGAGGTCATCATTTTGATTTTGATTCCTTGCTTATTACCCACTCCACTGTCACTGTTTTGGGATGATAACGTATTCCTGATAGTATTGTCTCCAGGTCTTTATCATCCCAGAGACTTCTTGGTTCGTCACCTGATCTTGTTGCCTGGATTTCTTCATCACCAGGACTTCACCACCATCAGGACTTCAAAAGAACTTCATCACATGACTTCTTCATCACTGCAAAAATATCACAGCAAGGACCTCTTCATCACTGCAAGTGCTTTTTCATTGCTTCAGGGACTTCTGCATCGCTGCAAGGACTTTGTTGCTGCAAGGACTTCATCACTGCAAGGAAATCTGTATTGCCACAAGGACCTTCTCCATCACTGAAGGACTTGCTCACTGCTGCAAGGACTTCTGTATTACCAGAACCTCTTCATCACTGCAAGGTCACCATTATTGCTAACACTTCAAAAAAGTAAATTGCTGGTTCCCTACAAGGTACAGATCTGTTGTCTACCTTCATTATTTTGTATACAAATGATTATTCTTGTAATAGATTTACCCCAGGGGCCCGTCAGTATAAATAACATTCCCACCTTCTGGAAAATACGTGCTGGAAACTCCCTCTTTTCTATCCTTCTCTTTGATACTTCTTGTTCTTTTTCTTCTTAACACCTTTTTTTCTTGGTCCATTCTCCTGCCTTTTTTCCTGACAGACTTAAAAAACGATTCTCTCCCTCTCTGAAGTCAGATACACCTGACCTGACCTGACCTGTGACGTGCTTAATGGCAGCGCAAGGCATTTTTGCTCATCAGACAGACAACAATAGTTGTCTAAACGTTTGAAGAATTACAGGATTATTTCCCTTATATACACCAAACACCAATTTTCATGCGTTTTTTAAAAAAAAGTGTCATTACTTCCTACCGGTATGCAGTGGCCTACTCTTCTTAAAGGTGGAACGGACTTTAATATGTGTGCAAGATGTTACGTGTGTGTTCATACATTGGACTTCAGTTAATAGTGTAATGTGAAGGAATTTTTGGGAAGTGGAGTCGGTACTGATGTTACTCCAAGGGAAAATTTTCGTTGATTGGGCACCAATTGACAGTGGTGTCTCCAAACCACACCATCAGATTGTGAGCTCAAGGTACTAACCACTAGGCCCCCCTCCCCCCCCCCCCTTTTTGGATGTGAGCCACTTTATTGGTTGATAAAGTGCTCTGTCTCTGTATTTGAAATTTGTTGGTTTTCAGTGTTGTGCACACAGCTCGTTGGATCAAAATACCAAAGAATCAACTGTCAGATGATTTCTGTAAGGACCCAGACCCTGTTCCTGATGTTTTCATTGATGGAGTAAAAGATGGAGTGTGTGCAGGGATACAAGCGATGATAACAGAAGTAACAGTTTATTTAGCGCCAATCCAAAAGCTTTGAGTACTTTCAGTATTTTTCCTTATAGACTTTCCCTACAGATAATTAAGAACTGTCATGTGATAATAGATGTGACTGCGAGCATAGATCTTATAAATGAGATGTCAGTCTTATGTCTTTTAAAAAGATGTTATAAGCTTTGAAATCTGCTAGTTAAAATTAGTGAGTGTCACCTTGCTGGGATAGTTCTGTCCATAAAGATAGAATGACAGTATTGATATAATGGAAATGAAGAAAGCAGTTATACAAATGTCATCTTAAAAGGATGACAGTTTTGATTTTTCTCCGTTCCTTGGCTAGAGCTCTGATTTTCACCAGTGATGTGCCACCAGTTGCTTACCATCTAAGGTAGCTGCATTTTGACTTCATTGAGATCTGAACACTCTAGTCTGTATGGGTGTTTTGTTGTTTTTATTAGATTTTGTCATCCGTTTTTACCAGTTTGAGCATGTGTGCAAGATGTTCTGTGTGTGTTTGCACACAGGATCTTGGTTTATAGTGTCATCGAAAGGAGTTTCAGGGAAGTGGAGTAGGTACTGATGTTAATTCCAGGGGAAAAATCTCCTCAAACTGTGGTCTGAGTGGGGGCTCAAACCCCAGCCATCAGACCACAAGCTCACTTTTTGTTTGTAAATGATTGATAGATTTTTTTCAGCTGTTATTTTCATTCATATTCATATTGATTGCTTTTTATTGTTGAGACTGTTGGTAGATTTGTGATGGTGTCCAATGGTATACCTTTTGAAATTTTTCTGGAAATATTTTTAATTTCCAAGAAGTCAGTAGAAATTTAAAGCAAGAGGTGTATGGATACAAGCAAGAAGTCAGTTTACAGTGAAAACAAGAGGAGTGTTTACACCAAGAAGTCAGTAGACATTTAAAGCAAGAGGTGTATATTTAGCTTGTAGAGAGGTTGTGTGTAAGGGACACAGGTATGTGTGTGTTGATGGCCTGGGAAGGGGTGGGTGTGGGGGAGGTGCAGATATTAAAGTATCAATGTTTATAAGAAGTGGTGTTTAGAAAGGACAGCATGGAGAGGGGACTGGAAGGTATTGCAAGGCGGATGTTTAGAAAGATGTAGTGAGGATGAGGGTTGCAGGTATTATCGAGGTAGACTTTGGAAAAAGAAGGGATGGGGTGTTTTTATTTATTTAATTTTTTTTTTTTTAATTCTTTTATATCAAGGATAACAGAATAAGCAATCATGTGCTTTTTGGGTGTTGTTGAAGTAGGGAGTAGTATTGAAGGTGGGGGTTACAGGTATTATCCAGGGGGATGTTGGGAGAGGAAGGGGTGTTAGGAGGAGGACGTAACGGGAAAGTATTGAGGTATTGTTGCATAGGTGTTGTGGAAGAGATGTTCAGGAGAGGGAGATAGTAGCTGGTTGTTGTTTTTTTTTTTTTTTGGGGGGGGGGGGGGTTACAAGTATGTTAGGGTGGGTGTGAGGAAGGGGTGTTCAGGACAATGGGGTAGTCATTGAGGGGATGTGTTTAAAAGTATTGTTGGATAGGGGTTTCAAAGGAGTGTGCCAGAGAAGGGGTAAAATCCCGTATAAGAGGGGAACCCCCCCAAAAAAAAACAACAACAAATACACCCCTCCCCAAACCCCCCCCCCCCCACCCCAAAACAAAAAAAAAACCAACAAAAATACTAGGGCCGGCTGTTAGGGAAAATAGTTTACTCCCAGGGTTCATTCAGGAGAATTTTTTAAACCAAAAAATTGGGGTGTAATCTGCTTGATAACAGTACAGATTAAAAAAGAAATAATGTTATTGTTCTTAGCATGATGAAAAATGAAAAAGAACCCAAGCAGTCCAAGAAATAATCTTTGGGGTTGTAATTTGTAACTCAGTACTCGACTGACGTGTCTGTGTGCTATTGTGTCCACATGCTTTCATACCTACATACAACACACAGACAATACTTAACCTGATACTAAATCTTAACCCTAACCCTTGTTCTTAACCAATTTTTTAACGTTGCATGAAAACACAAAAGCAAGTGGACACAACAGTATATGAACACAATGGTAGAAATATCAAAATTTCTTCAGCTGGGGGGAAAAAATGGGGGGGGGGGGGGGGGGGGGGGGGGGGGTAGGGTACTTTGACTATGCAGGGGTGTTTGGAGAGGGAATAGTAGAAAGAGAGATGATGAAAGGTGATGTAATGGGGGCACGGTAGTCAGGGCTTTTAAAAAAAATTATATAGGGGTGGGACACATTTCAGGGAAAAAAGGGGGGGAGTTAGGGGTTGGATAAATAGAAATGGGGGAGAGAGGAAGACAGTTAAAGGTGTATGAAACAGAAGAGAGGGGGAATGGTTAAAGGTGTATGAAATGGGAAGGGGGGGGGAGGGGGGTTATGGTTAAAGGTGTATGAAACGGGAGAGAGAGGGGGATGGTTTAAGGTGTATGAAATGGGAGAGAGAGAGGAAGGGGGGGGGGGGGTTATGGTTAAAGGTGTATGAAACTGGAGAGAGAGGGGGATGGTTTAAGGTGTATGAAATGGGAGAGAGAGAGAGAGAGAGAGAGGGGGGGGGGGGGGTATGGTTAAAGGTGTATGAAATGGGAGAGACAGTGGGATGGTGAAAGGTATATGACATGAGGACATGGAAGGGAGGCAATCAACTGTTTTCTTGTAATAATATAAAGGGGAACATTTTTATGAAAAAAAGTGCTTACATATATACTATTTTTTGAGAGGAAAATGTGGTGTGTGCACACAAATGAATATGCATTTGTTGGAAAAGGAAATTCTACTGAAAACAGTGTTTAAAACATGAGAAATTTAGGAAGGAGGGAATAGGTGATCAATTTTTTTCATGGGATCTTTTTTTGTCAATCAGATAAAAATTGTAACCAAGCACTGCAGCCCTGAAATACTATCGGCTATTGAAAAGGATGGGGTTTTGTCACTTCCCCCACCCCACCCCCAACACCACCTCCAACACCACCTGTCAGTGTTGGTGGTGCTGGAAAGTGTTTTGATGATATACTTTGTTCCTTTTAGAATTAAAAAAAAATTTTTTTATTTAGAATATTGTGGTCCTATAATCAAGTTTGTCGTTGGTTAAAGAATGGGAAATATTTGTCTTTCAGAGATGGAGAATATTATTTTTAATTGTATGGTTGATTTCTTTCATTTCCTTCATTTAACCTTTTTGTTGGACCTGGTTAGATTTTTGTTGTAATATTCCTGGAATTACTTTGACAGGGTGATAAATTTGTCAAGGGAAAATGTAATTAATGGTTTTTTTCAAAACCTTTTTCCTTTTGATCACTTTTGGATTATTTTGGTTTTCTTTCTTTTTTTGCTCGTTGGATCAGATAATTTGTTTAGAAATGATATAGTTGTATTTGTTATTGATAGAACGATTTTTCTTAGGGCTAGGAGGGAAAGTGAACAAAACACTAGAGGTTTTTGTTTTTGCTGAAGAAGAGAATGTAAAGCCCCCCTTCCCCCAAAAAAGAGATGCTCCATGATCTGTATGCAACTGAAGCCCATTAAAAAATTAAGGGTTGGGGGTCACAGTTGTTTGTGGGGTTTGATCTAGAAAGATTATGATCTGAAAATGTTTGTTGGTAGGTTTTCTTATAGAGAAAACAAAGTTTTGGACGAGTTTTTCTTAGATTAAAGATGTACAAGTAGTGTCCAGAAATACACTGTTTATTGGAAAGATGATTTATTTTGTCATGGGAGATATGGAAAGTGGTATGTAATATAGTTTGTTTTCTTTTTTTTTCTTTTTTTTCAGCAATCGTGGATACATGTGAAGAGACTTCAATGTAGATAGATTATATCAAAGAAAATTACTCCCAATTAGTTTGTGATACTCTCATAAGTTTATAGGATTTTTTCATACATATGTTTAAACTAATCGGTTTCAAGTACAATTGGTGCAAACACACTCGGTTTTTTTTGGTTTTTTTTTCAAGCTTTGTCCATCCTGGGCTAGATTCACAATCAGATAAAAATTTTAACTGGGCCAAGCAAGATGAAAAGGTTCTTGGGCTAGATTCACATTCAGATAAAAAATTTTAAGTGGGCCAAGCGAGATGAAAAAGTAGTTTTGGAAGGATGATAGCGAGAGGTGTTGGTTTTTTTTTTCTCAACATGTGGGCTGATGTGGCTTTTCATTTTTTCTCTTTAAAAAGTTTTTGGAGGGTCAGATCAAGTTTGTTTGGAAATACTGTAGTCTTGAAATCGTGTTTGCTGTTATCAAAATTTGTTCTGGAAACATAAATTGGCTGTTTTTCTTATTGTTCGCTCTTAGGGGGTGGGGGTTATTACTTTTTGTTTGTTGACTTTTTTGTTAATCAAATCCACTTTATATATCTCTATCCTGTAATCATGTTTCCAGTTAGAGGGAGGATAAATTTTGTTATGGAAAGATGAACAGAGAATGTTGTAAATTACATGATTTTGTTTCCCTTTTTCTAAAAAAAAAAACCACCACCTGTAAATATCTAGCTCTGAAATTATGTTTGTTGTTGGTGGGATAGGACACTTGTTATGGACAGATTGAATGAGTGCATTTTCAGGGATGTGGTGTGTTGTCTTTTTGTTGTTGTCATTGTTTAGGGGTTTTTTTTGTGTTTTTTTCAAACTTTTGTTATTGATTATGATTATTCAGCTTTTGTGTGTACTGAATCATATTTGTTCTGGACAGCATGATAATTTTGTCATGGAAAATGTTTTATTTTTTAATGATATAGTTTTTCTATTGTGTTTTAATACTTTTCATTTCATCTTTCTCCTTGGTAATATGGCAAGGACCATGTTTTATGATGTCTCTAAGATATTGCCAAAGAAAAAAAAACCCAAACAAAAGCAGCAGTGGATTTCAAAAGATTTCTTGATTACCAGGAAGAGTGATAAAGAGCAGAGCCGAGTGATACAAACAAATGTGATATTGAATGACCTTGTGAAGGAAATGTGGCTGTTGTAGTTGCTAGGGCTATAACATGAAGTGAAGTGGCCAGTATCATGTCAAGATTTTTGGTTGAAAGTATTGTCTTTGGTTTTGTTGCTCTGTTACTACACTTCTTTTTTTTTTTTAAAGACTTTTTTGGGGGGCCGGAACCCAATTAACTATGTTCGAGCATGGGAACAAAGGTGTGAGTAAACTTTTACAATCCAGTGTTATAACCTATATCATAAGAGATCATAAAATCAAAGCTTGCCCATATGAACGAGTGGAGAAAATATTGCATGTTTCTTCAAAGATCAACAAATAAGATCTTTTTTGTTACTAGTATTGCTTCCACTTTTCTTGTATTTTGTAATGGTCCTGTACAAAATTGATGTGTATATCTCAAAAAGTTTACAAAACAAGTGGTGAGCACACACCACTGGCACTTGACCTCCCAGCTGACTTTCCTGAGAAAAATACAAACTTTAACTTCTCTTCCTTAAAATTAAAAGCTGGTGTTTTGTACTTACTCATTCAGGGTGTCTGTGCTTTCTGGCTGTAAAGATGATATGGTTGGAACCAAGAAGCTTTTGTTACTTCTGCGATTTTAAAGCATATTGGAATGAGTGTCATTGTGGTAAGATATTTCAAAACCTGGTGTGAGAATTCAAAAAACAAACAAAAGTCATTTGGTCAATCATTGTGTTACTGCTGGTCAGAGCATTGGGAAAAGACTACCTCCCCCTTAATCCAAAAAGTGAGGCTCACAGTTCAAATGAAACAAAATGAACGGGAAAATTTAGGACTTGAAAACATATTGTCAAAACTTTATGAAAAGTTATGCAAATATATATATACAAAAGGCATAAGACCGACAATAAAACTACAGCCTGACCAGGTCTTTGTTCCGAGTTCCATTCACATATGACTGGGGGTGTTACAAGTGTAAAGAATGGGCACATAATCCTGAATACACATACTCCTCTTCATTCTCTCTCTCCCCCGTCACTTTTCCCTGAAGTCTTTTGGAATGAACGCACACAGAATATCTTGCGCACACATTAAAATCTGTTCCCCTCTTCAGAAGATTAGGCAGTTATGTGCTGGTGGGAATGGATGAAAAAATTTACAAAATTGCATACACTTGTGGACTGGGTGTAAACATGTGCGCAGGGTGTGTACTCTTGAACCTTCAAAGCACTCGTTACTAGATGTAAATATAAGTTGCAAAATCACTTTAAAGCTATTGTCATATTTCTGAAAACTAGGCCTGTGCAAGTGTTGATGGGGAGACAGCCCTGATATGGCCTCTGTGGTCGGCAAGGCTGTAAATGAGATCAAATTGGACTGAAGTGTTGATGTTACTGTCACATTTGTTTGAATGATTTGATGCCAAGATGTACATTCTCCAATGGAAAAGGAGAAAAGAAGAGATAATACTGAACACAATCCTCAAACACTTGAACTATTATCAATCTTTTTGATAATAGCAATAAAATGAACATCATCATATTATGATAAACATAGTTATTACACTCAAAGTATAAAATAATGGACTAAAATGTTAATGAAAGTTTAGGTACAATCAAAACACATCAAAATCTGAAAATGAACATATTCATCCAGAGACAAACACAATTAAAATTATAAGCAACACATTCACAGAGAGAGGGAGAGAAGTAATCAATCAGTCAATGAAACTGGCAATAAGCTGATTGGTTCACCATCAATGGACCCTTTTACATTAATTCTCTCAGGACATTTCGTAAGTCACTACATTTGGACTTCCATATCATTCCATGACAGACAAGCTCATTTTTAAAATTCTTTATTGGCACCATAAGTGAGGCATCACATCAAAACCAAATGAAAAAATTTCAACACTCTAAAACAATCTTGAAATGGTCTTTGAACAACAGCAAGACCAAACCAACCAACAAACAACATGCAAGAACAGACTGAAGAAAAGAAAGATAGATCAATGAAATATGATAAACAAAAACATCCTACTGAAAAAACATTGGTCTAATGTAAAAATCAAGCACAAAATTGTCTCATGAATTTTTAACATAAATGCAATAAAATACAAAAACATTGACTGCATCTTCATTGCGCGCACACACACAACAAAACTAAAAAAAATCAGCCTGCAATATTGAATGCCTAACACAGTCCTTCACCATTGCAAAAATCACTGATACCCTTTCATCCATACTTTCAAGTATTGTGATAGGCATAATTAATTAATGTGCTTGGCACTATGCAAAGGGTAAATAGGAAAATAATATGCATTTACATCTTCCTTTCAATATTCTAAGATATGATACAACTCATTTTAGCAATGTTGAGGTACCTTTCCCTCCCCCCTCCCAGATTTTTCATTCAGTATTCAAAACATTTACCTATAATGTGTTTTTACTTTATTTCTTTTCCCCTACTATATCATGTTTCTGCAAAATCTGCTCAAATTTTAAAACAAGCAAAACACACATAAAGAGGAAAAAAAGGGGAAAAAGTCAATTTTTTTTTCTTTTTTCTTTGAGCAAATCTTTTTTTAAATATACTTTCATTTTTAAGCCCCCCCCCAAAAAAAAAAAAAAAAAATTTTTTTTCTTTTCATTATCACTGTCATTTATTGTTCTCACTGACCTGTTTGTTGTTAACAGCTTTATAGATATTGTTTTTACGTGAAGAAAAACTTACAATCTGATGATAGTCGAATGTAGAAAGAACCTCTTTTGACAACAGGACATCAGAAGATCACAGAGGAGCTGTTTCTGGTAATCACATTGGGTAAAAAAAACAAAAAAACAAAACCCTCTAAAGTTTAGAACTCTGGAGCTGCAATAACGTGTTACAATAGGCTTAAAAACCCTTTCCTAATCATGAACTGTCCATGAGAAAAGCAGAACAGAGTTAGTGCCTGTTGCTCATTGTCTCAGCCGATTGCTAATTTCATATGAGCAGATGACAATGACTCAAATTCATATGAAAAAGACTGCAACAAAGAAGATTGAAAAAACTTAATCAACAATAAACAAAACAATATTCTAAAACATGGCAACTTTACCCTGGTTCACGAATGATAAAGTTTGGCACTAAATCTGATATAGAAAAGGTGACGAGGCAAATGCAGAGAATTATTTTTTTTTTCATATGCCACATGAAAAGCTCGAGCACGCAAGCGTACATACATAAGAAAGACGAAAGAACTTGGGTGTATTCTCAGATACACCAATTGCAAAAGGTAATTATGCTTTGTCTCCAAAAAAGTTTACCATAAGTATCCACCAGCATTACGTAAATTCTATTGTAAATCCTTGTCAACTTGTACACGAGAGAAATCTGCTGTGACATAAAGTGGTATAAAAAAAAAAGAGAGGTCATGACCCATCATTACGGTTAAGCATCTATTACATTGATTTTTCTCCTTTCAAACATTTGGTAGTTGTGAATTTGCATATATGGATTGGTCTCCACTCAGTGAACTATGAGCCTCCAGCATGAAATGTGTAGCTTTATACCTGACCCACTTTTCCACTAGGAGGTATCATAAACCGGTCATGTGGTCGATTTGGAGATTTCCATTGATTGTAAAACTAAATGCTGTCTCCTACTTTGTACTGAAGTATCAAGCCACAATTTTGTTTCCTTTCGCTTTAAAAGAACATTTAAATCCCCCCACCCCTAATCCTGACCATCTATTTTGTAATATCCTAAATTCGTCAGTTTCTCTTTTTGTCACTTCACAGTGTCTAGCATTTTAATCTGTAATTTTTCATAGAATTGTCCTATTTTCAGTCTGTTTTTCTTTTTATTAAATAGCTTTCTCATCGCATATTTATATTATGCTACCATTTAAAATTTGACCTCCAGTGCTATGCAACTCAATATGTGGTGAAGGGGCACAAATCTTGAGAGACTGAACCCAAATTTGTGTAGTGATGCTTTGCAAAGTAGCCACACTAATTATTCTGTATTTATTCATGTATTTTTGTGGTTTCTGCTTTGATATTATGTTTTGTTCTTTTAGATTACATCACCCCCCTCAACACACACACTGTACAACAATCAGAATTCTGAAGTGTGTGTGTGTGTATACAAATTTATGTGTATAGGTGCATGTGTGTGTATGTGCCCTCATGAATGCACTTGTTTAAACACACATAATTATGAGTACGAATGTGTATACTGCATGTAAATGATAGTGCTTTTCCATAAAACATCAGTGCGAAGTTATGAACCAAAAAAATGCCAGTTTTTTGGCACGAACCACACATCACTGGTAGGCTACAACCAATTCAGACCATACCGTCAAGCTTTTAGTCACCACACACTCTGTCTGACCCAAACCATAACCCAATAATTCCAGGTGTAGCACTCTCCATGAAACTGCCCTTCATGGGATAAAGCATTTTTGACTTGGCTTGACTTATGTGATTGACTTCTGCATGAACTCCTCAAGGAGTCCTTGAGGCCCTGCACTGAAACCTTCAGGCAGCTTGTCTGTGGCAAGATGAACCTTCTCTCCCCACAGGGTGCAAGCTAGGTATGTGTGGGTCACTCATACCCCTGACCACACTTGATCCACTTCTCCAAAAAGTGTTCAGGATTTAAATATGTGAGCTACATGTTCTCAGTGTGTTTGCAAACAGGACTTTGTTTTCAAGTCTCGTCTGAAGGATTTGTTGGGAATAGAGTTGGTTTTAGATTCAACTCCAGGTGAGAAATTCTGGTGCACAAACACCCAGTGGAGGTTGAACCTTCTCTCTCATACACACTATCAGATCACAAGTTCAATGCTTTATCCGCTAGGCCAGTCCTCCCCATTTACAGCACCCATACCCACATTCTGGTCCAGCAAGAGTAAATAACAAAATGTTCAGATTCAAACAAACAGTGTAACACGATTTTCCAGTTTATTTCTCTCTCAAAACAAGATGAAAACCATGAGACTCAAAACAAGTTTATGAACAGAAACAGGACATTTTAAAAATGCAAACAAAAGATTAAATCCTTTTCATCAAGAAATGTAAAAATAAACACAGAGATTGATAGTTAATTTGTTATGTTATCAGAAGACCTTTACAGTTTTTGCAATCCACCACTTTGTTTGTCAGCGAAAGTTGGCATCTAAAGAATTTAGCGGTCATAAATACAAAGTACATTTGAAGGCAGCTAGAAAAAAACAAACAAAAAAAACCAACTGAAAACCAAACAGTTTTATGAACTTAACTATCCAATTTTCAAAGTAAACTACAAAATAAGAAGTATGAACAGTTATGGCACAAAGATTTCCAAACAAACTACAGAAGTATTAAATGTTCACACTAAAATGTTCACACTAAAGCTTTTGTTAATAAATTCAAAAGTATACTTTAGTATACTCTTTAGAAAAAATGAGAGAGAGAGAGAGTAATTCAAGTGATACTATCCACAAACAAATATCAATGGATGATTAAAATTTTTTTTTTACTTTGCTAATGTGCGAGTATAACAAACCTGTCTACTACCCGAGTTACTTTTACCAGATCAGAGTCTACTCTTGTCTATAGATACAACAAAGCAGTCTTTCAGAGAGCAGCTTGGTGGGTGGTGGTGGTTGATTGATACCATCCCTGAATCAGTTAACTCCGCTGGGACTCTGATATAGTCAAAGTCAGAAAGAAACTTGTTGCCTTTCAGCTGTCATGGTAACATACATCAGAAGTCTTTGTTATTCTCAGCGAGTGCCTCAAACACATTTGCACCCAGGGTATTGCCATTGATTTCCTTTGCTTCTGAGACTTGACTTTTTGTATTATTTTGGTATTTCTGTTTCCCCTGATGAAGAATGCAGAATTACAGCTTGGTAGTTCTGAACTTTTTCTTGAAAAAAAAACAAAATTATAGAAAACCTGTGGGGTAATCAAGTTTGGTAGAGAGATGTGTGAATGGTTGTTGTGCTAATTTCTATAATAGAATACACCAAATCCGTTAATAGAGTGTGTGTGTTTAAGTGTGTATGCATGCATGTGTCAGAATATATGTGTGTATGCATGCATTCAAGCATTTGTCTTGTGTGTAATTCTTGATAAATGTAGTCACAATGTGGGACTATTGGTGACTGGAATAACACCTCGCATCATTTTTTCATCAGAAACTCGCATCACATGAGACAGCACATAGGTTACCAATCCACCATATATTGTGCCACTTTCATTACAACATTAAAATAAAACAACCTTAAAACTAACAAAGTTCAGTTTCATTCATTAACACCTTAGCCCTACCCCACCCCCCCCCCCCCCCACACACACAAAAAAAAAACAAACTGGTTCACAGATATGGCAGTTTTATTATGAAACAATCCTTTCATTATGACTTAAAACATTACCCTGCATTCACGCAATGCGTGTCCTTATCTTAAAATGACATGACAGCTCAGGTAAATCAATAATACATTTCTGAATAATTTTTGAATACTTCTTTTTAACTCAGTTCAAAAGTTTTAACAGAAAGATAGGTAACTAAACTGGTGTAACACAGGAGAAAAGATGAAACCTTCCACAGAAATTTGCTATAGTTAAGGCAACACACAAAAACACACTCTCATACAACATGCATGTAAGACTCATAACCCAAATGATAATCAAATGCACAACATAAACGTGACTGAATTTGCTGCAGAAATTAAAGATCTTCCTTTCCCTTTGCTGGGTCCTTTTGCTTCTTGAAGTACTGCTTGGACTGTTTGGGGTCTGGGATAATCTGAAAACATAAATGAACACACACACGAGTTAGAAAATTTATGATGATATTAGGATAAAGAAATTAACATTAAAATCAGATCAATAAAATAAAATGAACACTAAAAACATAATTCTTCATTTAAGGTGCAATCTGTACACGTCTTGTCAAAATATTGTATATTGTTAGCATCCCTAATTTTACGAATACGATATTTTTTTCAACTGAAAAAAAAATCTCCCAAAGCAAGAAATAAGCAGGTACCAGCCGCCATGGCGCAGTGGTTAGCGCCGTGGATTCCGGACTGGAAGGTCGCGGGTTCGAATCCCATAAGTCATAGGGATTTTTTCGGGCTCCGGCCGGCTCCTACCTAGAGTGAGTGTGCTGTGGGCTCAGTGGGGAGACTGGGACCACACAGTCGAGCTTCATCCACTTTACGGATGCGAATTTGAGAGTGTTGCTCAAATTACCTGACCAACACTGCAGGTGTCTGTATCTCTCGGGCCTGGTTGACGCTGGGATATATTATGACAGTAAGCGTAGAGAACAACCCTGTCAAGTAGTCTCAAAGCGGATGCACCTCCACAGCAGCATCATTACATCATCCTCATCATCATTGATCATCATGCAATAATAAAAATTGCCTCTGATTCGGTGGCCTCCGTTGCTCTGGTCTCATGGTGACCTCAGATTCGGTTTCCCCATACGCTTCTGTGCCTGTGGTGAATTTGTGTCAAAGCCTTTGGGGTTGGGGGTTCGTGGGGAGGTGGTCGTTGGAGGGACGTTGTGGTGGTCACCACCTTGGGTGGGTGACTCACTCAGTCTGGCTCCGCGACTGAGCTAATACTGTCGTTAGTAGGGGGCTTAGTAGGTGGTGTCCTGCGTATGTTAGCTCAGAACAGGCACCACTGAACACCACCAAAGTGACCCAGCAGAAGTGCAGGACCCCTCTGGCTGGTGGCCCCGCGGCGGCCTAATATTGATGAGCTCCCTGTGGACTCCCGACCCCGGGGGTGAGACACAACGAATCTGGGTATGGCTGTGGCGGGGAGATTGAAATGAGCGGCGTGGGAACAGCAGTGCGGGAACGTCACAGAAGACGAGGCAGCAAAAAAAAAAAAAAAAAGAAAAAAAAAAAAAGAAATAAGCAGGTTGTTTCCCAAAATATGCGTGCACACACACACACACACAAACACACAACCATACACATGCACATCTGCACAGATACACATCCAAACAAACACTAAAAAGATAGTTCTTCATTTAAGGTACAATCTGTACACGTCTTGTCAAAATCACGCACGCTAAATCATGTTAACACACGCACATTCATTCAAACACACATCCACATACACATACACATCAAAAACACTCACACACATACATACACACACACAAACACCCCACATCCCCCCCCCGCCCACTGACCGTGTCGCCGCCAGGCTTCCAGCCCACAGGGCACACCTCCCCATGGGAGTCGGTGTACTGGAAGGCCTGCACCAAGCGCAGGGTCTCATCCACTGAGCGGCCCACAGGCAGGTCGTTCATGGTGATCTGTCGCAGTATCCCCTTAGGGTCGATGATGAACAGGCCTCTGCAATACAAGATTAACCCTCTTGCATTCGGTGTCTCTGAACACAAACTGCCCCTAGATTTCCCATTCCATCATGAAATCAGGTCAGGCACACATGCTCCCTGGCCTTTTCCTCCTAAATACATACCAGCAGCTATAATTCCTTCCAGACTTTCAGCAAGGTTCCTACCTCTAGCCTGATAGAGCTTTAGCATGTGGTAGCAATTAGTGATGGTCACAGCGTGATGGAAATCTACTGTATGTAAATCTCGGCAAATCGGTGAGGGGGGAGGGGGGGGGGGAATTATTCTATCCCGGCAAATCGCAAATTCCGGTACGGGACTAAGAGGGTTAAATAAAACCCTTCATGAGCAAAGATCCAAGAATTTTTTTTTCATGTATTTAGTAAGCTCATTTTTAATGCTGGAATAAGAATGACAAGAAAATTATGTAGCCGTCTGCAGAGTACTCAGAAAGAACAAAAGAATGAACCTAGAATTTATAAACCACAAAGAAACCATATCCATTCATGGTTGCAGCACTGAACAATTACGCAATAGACATGGTTGCCTTACTGAACAATTGCACAATCTGTACAATCATATTTACAACTTAATCTAGCAGGGGGTGGGGGAGGGAAAAATGCCTAACTAAAAACAACAAATGTGACTAACCTGAGACTGTGGCCCAGGTCCTGCAGGTAGACTCCATAAGCTTTGGCAATGTCGTGTGTGATGTCAGACAGCAGAGGAATCTTCAGGGGACCCAGTCCACCCTGACTGCGAGGTGTGTTTATCCTGAACAGAATGAACAGACATGATACCAGAATCAATGTGGTGGACTGTGTCTACTAGCTACTTTCCACACTCCCTGAGGCAGCAGCCCTGAAGTACTAGAGATGAAAGAGAAAGCCCGCAGAGCTCAGTCATTCACAGAAGGCAGTTGGTTGCTGTCCACAGGTCATCAATGACCATGGGTCAGCATCAAGCAGTCGGGGTCACTCGACACTGGATGGGCAGCATCTGTTCTGGCTGTGCATGCTGATGGGTAGAATAATACAAACATAACGATGGAAATTCATACTTGCTGATACATACAATTATACATGTACATGCATGAAGATGTCAGGAAGTAAAAGAAGAAATATGATGATAGGAGAAATTCATGTTTGCACACAAACAATACACATGTTCATAGTCAAACATAATGCACATATATGCCTCTGCATGCCAGAGATCACACACACACACACACACACTGACAAAAGCACAGAGACAAACAATGAGGAAACAGAAAGGGGCAGAAAGAGTGTGCATGTAACAGATGAAACAGACACAGATGTGAAGGACAGTCAGTCCTCTCTGCTACATACCAGGCCAAGTGGGTAAACTGGGAGTCTACAGAGCAGGCCACCACCTCGGTGTTGATTTTCTTAAACTTGTCAACACTGTCGCTGAAGGCCACGATCTCTGTAGGACACACGAAGGTGCTGAAACAACGCACAGTTGGTATGGGTCAGGTAAAATCTATGGAGACACATGATGAGTGAATGTATGAGTATGGTGTTTTGTGTGTGCTGTGTGTGTGTGTGTGTGCAAAAGCATATCAGATGCTTGCATGCACATACACAGACAGACACACGCACACACACACGCACGCGCACACACACAAGTGCTTATTCCATTATCCTTGATATAAAAGAATAAATGAATAAATAAACAAAAGAATAAATAAAAATAAACATACACATACACACACACTTTAGAACTAGTTGATTTTTTAAAATATAGAAATAGACCAAACATTAAAAATGATTTCTTTGTAAGCAAAGAGATTTTTTTTTTAAATGAAAGCAATCTAACAAAGCACACATACAATCAATTTCTTTGATATAATATCAATTCTACTCACAAGTCCAATGGGTAGAAGAAAAAGACGAGATATTTGCCACGGAAGTCTGACAGTTTGATGTCTTTGAATTCTCCATTGACAACTGCAGTGCCATTCCAGTCTGGAGCTGGCTTGGAAACTGCAGAATGAAGGAAGAAATGGACCAGTCAATCCATTAATCAAACAATCCTCTGTCATTCAATAACAAAAAATAAAAACAGAAACCAACAACAAAAACAAAATAACACAAATACTACCAAACAACCACTTGTCATCCTCATGTACACTTCATACTAAAAACCATTTCAGTTTTCCAGTGGAAGTAACACTGGAAGATGCCAGAATGGAACAAAATTAGGCAAAACAAAAGATCTAGAGCAAGCAGCTAGCCTAGTCAAAATGGCCATAATGAACACAGCAGGAGGGAGAACCAATAAGCTAGCCTATATTTTCCCTTACTCCCAGATGAGAGTACAACTAATTCTGAATTACTCCAGCATGACAGAATGACCAGTATTCTAATATGGATCTATCTACAGGCACAACATTAATTTGTTTCTCCTTTCTTGCTTTGCATGATCAATAGCCTACAGTGGCTACACCACTAAGAGCATTCATATTCTGTTCAGTGTTCTGCTTGACCAAGCATGACCAGATGGATCATCCTATAATTTATTAATGATGTAATCATAGAACAAGATCGATCTACTATTACCACTGCAGTATGGAAAGCCTTCAGGCAGACTTGTGGTAACAGATGGTCCAGACAGAGTATACATGTTGATGAATCTGACAACCTACATTTTCTGTCCTTTGTTCACTTCATGTTTCTGATCACTTTTATTTTCATCCTTTATTAAACCTATTTTTAAAAAAAAAAGGATTTGGGGGGGGTTTCAATAATATAGTCAATCTGCAATATGCTTATCTTCTTTTTCTTCTTCATTGAATGCTTAGACAACAACTATTGTTATCTGTCATATGAGTGAAAATGCGTTATGCTTCCATTATCTAGCACCTGACTAGTCAGGCCCAGCACATCCAACTTCGGCATGGGAGAGAATGTTTTAATTCAAGTCCTTCTGGAAAAAAGGTAGCAGAATGGACCAAGAAAGCAGAAAAGAGACAAGCAGGAGGTGACAAGAAGAAAAGGAACAAGGCAGAAACAAAGAGAAGGATAGAAAAGAGGAAACTCCTAGTCCTAGCATAGAATTTCCAGAAAGTGGGGATGCTATTTATACTGACAGGCCCCTGGCATCCACATGAGGAATGCTTATCTACATCATGGTCATCAAAATCCCCATTTTGATTATCAAATTAAGCAAGCATCAGAAAGATCGACTAAACCCATGACTTCAGCAACATGACTAATTTAATAATCAGGATTAGAACAGAAACCCATTAGTTTATTTCAGTCTTTGACTACAAAAAAAGTATTAATTCACACACACACACACACACTCACACACACACACACACACACACACACATACACACACACACACAGTGACACAGACACACAATACTCACAGTTCATAACTGACCCTAAACCAAGAAATGAGTGGGATTGCACCTGACTAACTTTTCCACCAAGAGAATCAGAAGGCGGACGTGGGTAAGGTTGTACTAAGTTGAACAGTTGAAGATTTTGATTGATTATAAAAGTATACATATATGCTTTCTTCTATCTTTAGCTTAAGTAATAAGGCATGATTTTGCTTCATTAAAAAAAAAACAAACCCACCTTGCCCCTAAAACAGATTACCTTTTATAATGCAAAGTTTAATTGATTTCTTGTTTTTGTCACTTCCTGGTTTTCAGCATTTCAATTTGTAATTTAACTTTTCATAGATTTGTTTGATTTTCAAATTTTTTTCTTTATCGAATAGAGCTCTATGAATTAACATTAAAAAAAAAAAGCAGACTGATAACACCTTAACAATAAAAACAACAACTGACCTCTGGTTCAATGTGACTTATCATGTGGGGGGTCATAAACCAAAACCTAAATTATTAATTTATAGTTTTACTACTAGGCCTATTAGTACAAAATTTTCCATGGCTTCTTGGGAAAAATGCACATGGCTGTAGTGAATTGATTGATCAAAGCTGCCCCCCCCCCCCTCCCCTCCCTTTTACCCTTGATCTGCAAGATCATCTATGTTATTATTTATTATTTATTTGTTCTTTTATAATTATATCGAGGATAACAGAATAAGCAATCATGTGCTTTTTTTCATACGGTCCCCGTGTGTATGCAGTTTTGTAAATATTGTCATCTGTTCCCACCGGCACATGATGGCCTACTCTTACGAAGAGTGGAACAGGATTTAACATGTGCGCAAGATGTTCTGCGTGCGTTTGCACACGGGGCCTCGGTTTAAACAATAAAGTCTCATCTGAAGGACTTTTGGGGAGAGTGGAGTCAGCACTGATGCAACTTTCCTGACCTTTTAAAACAACACTTAACATTCTTTTAAAATTGAAGTCCAACAAAGAAAAAAAAATCTTCAGTCACAACCTTGAACCATTCATTCATAAATCCTATTCAATGCTAGGTCCATCCTATACTGGATTGAATGTGAATTCCAGAATGGGTGAAATCCTCTGGTAGTCAGGATGGGGTGAGTTATTTTCTGGGTTAACATTTCAGAGTACATCCTCTTACATTGTTTTCTGACCATGTGCAGGTTCCATGATGAAAATAAAACACTTAACTCATTGCATTCTGGCTGGGGGTGGGAGTGAGGTTGGGGCGTGGGAAAGTTAGTGTGATTTTTTGACAAGCAAATTAGCAAGCGACAAACTATACTGATCACTTAGATTGCGTCACTGCATCACATACGACGCAAAAATGGGTGTCTACATCATAAGTGCATCAGTACGTGCCACTGTACATGTTGATCCACCAGTCAATTCGTTGCCATCAATGTTTGCTTATCAACAAAGTCAACTTACTGACAACTTGGCTCCATTGAATTGTATGCCCTGAAGTTCTGCGTGTTTCCTGCGGGTAAACCGATCCACCTGCATACGAGTGGCATGCTTCTTCCCCAGCTAAAACAACAGAGATGAAACATAAGGCCAACAATGTGGCAATGTTTGCAGCGCACGCCATCCTAGCAGACATCTTTCTTACACGTTGAACGAAGCCACTCGCACCTCCAGACAACTGAGATTATAGTAATAGTTTCGGATCTAAAATTAATTTCCCAACAAAATGGCTCACAATGGTAATATCAATCTCAATTATACAACACTGTATGGATTAAATCATATTGGTTTATAGAAACTCATCATGTCTATGTTTAAGAACTGTCAAAAGGAAGTTCGAAAACAAAATCTGTGAAAGGATCAAATTTCTCGGTTGCTAGAGCTAACAAAAGATGGCGCTAGCAGTGTGTTGAAACAAGTGAAACGGTTTCTTTGCATATTTGACAACAGTTTGATGTGATCTCCTTCAATACTGGTTTGTGTGGGCAAATTTTACATTGCTTTGATTATCTTACATATTACTAGACTTTTTAGGATCCTTTAGAAGTATTGATTACAATTCTTAGCATTGTAGCACATGCTTGCCTAGGACTGACACAGATAATTTTTCGGCGTTTACGGCTTTTTCATGATACTTACATAAGCGCTGATAGAGCCTTACCCATAATTTGAAGTGTTCAACACTAATATGTATTTGTTAATGAGCTTTCAGCTGTAGACTTTGTAGTATGCAAATTTTAGTGTTTCTGTGTTTTTACTCTCTCTCTCTCTCTCTCTCTCTCTCTCTCTCTCTCTCTCTCTCTCTCTCTCTCTCTCTCTCTCTCTCTCTCTCTCTCTCTCTCTCATCCCTGTAAAATATACTAGACAGCCTAATTTATTAAGGCACTGTTTACGCATGCTGTCTAATCATCCTGAGGTTGTGTGTAACTTCATGTTTTCTGTGCAAAGCCTTTTCAAATCACTATTTTAAATGCTGCTAAGATTTGAACCACAGGCTTTAGAGATGGAATTCTAGATGTTTAGACCTGTTAGGCTCTAAGCCTATCATCCATTTTTGAAGATAAAGAGAATGTAGGTAACTGAACTTTCCAGTCTTAGTATCTGTAGGTGTCGGTGCTTCACCATATTTGCTCAAAGAAAATATGGAAAAAGATGCAGATGTATGTGTGTGTGTGTGTGTGTGTGTGTGTGTGTGTGTGTGTGTGTGTGTGTGTGTGTGTGTGTATCTTTTTCTTGCTTGTGTGTGTGTGTGTGTGTATGTGTGTGAGTGTGTGTGTATGTGTTTGTGTGTGTGTGTGTGTGTGTGTGTGTGTGTGTGTGTGTGTGTGTGTGTGTGTGTGTGTGTGTGTGTGAAGACAAAAGTTTAGATAGTCCAGCTTTAACACTTTTTATTTCTTGATTTCTATCCCTTTTTTTCTCTACCCTCCCCTGTATCTTTTTAAACTTTCTTTGTCTTCGGTTTATCATTTCTTCTTGTCATCTCATATTTCTGTCCTTTGTCCTGTCACACTGCTTTCATTCATAGAAATTCTTTGTGCTTTGTGTTTTTTTGTGTATTTTGTTCATTTTTCAGCTATATTCCCATTGTTTCTTTTAGGTCTAAATATGGAGACTTCAGAGCAAAACACCAAGCAGTCAGTTGGCAACAATCACATCATGGATTCTTCTGTATCAAAGCAGTCTCCTACTGATTACACTTATGAGGATGACTTTGAGGAACTGGATACTTTCATAAATGAAAAAACAAATGACACTTCAGAGTCCAGTCCAAAAAGAAGTCCCAGATCAAGGGTAAGAATTTGATTTTTAAAAAAAATGTGTGTGTGTGTGTGTGTGTGTGTGTGTGTGTGTGGTGTGCACGCGCATGGGTGCGTGCGTGTCGCGCTTGCTTGTACTAGTGCTATCTATAACCTTATAAAATATAGGTTTAAAGTGAACAGTCGTTGCATTCTGTAGATACAGAGATCCAGATTTCAAGTGTTCCAGTTTTGTTGATTAGATGAGTAATTGCTTACTTAATGCTTTTGCTCTTTCCTTTTTTACACTTATCTTTTTAAACCACTTGATTGATTTAAACTTGCTGCTTATTGCTTTTTATTATTATGCTTTTCTCACTGTTATTTATTTGTTTTCCTATCTATAGACAAGCAAGTAAAATCCAGGTAGTAAAGCATTTTGTAGGTCAAAGATGTACTTCCCATTACAAATACAAGTGAATGAATTTGATTGATACCTTGAAATTTTGTTGGAGATTTAATGAGATCTAGGAAATTGCTATGTAACTTTTGTTTTCTATTTTATCATGACTTGACTTCAACCTCAAACTTCTAAAGGAGTTGTTGGGACTTTGCATTACACTTTTCAGGCAATATCTCGTGAGCAAGTGAAACCTGATGGAGCCTGCCCCCTTCAGGCTATTTTTGTAAATAATGCAAATTTCAGACTTTTGTTTTGTTTTGAAAACAACTCCACTGTTAAGGTAACTTGGAGAATATGAGTACATTCTGGTAACTGTTTGTTGGACACTAATATGATTTTACAGGTGTATGTGTGCATCTATGCACATAACACTCATGCAAACATAGTTCAATTCCAGTCATGCCCTTTCTTCTTAGTTTGTTGAATAATTAAACTGAAAGTCAAAGTCATTCAGATGAGACTATAAGTGAGGCCCCGTGTGCAAATACATACAGAATATCTTTCACACTCATTAAAAACCAATTCTGCCTTTCAAAAGAATAGGCCGTTTTGTGCCGTAGGAACAGATTACAAAATTTCAGAAATGCATGCACACAGGAGTCATGTTTAAACACCATCCCCAAACTTGGAATGTGGCTACCTAAATGGTGGGGTTGGAAAAGAATCCCTAAATGGTCACATAAGCAAAAATCTCACTATTGATGAACCTCAGAGCTTTAGCCAAGGAACAGAGAGAGAAAAATTGAACTCTATCCCTTTTCTGGAACCCTCTATAGTAGAAGCTTTGGGAGTCAATCTTTGGCCCTTTATGTCTTGTGTGTTAAGCAGAATTATACTCAATCAAAAACAACAACATAGCAGCAATACACAGGAAATAGGAGCACACAGCAAGCACAAGCTCACACACTCTGCCTTTCTATACACAATGGAGCCCAGATGGTAGACTGTTGGTATTTTGGGGGGCTGCTATACTTACAGACATCTGGCAAGAAAGATCCGGACCAGCAGGGGGACAGTGGGACAGACACAGACATCCATGAGGAGAAAGGACAGAGGGAGTCGTCAGGTCAGATCCCCATGGAGAAGGACCGGGTGAAAGAGGTGAAGCTTTTCTCTGCTCCTTTGGGGGATGATGTGAGGACAGTGGTGTGTGAGTGTGAGGAGGAGAAAAGTGTGTGTGTGTGTGTGTGTGGTGTGGTGTGTGCGTGTGCGTGTGGTTGTGTGTGTTGTGTTGTGTGTGTGTGTGTGTGGTGTGTGTGCATGTGTGTGTGTGTGTGTGCGTGTGCATGTGTGTGTGTGTGTGGTGTGTGTGTGTGTGTGTGTGTATTTGTGTGTGTGTGAGTGTGTGTGTGTGCACATACAGATTTACATATTTGCACACATGTACACATGTATGTGTGCTTTTGGGAAGATGTGTTTATTAACTGTGTTCATGTATGTGCCCACGCATGTTTATGTGTGCCTACATGTACAGGTGTGTGCTCTTGTTAGTACATTACAGTTATGCAATCTGTTGGTATATATTCCTGCATACATATGTGAATATGTCCATGACTTTCACAATGACACATGAAGCATAGTATTCTGAAAAAAATATAAAGCTTGCGTTTACAAGCCAGAGTAACAAATAATTAATTCAGAACAACTCATTATTTTGTCTTCAGAAGCCAAAGAATAACAAATATTCAGAAAGAATATTTGTATGCAGAGGTTGAAGCATTACAAATATTAAAAAAAAAAAGTTTTCAGAATCTGGAGAGTAACAAACATCAAAAAAAAAAATCAACAACAAAATTCCCCCCCCCCCCCCCCCCCCCCCCCTTCCCAAACTGTCATTATTTTGTCTTCAGAGAACCCCGACCTTTGACGACCTTCAGTCTGACGACTCGGAGCCGGAAGCGGAAGGGGATGTGCTGTTCACCAGGACCAGCAGCGTGCCATGATGGAACTGATGGCCCAGAAACACGACAGCGGGGACTATGCGGGTATGGGGCACTGGGAGGACAGGGCTTGGTGTGCAGTCATCATCCTTGTGTATAAAGATCAGTCATTTAGACACTTTATTTCTGAATATGAACTCAAGTCAGAAAAATTCAGAAAACGATTTGTTGCTTTATCAACTGAGAGGTAAAATGAGTGATGCAGGGTGTGCATGTGTGTGCAGCTTTGTAAATTAGTTATCTGTTCCCACCAGTACACATGGCCTACTCTTCCAAAAAGTGGAGGTTTTGATGTGTGTGCAAGATGTTCTCTGTGCATTCACACATGGGATCTCAGTGTATGGTCTTATTTGAAGGACTTTTAGGGGGGGAGTGGAGTTGGCACTGCTATTAACTCCAGAGGAAATATCCTCTTAAACGAGATTCGAACCTGGTTCAGCAGATCAAGAGCGCATCACTCCAACCACTAGGCTATTTCGTCCCCTGTGTGTATATGTGTGTGTGTGTGTGTGTGTGTGTGTGTGTGTGTGTGTGTGTGTGTGTGTGTGTGTGTGTGTGCGTGCATGCGTGCATGCATGCATGTATGCATGCATATGTGCGTGCATGTGTATGTGAGTGCGTGCATTCATGCATGCATGTTTTTCTCAAGGGAACCTCAATAGTATCACTTGTAATTTGTTAGTCTGTCAAATTATACCTTTGTTTTCTGTCAGTACATTTTTTTTTCCAAACGCAGGAGACCCACACGAATACAACGTCAAGCAGCGACTGAAAGAGCTGAACGAAGAACTGGCCAAAGAACCCGAGCCAGACGACCGGCAACATCGCGTCGGCTTCAAGAAGGAGCTCGTCGACCTGGTGGCCCCGGCCCCAGAAGTGAGCGAGGACGAAGACGACTCTCTCAACAACGTTCTCCCAGCTGGAGGCAACTCTGCACAAAGCAAAGACAGCAACAGCAGCAAACAGTATGTGGTGGAGCGCGACGGTAAATTTGACATTGTGGAAGACCACGAGCTCTCCGCCTCAGAACGTGCCATGTTTAACATCGCGGACGATACGAGTGAAGAGAGTGGGAGGTGTAATGGGGAAAGGGGTGCGGGAGGCAGGGAGGAAGAGTCTGGAAAGAGGAGCAGTTCTGCGACGTTCAGCTCCAAAGAAAACAGACAACCCCAGCCACCTTCCAAGCCACGCCCCAACACGGCCAATGGCAGCTCTCGTCGGAGTGTTCATGTGATACAGTCTCCACGGCCCCGCACCGCCTCTTCCAATCTGTCGGCTAATGGTAATTACGGGGCCCTCTTGCAGGATTTTAATTACAGCTCTCCTTATGCCATGTCTTCCACCGAGAAAGAGCGAGCTCAGGAGCGAGCGAGGTGAGTGTGTGTGGGTGTGGGTATGGGTGTGGGGGTGGGGGTGGGGGTGGGGGTGGGGTGGTGTGGGTGTGTGTGTGTGTGTGTACGTGTGTGTGTGTGTGTGTGTGTGTGTGTGTGTGTGTGTGTGTTGTGGTGTGTGTGTGTGTGTGTGTGTGTGTGTGTGTGTGGTGTGTGTGTGTGTGTGTGTGTGTGTGTGTGTGTGTGTGTGTGTGTGTGTGGTGTGTGTGTGTGTGTGTGTGTGTGTGGTGTGTGTGTGTGTGTGTGTGTGTGTGTGTGTGTGTGTGTGTGTCTTCCTTTTAACGTCTGTCCACTAAAAAGTGATTTTAGACAAATGATTGGGAAAAAGAAAAGATTTTTTAAAAAAGAAAAAAAAAAGTGAATGTCTGTATGTTTGTGTGGACAGGTGAATGGAGGATAATAGAAAAAAACAAACAAAAAAAAACACAACACACACACACACACACACACACACACACACACACACACACACACACACACACACACACACACACACACAAACACACACACACAAACACACACACACAAACACAAACACACACATACACATACACGCCACTCTCTCTCTCTCTCTCTCTCTCTCTCTCTGTCTCTGTCTCTGTCTCT
>CM060333.1:46564826-46577326 GCA_030674155.1 Stramonita haemastoma | reverse complement strand
AGCTGCCTTATGTTGTTGTTGTTGTTGTTTGTCATGTCATGTATTGTATCATGAAGACAGTTAGTTCCTTGATCAGAGGGTCGTTGAATAGAGAGTGTGTGGTGACGGGGCCTTGGATGGGTGTACAGTGTGATGTAGCGCTATGAGGGAGGATGGGCTCTGCCAGTTTCAGCTTTGCCCCAACACACTGCCTGAAACATGCACTGCAGTGTCCTACTGACTTCTCAAGAAGTTCTGGGAGAAATCAGGTTCAATAACCACAACTGACTTTGTTTGTTTTACTTTACTGCATGAAATCTGGGCTCTATTTTTCTCAGAGAGAGCACATCACCATGACATAATCTCCACTTTAAAAAGAAAAGACAAGGTTGTTATGGGTGATTTGTGTGTTTGATTGAGAAAACAGCAGGGAAAGCCCTCATTTTTCATCATTATTTCCTGCATTTTAAGCTACAAAAATTCATCAAGATGCATTTTTTGGTGTACCAACAGGAATTTTTTGGCTACTGTTCTGCTTACCCTGTATCTCTGGTGTTCTGTTCTCATCAGGGCACAGGGTTGTTTCACTGCCTTCTTTGCTCTGATCCTTCATCAGCTTCTGTTGTCAGTCTCACACCACTGTTTGTGGCATGTCTGACATGTCGCCACTTTGGGTTCCATAGACTCTGCTCAGTATATGCATCATTTCGTCAGCAAAGTTCAGAAAAACGACATTGAATATGAGACCTTAACCAGATCCCGCTTCCTAGAGAGGTATCAGACCACAGCCATGCCCCATAAAGGAGTCACTAGATTTCATTCTCCTAGCTGCTTGCATTGTGTGGTAGAGTGCCCCTTCCACTGTCACTATTGTCTCCACTGAGCAGTGGTTCAACCAGCTGTGGTCTGTGGCAACTTCAGTAGTATATCATCCACACTGGGTGGTCCTAGCATGCATCATTTTGGGGGTTGGGTCAAATCTGTTGACAGTTGATTACTGTCATTGCTGGATGTTCCTGTTCAACAGATTTGAGAGTGTGGTGGATGATTGCTAGTCCCTCCTCCTCCTCCCCCTGTTAGGGCTGGGAGGGGGTGGGGATGGGGGTGGTATGGCGCAGATCTACCTTTCATCTCTGGTGTGTTTGAAGACAATCTGGTGAAATTCACAGGATTTCATTTTTGTCTCTCTAAAATGGTAGGAAAGGGGTACTTTTCCTCAGATTATGAGAGTGGCACAGTAAAGATGTTGAAAAAAACCACCCAATCATTGTTTTGCTCTTGTGTTCAGGGACACCAAAAGACAACAACCCCATGGCAGTTAGTGGGCTAAAACTTGAGTAGTTCAGCAAAGTGTGATGAAAAAAGGTTATCAATGCTGTAGGAAGGCATACTAAGTACATGACAAAATATGCAGAAAAAAACATCCATGCTGTGTGAAAAGAATACCTAGTACATGACAAAGGCTGAATCATGTGTTAGAAGGGGGAAGGGGGCATTCTCCTCTTCAAATCTTCTGCTCTCCAGGTCTGAAGTTTCTTGTCATATGGTGAATGCTTATCCTATCATAAGGAAAACACCCTACCCACATTTTTACACTTCACAGTAGTTTTTCAAAATATTGCATGAACCATTGTCAGGTAGCACTTTCGCATTCCAGTAGGTAGGGAAAGACTGTGTGATAGAGTTGAAAGCCATATAGTTGAATGCTTGTGGAAACTTCTGCAAGACTGGGCAGGAAGATGCTTTTAAATTTTGTTTCTCGTAGTTTGTTTTGTGATGTGTGTGTGTGTGTGTGTGTGTGTGTGTGTGTGTGTGTGTGTGTGTGTGTGTGTGTGTGTGTGTGTGTGTGTGTGTGTGTGTGTGTGTACATGTGAGGGGGGGGTATTGTTATGTTTGTGTGGTTTGGTTTGATTGGTTGGTTGGTTCAGGGTTTTTTTTAATGCCAGATCTTACCTACAAGCTTTAGAACACCTGCTTTTTGTTGTTGTTTGTTTAGGATTTTCTTGGGTGACATCTTCGTTTTGAAGAGTTTCACAAGCTTGCTTTTCTTGTCTTCCCTCCTTCTCCCATGTTTTGTTTTACATTTATGTTGCAATTATATTTTCTGTGTATGTTTCCCATATTGTATGCAGATTGTAATTTTTTTCCATATGTCTGTAACCTGCTTTATTTTGTATTTAAAGAGTGTATACATGCGTATTTTGAAAACTCATGAATACCTGACATAATTTGTTAGCGGTCTGCCTATTCTTTGCGTTTTATCATTAACCTTTGAATTTTTTTATCACTTTGTGTGTTTGGTTATGGTTATTTCACTGCCAACTGGTATCAAACTTGCCAACTTGCTTTGTATTGATGTATCATGTATATATGTTCGTGCTTTTTTTTTCTTGTGTGATTCAAGTTATGAAATAGCCCTACTACAGTGAGAGTTGACCATGATGGACTGACCGTGATGATCATAAGTCTGGAGCTAGTTTTCTTGTAGACAGATACCTGTTTTCTGCCAAAGGCTTGGGTACTGTACCCAGCTGTCAGTCTCCCCCACTTTCAGCTCCTCTCAGCTGCTATACATCCCAGCCCAGCTGGTGCTAGTTATAGCAGGAACTGACCACACCTGGACTTGGTAAAAGGAAGGGGCATGATAATTTCAGCTCTGGGCCCTGGACCCTTGACTGAGTGATGCTGGATTTGCACGCTGTGTGTACCCCAGTTCCTCCAGGTGCTAATGGTAGGTGCCCTCTGTGGGGACAGAGAAGGAGGGTGGGTGGGTCAGTGAGGGAGAGGAGATGGGCACCACCCTCATCATGCTGCCTCTGGGAGAACAGGGTGGAAGGAGGTCTGTGGTGCCTTGCTTTCAACAATGGCTGATGTTATGGGAGGTCTTTGTTTCGCTGTTTCTTTCTTTGTGTTTGAATCACAACTTCTGGTGGTGGGGTTTCCATTCTTGCTTTGCTGCTGTTCTTTGGTTTGGACTTTGTAACACCTTTTTCTTGTTGTTTTTTTCCACTTTAGCTCTTCAAGTATGATATTCTTTACTTTTGGTCTTCTTTTATGATTTTGTTTATCTTTGCTCTTCTCTTATATCCTTTGTTTTTGCTCTCCTGTTACAATATCCTTTTTTCCCCTTTTATCCATGTGTCCTTTTTTTTTTATCAAGTACAATATTGTGTATATTTTCATCAGTATAGTGTGAAACATTTTCAGTTTTTGTCCTAAATTCACAGTAAAACCTGTATGTATTTACAATAATTGTTTTGTAGAATTACATAGTCTGTTTCTTTTTTTTGGGAGAGAGGAAGGCATTTTTTGGTTTTTGATTATTTTCTGTATTTAGTCACTCATCAATTGAGATTGTCCTTCCAATGAATTCAAGTCTGGTTTTGTGATTGGTTTTTTGGGTTTTTTTTGTTGTTTTTTTTTTTGGGGGGGGTTGTTTTTTTGTGGGTTTTTTTGGGGGGGGGGTGTGATGGAGAATTGTTTTGTTGTTGTTGAGTTTTTGTTTGTTTGTGATGCCGATTTATTGTGATATACAGTAAATCTTGTGTTTTGTGTCCATTGAACAGGAAGAAGTGAATGAAGCTGTTGTTTTATTCTTGAGATGTAACATTGACATAACATTTCAGGTTTTTTTCTGGTAAGATGAAATATAATATTACTTGATATCTTTTATCCAAAAAAATATGGACTGGAGTTATAATTTGGGAGATTAGACTTACTGATAATATGTATGATACGCTTTGCTGATACTAAATCTTGTTTTAATAACATGAAATGTATACTATATTATACCAAAACTGTGATAATGTACACACAACTTTTAAAGGACATGAAAAACAAAAGCAAATCCAGTAGAAAAGAAGAAAAAACAAACAAACCTGGAGAAACTCAAAATTGTCTGAAGGGGGTTACTCATGAAACATTCACATGAATTTGTACTGGGTCTGTTTGAAATGTATCAGAGTTGGATGCATACACATATAGCACTTTACCTCACCAGCCATGAAATAGTAAACATATGTGTAAACATGTACAAGTTAAAAAATAAAATAGCATAGGGGGCAATTTCTAGTCTTCTAAAATGTTGGTGCCTTCGAATAACAAGTGTTTGTGACCATGGTATCTTGATGTTGGTTCAGGGTTTGTCTGGTGTGGAGGGATGATGTCATGTAACAATGAAGTTTTCCTTCAAAATAAAGTACTAGTTAATTTTAAATCTGAATTTGGTCTTCTTTTTAAGTGTGGTTGTGTGTGTGTGTGTGTGTGTGTGTGTGGTGTGTGTGCGGGAATGGTAACTGCCACACTAACGTTTGCACTCAGTCTGGTTCCGCAACTGCGCTATTACTGTCGTCAGCAGGGGGCTTAGTAAGTGGTGTCCTGCATATAGTGAGCTCAGAACAGGCATTATGTGAACACCACCAAAGTGACCCAGCATCGGGGCCCCTCCGCCTGGGGCCCTCCGGTTAGCCTGACATTGATAGGCTCCTGTGACATCTGACCCTGTGGATATTGCATGCATATGTCTGGGCTAGGGCTGGGGGGGGGAGGGGGGGGAGAGAAATTGAACTGAGTGGTGTGGAAATGGTAGGACATAATCGTCACAGAGGATGAGACAGCAACCACACACACACACACACACACACACACACACACACACACATACACACAACACATCAAACTTCACTCAATCACATTCTTTTATTTCGAGGTAATGAATAAGCACTCGTGTACTATCTTACATCCAATCCCTGCTCTTATCAGGGATAACATCATGGCACACACCACAACACACACACACACACACACACACAACACACACACACACACACACACACACAACACACTTGTAGTTAACTGGACTCTAGGACATAATGAACAGGGGTCACAACGACACTGGTCACAGTGACATTGGTCACATAGACAGGTCCCTGACACAAGCTGAGGTGACCATAATATTACAGTATGACCACAGGTAGTTGTAACAAAATAGCAATAAATGTGGACGTCACCAAGTTGTCATTGTGACAAAGTGTCGTCACCAAAGTTGAATGACATTAGTTATTGTGACCTGTCAGTGTTAGTGTGACAGCACGTTGTTATGACCAATTGTTTTGTCACCAAGTATCACCAATCCACTCCAGGGGGCTACTGCCGCAACCTGCAGCTAACAAGGATGCTAACACTGGTCGTCAGTGTCTGTGCAGCAAGCTTCAATTTGCTGCAGCACACTGATTTTCCATCTCTACTCTCTCCAGACAGCGAGACAAGACGCAGACAGACAGACAGACAGACAGACAGACAGACGACGACGATGTGGTGGATTTGAAGGAAAAGATTTTTTTAAAGTAATGTTTCATATAGATTCATAATAAATCACAATGATTTCATCAGATTCATGTATAACGCACTGAAAACAAAAGAGTAGTTTCATCAAGTTCATGTACAAATCACAAAAAAACCACATAGATTTCATCAGATTCATGTATGAGCATCTACACAAATTATGTGGAAAAGACTAAAGTAAAGTTTCAGAAGATTCAAATGTCAACACATCTCATTTCATGGGTTTCTTGTCTAAGAGGAAATGGAACCCTGTGTCAGAAAGAATGGTACATGTTAAGGCTTCTGAGAGACCCAGTTTGGCACAGATGCTGAGATGATAACAGGGAACAGAGGTTAAGGGAAGCAGCTTGTTTTATCTTTCTACCTTCAATAAGAAGATGACACATCACTTACTGGATGGAGAAATATGATTTAAAAAAGCAAACACCCCAAATCCTCAGCTTCATTGTAGTGCTCTAAGAACTCCAAAAGGAGTCAAAATATCAAACAATTATTACAATATTTTTGCACGTTTGTGGCTCTGTTGAATCCAGTCCATTGTTACAACATTTTTGTAAGTTTGTGGCTCTCCCAACTTCAGTCCATTGTTACAATATTTTTGCACGTTTGTGGCTCTGTTGAATCCAGTCCATTGTTACAACATTTTTGTAAGTTTGTGGCTCTGCCAATTCAGTCCATTGTTACAATATTTTTGCACGTTTGTGGCTCTGTTGAATCCAGTCCATTGTTACAAATTTTTGTAGTTTGTGGCTCTCGCAAATCCAGTCCATTGTTACAATATTTTTGCACGTTTGTGGCTCTGCGGAATCCAGTCCATTGTTACAACATTTTTGCACGTTTGTGGCTCTGTAATCCATCCATAGTTACATATTTTGCACATGTGCTCTGTAGAATCCAGCCCATTGTTCACATTATTTGTTCACGTTTGTGGCTCTGTAGGAATTCCAGTCCAATTTTAATATTTTTGTCACGTTTGTGCTCTGTGAATCAGTCCATTGTACAATATTTTTGCATTTTTTGTGGCTCTGTAGAATCCAGTCCATTGTTACAAAATTTTTGCACGTTTGTGGCTCTGTTGAATCCAGTCCATTGTTACAATATTTTTGCACGTTTGTGGCTCTGTAGAATCCAGTCCATTGTTACAATATTTTTGCACGTTTGTGGCTCTGTAGAATCCAGTCCATTGTTACAAATTTTTGCACGTTTGTGGCTCTGTCAACTCAACTCAAGTCATCTATCTCCATCACAGCTGTCGTCTGTAGGAGCTCTACCCAGCGCCATCAAGGTCAGCATTGAAAGTAAATTGTCACTGATTGGGTGACCTCTGTTGCTGTGGTTTCCCTGTGACCACATTTTTGTTTTGCATACACTTCAGTGCCTATGGGAGTCAGTATAAAAGTCTTCTGGGTCAGATGTATAGGCCTACGGTAGAAGACCTTTGGTGATGTAACCACCGCCCCAGGCGGGCTCAGAGTCACTCAGTGTGGTCCGTGACAAAAGTTCATTGTTGATATAAGTGGGCCTGACTTTGCTGCTGGTGGGTTCCTGCCTATAGATGTTAAACAGGCACCACTGACACCACCAGAATTACCCAGCAGCAGTGCATGCAGGGCTCCTCTGACTGGTGGCTCTATAGCGGCCTAACATTCCTAAGCTAGCTCCCTGTAGACTTCTGACCCTGAGGGTTGAAACATGACGAGCCTAGGGTTGGGCTTGGCTTCAGCAGATGACGCGAAGGACATGGAAACAGCAGAACATCACAAAAAGATGAAGCACCAAAAAAAAAAACCCACCCAAACAAAAAAAACCTACAGAACCCCAACCCCCAAAACAACAACAAAAATTCAAAGCAAAAAATAAATCATAAATAGACACGGTTCTCAACACAATCTAAAAGTTTTGTTAGATACCTATGACAAAGATGAGATTCAGCCTCCCCCCCCCCCCCCGCCCCCTCCCCCCCCCCTACCCCCTACACACACACACACTTTCATCCTTCCCCAATTGAGGCTGATATCACTGTCCAAAACAGCGTTCAAAGTGTGTGTAGCCTGTGTGCATCTTTCTGGTTCTCATGCACACCTGCAGACCTCAAGACCCCGGGTGGCAGGGGCCGAAAGCTGCTGTGAGCATTCGCTTGGCTGCAGGACAGCACTGGTGGAGGCACAGGGAACATTAACGCTTGCAGAGAGGGGTAGGGTTCAGAGCCGTGCTGTCTGTCTGCGCTGTCCTGGAGCCGCCCTGGAATGGGTTAGGGGTAGCTGAGCTAGACAGGGTTTTCTTTTCCCCGGGCTGGCGGAGAACCAAGGGCGCCACACTGTTGGACCGGCACAGGCAGCGCTGCAGAATCTGCAAGAATATTGTTTGGTGGTGTGTTTTTTTTTATTTTTAGTGGTCTTTGTCAATATGTTTGTTGTTATTGTTGTCCTTAGTTAATTCTATCATGGGTGCGGGATAGCTCAGTGGTCAGAACGCTCGCTTTTCCCCCTGACAAGGTTTAGCATAGAACGTACGAGCGTGGTTACAAATTGCATTGGAGTGACCGTTTGTGCGCCTTGCTTCAGTTACAGTCCCCCCACTTTCACCCAGTTGTAAATCGGTATCATGTCCTCATTCACACGACAGGGAAGGTAATGCAGCGAGGGAGAGGAGATGGGCGCCGCCCTCAATATGCTGGCCCCTAGAGAAGCTGAGGTCTCTGATGCCTTGCCTCCCCTAAGACCACATAGGCTATGGAACCCATTACCTTTTTTACCCTTTTAATTCTATGTAGTCCTTAATCAGCCAATGAAAAGGGGTCTGCATGCTTTTTCGAGAAAGATATCTAATGGATGTGAAATTGATACATTAATGCTATTTGTTTGCATGTGCAGGTTTGTGACTCTCTGTCTGTCTGTCTGTCTGTCTGTCTGTCTGTCTGTCTGTCTCTGTCTCTCTCTCTCTCTACCTCTTTCTCTCTCTCTGTGTCTCTGTCTGTCTGTCTGTCTGTCTGTCTGTCTCTTTATCTCTCTCTCTCTCCACACAAACACACACACACACATTACACACACACACACACACACTCACACACACACACATACACAAACACATACCCCCCACACACACGCACACACACACCCTCCCCCCCACACACCCATAGGAACCTTCACACCTCCAACAAGTGAGCACAGCCTTTCCACTCACTCACTCACTGACTCACTCACCTTCTTAACAGACTGTCTGAAGTTCTCCCACATCAGTCCATACAGAAAGGGGTTGGCCACGCTCTGCAGCAGTGTCAGCAGCCACAGGTATTTCAGGTGATGCAACGCCACCTGACGGCTGCCGGCACCCCCGAACACCATCACCAGCAAGGTCAGCTGGAAGGGGGTCAAGGTCAAGGTGAACAGGGTCACCAGACAAAAGCAGGTCATGGTCACCTTCTGTGAAACCCTCTGGCGGCGGGATTTCTGAGCCCCGCTTAACCCATCAGCAACCTTGAGAAAGAGGAAGGTGTGAGTGAATGAATGAGTGAGTGAGTGAGTGAGTGAGTGAGTGAGTGAGTGAGTGTGTGTGTGGGGTGTGTGTGTGTGTGTGTGTGTGTGTGTGTGTGTGGTCTTACGCAAAGAACAAACATATATATATATATATTATATATATATATATATATATATATATATATATATATATATATATACATATATATATATGTATATATATATATATATATATATATATATAATATATATATATATATATATATATATATATATTATAATATAAAAGAGAAAATGCAAGTCTTGTTTTCTCCTTCACAACCTTTTTACAATTAGCAAAGAAAGAATATGAAATCTTCAACAACAACCCTCCCCAAAAAAACAACAACAAACAAATCAAAACAAAAAACCCACAAAAAACCCCTATTATGTCACGTTTTAGACAGGTAACTGAATAATTACAGATGAAAAAAACACAGAATTAAAAAGACATGCTATTTCTGAAAAACAGGACTGTCACTTTGCATAAGAGGATATAGCAATTCTCAATGTGAGGTAATTCTTTTTTCTTGACAAAGGTTATCTCCTATCACACAGCTATTTCCTTTCAACGCTATAATTATGCAGTCTCCGTGGTTTCAGATAGCTTTAAAACCAGAACACATGGAGAGAAAATATATCTATTATTCTGCCGAATCTGCAGGAATTATTTTCGGGTTAGGGGTGGGTTTGTTGTGTCTAAAAGTAGTGTCCAAGTCTAAAAACCTTCGGGTTAAAAAGGTGTCAACAGACACCCTACCCACTCACCCCACCCCACAGATTACAATTCGAAACTGTGACAAAAATAAGCTATAACTGACGCACACACGCACGTACGCACGCGCTCGCGCACACCCACCCACCCACCACCAGCACACACACACACACACACACACACACACACACACACACACACACACACACACACACACACACACACACACACACACACACACACATCAACACACACACATTCAACCACACCAACTAACTAAACATTCTGCCGGCGCTAAGAAGCAGCCACACTCTGTACCCAAATGAAAGCATTAATTTGGTGATGACTGGATCCTCGCAAAATAATGAGTTGATGAAGATATTGGCAGGAGCAATATTAAAAAAAAGAAAGAAAGAAAAAAAAAATTAGATGGCAAGCCCAACCCCTTCATTATACAGAGTGACAATTGCATGTCTCTCTTATATCAAGTGTGCCAGAGGTAGATTAATATCTAGCTACATGTCGTTCGATTCGATGTAATTTTCTTTCTCTATACACCTGCACAACCCCCCCCCCCCCCACCACCTACCCACACACACACACACACACACACACACACACCGCACGCACGCACGCACGCACGCACGCACGCACGCACGCACAGCACACACACACACACACCACACACACACACACACACACACCACACACACACAACACAACTTCACTACTTTCAGAATTTGCACAAAATCGTCCTTGACTAAAAAAAAATCGAAAACTGATAAAATGAAAAGTTATGATTAAAGTGCAGAGCGTTTGCTTCAGCAGATGAAAACTCTCTAGTGACCGATGGTTTGAATGCAGCTATCAGAGAGACCGACCTGATGGACAATGGTCAGCGTTGATTAGACTTTTTTTTTCAATGGTCAATAAATCTTGAGGCCTCGCAAAATGGAACCAGTCTTCTCGAGCAGAACAGAAGAGTTTTCTTCGCTATCCCTGAGTGTGTCGTCACTGGTGTTCCTGGCGTTTGCTCATTTTCTTTTAAATTGCTGATCATGATCATCACGATCATGTTCATGATCATCATCATTTTCTTGTTGTTGTTGTGGTGGTGGTGGTGTTGGTGTGTGGTTGTGATTGTTTGGTTGTTGTGTCGTCGTCGTCGTCGTGTCGTTCGTTGTTTTGTTGTTGTTGATCTTCTTTTCTTGTTCTTCTTCTCTTTTCTTGTTCTTGTTCTTCTTTTCTTGTTCTTCTTGTTCTTCTTCTTGTTCTTCTTCTTTCTTCTTTTCTTCTTGTTCTTGTTCTTCTTGTTCTTTTCTTGTTGTTGTTTTGTTGTTGTTGTTGTTGTTTCTTCTTCTTCTTCTTCTTCTTCTTCTTCTTCTTCTTCTTCTTCTTCTTCTTCTTCTTCTTCTATTCTTTCTTCTTCTTCAGTGACTGAGTTCTGAACGGTTCAATTTTTTTTTTACTGTCTTCAACGTTACTATTCATATTTATTGTTCATTATGTATTGTATTGTTGTCACTTTAAATTCCTCATCCCTCCTCTCCTCCATCTCATCATCACTCTCCTCTATCATCATCATCAACATCATCATCAGCAGCAGCAGCAGCAGCAGCAGCAGCAGCAGCAGCAGCAACACGCGTCGCGTCATCATCATCATCATCATCATCATCATCATCATCATCATCATCATCATCATCATCATCTCATCTCGTCGTCGTCGTCGTCGTCGTCGTCGGCGTCGTCGTCGGTCGTCGTCGTTGTTTTTTGTTGTTACCACTACCACAGCCACTACCATCACCACAGCCATCGCTCCAGCCAGCATCATGATGGTGATTATAGATATGACATGCAGCTCTCTGTATTTTTACCCCCCTCCGCTGCTACTATTACCACCACTAACGGCACGACAACGACTCACGTTGCAGCTGCTGTGACTTTAACTACTATGTACTAAGCTCTTCTTTTCCCCCAAGTGAAGGCAGCACTGTGTGATTTGCGACAGGCTGATAATTCTTTACTGGAGGAAAAAAAAATCGCACAACGTCACTTCGCAAGCTAACACCAGATATTAACGTATCTTTCACACGTACACACCCACGCACGCACTCAGACAAGCACACACGCACGCACGAACTCAGGCACAGACACACAGATGCACAGACAACACACACACACACACACACACACACACACACACACACACACACAACATGCACTGAGGCCGGTCCCCCATGCCCCTCATCCCCACCCCTCTTATCCACCCCACAGCTGTCAGTTTCCCCCTCTTTCCCTCCTCTCAGCGGCTAATTAATCCATCCCATACCAGCCCAGATGGGGGATAGCTGGTGCAAATTATAGCAGGAACTGACCACGCTTGGACTATGTAAAAGGAAAGGGTGTGCTAAATTTAGCACTCTGGACTCAGTGATGCTGGATTTGTGCGCTGTGACCCCCCAAAAAAACCCAACCAAACAAACAAAAAAACAAACAAAACAACAACAACCTCTCTCTCTCTCTCTCTCTCTCTCTCTCTCTCTCTCTCTCTCTCTCTCTCTCTCTCTCTCTCTCTCTCTCTCTCTCTCCCCTCTCTCTCCTCTCTCACACACACACACACACACACAACACACACCACCACCACACACACACACCACACCACACACACCACACACCACCACAAACAACAAAAAACAAACAAAAACACCACACTTAACCAAAAAAAGCGATAATAACACACATAGAGGACTTAGTACCCCCCTTACCCTGGCGCGAGACTTGAAGGTCTTGTGCACGATGCCCATATAACACAGCCAGCTGGCGGCCAGGGGCAGCAGAAAGTTGGTCACCCTGGTGACAGAGGTGTACAGAGCTGTTTTCCGAATGCGGGAGAAGGGCACAGTGCACATAACGCCGCTCCAGTCGCCAAAGGCCAGCGCCACCGTGTC
>CM060333.1:46557326-46562326 GCA_030674155.1 Stramonita haemastoma | reverse complement strand
GCAGCAGCAGCAGCAGCAGCAGCAGCAGCAGCAGCAGCAGCAGCGGTGGTATTTGGTTTATTAGCAGCAGTCGTAAAAGAAGTAGTGGCAGTGGCAGTATCAATAGTAGTAGTAGCAGTAGCAGCAACAACAAGAACAGCAGCAGCAGTAACAGAATCAGCAACAGTAGCAGCAACAGCAGCAACAGCAGCAGCAGCAGCAGCAGCAGCAGTAGTAGTAGTAGTAGTAGTAGTAGTAGTAGTAGTAGTAGTAGTAGTAGTAGTAGTAGTAGTAGTAGTAGTAGTAGTACCAGCAGCAGTAGTAGCGGTTGCAGTGGTGGTAAGAGCCAAAACAGCAACATCGGCGCGGGGCACCCACAAACATCCCACTCACTCAATCCAGCCTTCAAAACAAGCCAGTCTCAACCCTCAAGACAACCAAACCCAACGCAACTCCAGTCCCCAGTTCCTAAGCGATCCAACCTAAATCAACACTAACACAACCCCCCCAAAACAGTCCAACACAATTCAGTCACATATAACAACGAAAGAATCTAACCCACAAACGTAACCCACCTCACCCCACCCCTTCACTTTTCACCTATCTCATAGTCTAAGTAGACTGCTGGGACACCACTGAAGATTTGGCAACAAACTTCATCCATTCCTTGCAGTTTTCATCTTTCCGCACCATCACCGCCACAGTAAAGGTTAAAAAAGGTAAAGGTGTCCCATAACCTGTGTGGTCGTAGGGGAGCGAGGCATCAGAGACCTCAGCTTCTCTAGGGGCCAGCATGTTGAGGGCGGAGCCCATCTCCTCTCCCTCGCTGCTTTGACCTTCCTTGACTCTAAAGAGGGCAGGTGGCCATTTACAGCTGGGTAAACTGGGGACTCTACTGAAGCTAAGGGACACAAACGGTCACCCATCCACTTGGTAACCATGCTCGATGCTGCTCATATGGCTTGGGAAAAAGCGAGTGATCTGACCACTGAGCTATCCTGTCCCCTACCCCCACCTCTACACAAATCAACTCAAATCCTACCTAAAAAAAAAAAAAAGCAAACCTCAACCCCCCCCCCCAACACCCACAACCATTCTTCAAACCTTCCCCAGGACCTTCTCTCCAAAAACTTGCACTCTCCTCCCCCCTCCCCTGCCTCCCCCCCTGCCTCCCCCTCCATCCCCCCCTAACCACCCCCATCCCTCCCCCTCCTACCCCCTACCCCCCCTATCCGGGCCCCCAAACTCACCCTCAAAACATCAGAGACGGCCAGAAAGAGGACGAGGACATTGGGAGGCATGGACGCCCCCTACCCACACCTTGGGCGCCGTCACCACGATCACCACCACGTTCCCCACCAACGACGCCACCGTCGCCACCACCACCACCCCCGCCAACACCTGGTACTCCGGCCCCCGTCCTCCAGGAGGCCATGGGGTTCGAATCCAGGGAGCCCTGAAGACCGGACAGGCCCCAGGTGCCCGGGGATGGGGAGGAGGCTGAGGTTGAAGGGGAGGGGGAGATTGGGGGTGTGGGGGTCAGGGTCCTCCCAGCTGTTGCTGGAGTCTGCCAGTGTGAAAGCTGCTGGTGTTGTTGCTGTTGGTGGTGGTGGTGGTATTGTCCTTGGTGATGGTGATGGTGGTGATGCTGCCATGACTGTTGAAAAGGCTGATGTTGGTGTGTTGTTGGTTGTTGTTGTTGTTTTGTTGTTGTGTTGAGGGTGGTGGTACAGCAATATCTGAAGGGAAAAGAAAGGCTGTTTCAGTAATTCATGAACATTTTCAGAATGAGATGCAGTATTCAACTGTCTACTGAAGCTGACCTTCTTTTAAAAAAAAATTAGAATCAACTGTTATTAATTATTTAATTAATTAATCAATCTATCATTCTACATCTATCATTCTATCATCTCAATCAATCAATCAATCAATCAATCAATCAATCAATCTATCTATCTATCTATCTATCTATCTATCTATCTATCTATCTATCTATTCTTCTGTCTTCTTCTGTCTATATGGAAAGCTCAGCTGCAGACGATCAGACTGTACTGTCGACAGAGACAGGGAAGAAGACAGACAGACAGACAGACAGAACAAGAGAGAAGAGAGAAGAGAGACAGAGAGAAGAGAGAGAGAGACGAGAGAAGAGAGAGAAAGTGAGACAGAGACAGAGAGACAGAGACAGACAGACAGACAGACAGATAAACAGACAGACGGTCACATAGAGAGAAGACAGACAGGGAGAGAGAGAGAGAGAGAGAGAGAGAGAGAGAGAGAGAGAGAGAGAGAGAGAGAGAGAGAGAGAGAGAGAGAGAGTGAGAGAGAGAGAGAGAGAGAGAGAGAGAGAGAGAGAGACAGACAGACAGACAGACAGACAGACAGACAGACAGACAGACAGACAGACAGACAGACAGACAGACAGACAGACAGACAGACAGACAGACAGACAGACAGACAAGAGGCAGAGTGAGGCAGAGACAAGACAGGAAGATTAGCTTCCTGATTCCACGGTAAAATTCTGACAGGACCAGCAAAGGTCAGAACAGTCACAGACATGTGACTCCTGATAGTTTTTTGTTGTTGTTTTTTGCTTTGTTTTGCTGTGAGGGTATTATAGAGGAATATAAAAAGGCCCAGAGAATGATCGCAAGGACAAAGAAAACAAAAACGACCTCGAATCTATATTATCTAAATGCTGGAGATATTTTGGGCAGGTTTCAAAATACACGATATAGAGAGAGGTGTTTTTTTTGTTTGTTCGTTGTTGTTTTTTGTTACAACCTCATCTCCGGTGTTATCCCCGTCCTGCTGTTTTTATTCCGCTCATCTCATCTCCCCACTACAGCCAGACATACCCAGATTCCTTATGTCTCATCCCCAGGGTCAGATATCCAATGTGAGCTCATCAATATAAGACCGCCGTGGGGCCACCAGCCAGACGGGTCCTGCACTGCTGCTGGATCACTTTGGTGGTGTTCAGTGGTGCCTGTTCTGAGCTAACATACGCAGGACACCACCTACTAAGCCCCCTACAAACGACAGTATTAGCTCAGTCGCGGAGCCAGACTGAGTCACCCACCCGAGGTGGCAATCACCATAACTTCTCTCCATCGACCGTCCCCCGTGAACCTCCAACCCCAAAGGCTTTGACACAAACTCACCACAGGCACAGAAGTGTATGGGCAAACCGAATCTGAGATCACCTTGAGACTTGAGCAACTGGCACCACCGAATTAGAGGCTTTTTTTTAAAATTGCGAGATGATCATTGACGATGAGAATGGTGTAATGGTGCTTCCGTGGAAGTGCAGTGCTTTGAGACTACTTGACAGGGTTGTACTCTACGCTTACTATCATAATATATCCCGACATCAACCGGGCCCGAGAGATACAGACACCTGCAGTGTTGGTAAAGTAATTTAGCAACACTTTCACTTGCATCCGCAAAAGTGGATGAAGCTCGACGTGTAGTACCCAGTCTCCCATTGAGCCCACAGACACTCACTCGGGTAAGAGCCGGCCGGAGTCCGAAAAATCCCTATGACTCTCATGGGATTCAGACCCGCGACCTTCTAGTCCTGAATCTAAGGCGCTGATCACTGCGCCATGGCGGCTAGAGTACAATAAAAAAGTTAAATTAGATAAAAGTATAAACAGATAAGGAAGAGCAAACTACGAAGGCTAGTCACCAGAAAGAACAAATTTAAGGGGTGAGAAAAAGCCGTAAAGGCTTCAAGGACAGCATAGAAAAGAGAGGAAAGATAGAGCAAAACCCAAGAAAGCGCGGAAGGACAAAGAGAAATGAAAAAGATAAAAGAAAGGAGGATATAGAAGGGGGAAAGGAATAAGAAGAAAAGGAAGAAGGAAGGAAGAAAGAAGAAAGGAAGAAAAAGAGAGGACAAAAGATATAGAAAGAATAAAAAGGAAAAAGAGGAACAAAAAAGAAAAAAAAAAGAGCTATCACAGATAAAAAGAAGAAGAAGAAGAAGAAGAAGAAGAAGAAGAAGAAGAAGAGAAGAAGAAGAAGAAGAAGAGAAGAAGAAGAAGAAGAAGAAGAACAACAACAACAACAACAACAACACAACAACAAGCAACAACAACAACAACAACAATGAGAACAACAACACTAACAACAACACAATCAACTACTGGAAAAAACAACATCAACACACTTCACACCACACTGAAAAAACCACCACCCCCCCCACCACCACCACCAGAAAAAGAAGTACAGCAATAGCAACAATAGAAAAGATCAAGGACAAGTAGAACGTGACAAAAAAGAAGAAAAAAGACAACGAAAAATCAAGTAAAAAAACAACAAAAAAACCCAAAAGAAACCCAAGACCAACCAAACAAAAATCACTCAGATACAGACCAATCCAAAGTACAAGAAGCGTATTGTTAGGTATTGAAACGTTGTAATACAATAGTAACAACAACAACAACAATAAACGAAAAAAAATCCGCAATCTACAAAGACAGATCGATGTTTATTTTAGGTGCCTCTCCAATTCTTAACATGGATTGCAGTGATTCTGCTTGGCAACTTGAAGGCGCTACTGACGGATCACTTGACAGTTTTCAGTAATTGTATCCGCTATGTTATCACTTTTTTCTCTAATCTTTTTTATTTGAAGTACTGCAGTTTCCATGGAAGCACTTGACAAGCTACCATGCCCTTTCCTTTCCTTGTACTGTCACTGCAGCTGAGTGGATGACTCCTAGTCCATGGGTCTATGATATCCTGGTTCGAATCTTTTTTTAAAAAAATCTTTTATTTTGAGGATAATGGAATAAGTACTTGTGTGCTTCTTCTTCTTCTTCTTTTTTTATTTTTAAATCCAGTCCTCTATGTATGCAGTTTCTGTGAATTAAAAAAAAAAAATTTCCACCAGCACTCAATGGCCTACTCTTCCAAAAAGCGGAACGGGTTTTGAAGTGTGCGCACGGTGTTCTACGTCCTCGCACAGGGCCTCGGTTAATAGTCTCATCCGAAGGACTTTTAGGGGGGAGTGG
>CM060333.1:46517326-46544826 GCA_030674155.1 Stramonita haemastoma | reverse complement strand
ACTTTGTCGTTTAATGGTCTTTTCCTAGAATGACTGTGCTGGATATTTGAAGAGATTAAGAGGCGTTGCTTTTGAATTCGAAATCAGTATTACTGTAGACACTGAAACTAAATGAAGTGGTAAAGGTAAAGGTGTCCCATAACCTATGAGGTTGTAGGGGAGCGAGGTGTCAAAGACCTGTGTACATGCAGTGGTTTTGTTGTTTTTTTTCAATTGCCATCTGTTCCCAGGTTTTAACATGTGGGCGAGATATTCTGCGTGCTTTAGCACACAAGGCCTTGGATTATAGTCTCATCCAAAGGACTTTGATATTAAGCCCCATTCTTTCCTTGAACTGTGAAGAAAGAGTAAAGCTGGGAGTCAAACCCAAAACCTCACGGTTTACTTGTTAGGCAGGTGAAAGTTTTTAATTGTCCATACATAACCCACCAAACTACAAAACATAAACCCCACCAAACATAGATACATTACATACATGCTATATGCATACATACATAAAAACATTCCCATATCCTTTCCATCTCATCCAGCCATTCATACATGTATATATTTGCTAAAACTATTGTCATTGATTGTTTGTGTGTTGTATATGTCGAATGCAAGCGCTTTGATTTGGGTTTTTGCAAGATATAGCGCTATTAAATTCTATGTGTTATTATTTTTATAATTATCATTACTATTATAGTAGTATATATGCATATAGCCATAGTAATCAAAGACTATTTATAAATCATGTGTACACACACACCACACACACACACACACACACACACACACAACACACACACACACAACACACACACACACACACAAACAAACGGGCAGCAAAGGCATAATTCAAAGAAAAGATTCTCAACATCTAGGTTACCAGACTTTTTAAGACAAGCCTGCATGTTATGCAAGGATTATGACAGTAATTAGAACTAAGCGGAATTCCAAGATAAAATAAGCTGATATAACTAATCCGGCATGAATCATTCTAAAACGAGGCGTCTTCTCATCAGTAAATCCCTTAACGTCACCACATGACGTTGTTCAGGATTGAATAGTCAATGCAGGTTCTACCCAAGTTTCCGCAAAGTCGGTGGGACTGACAGTTCACCAACCTTCCCGCCAAACCATTGTTCGCGATAATATCCTTTTAACGGTCCTTCACGACAATGCTCCATGTAGCAGTAAGATGAGTGAGGCTTTACGAAGGAGACTGCTTTCTTTAGAAGTACAGACAGAACTCCATCAGCCATCACAATAATTGATTGATGTGTACATCAGGTCCTTGCCACAAGGTCAATTTGCCAACTTTACACGCGCCCATTCTTCCCACTATCACTAAAACCTGATACTTATTGATTTCCAAAGTCAGTTCGGTTCAGCCACCCTAGTTATTGTCAGTTGAACGGAAATGAAGGTGGGTTTGGCCAGGTGTAAGTAGAGTAGGCCTACCTCACTTGGCCTTTTATGATTGAGTTCAAAATTAGCTGGGGTGAAGGGGTTTGGGAAGGGGGTAACAAGAAGGCAAGAACAGCACAGAAACACGGCTACAGTTGGTGATCTATCTTTGAACAATTTTACTCTTTCAGTTTTTCAGTTTTCCCGGTCTTTGATGATTTCCCAGCTGCGAATCAGATATATCCAGGGCATGCAGAAAGCAAGAGAATGTTGCAAATAAGGGTCCTATGTCTACCCGTCCTGAAAAACACACAAGTCTGGCTTCTTATTTATGACCGTTTATACAAGCATGACGAAAGCTTTCTGTGAGAGAAAAGGATGGCTCGCCAGTTGAGTTTTTGCCAACTGTTCAGAGAAATGCCTTGTTCAGAGACATTACCCCTTGTTCAGAGACATTACCCTTGTTCAGAGACATTACCCTTGTTCAGAGACATTACCCCTTGTTCAGAGACATTGCCTCTTGTTCAGAGACATTTTCCCCTTGTTCAGAGACATTACCCCTTGTTCAGAGACATTACCCTCTTGTTCAGAGACATACCTCTTGTTCAGAGACATTACTCTTCTTCAGAGATCATTATCCATGTTCAGAGACATTACCCCTTGTTCAGAGATATTACCTCTTGTTCAGAGACATTACCTTTTTCAGAGATCATTACCCCTTGTTCAGAAATATTACTCTTGTTCAGAGACATTACCTCTTGTTCAGAGACATTACCCTTGTTCAGAGACATACCCTTGTTCAGAGACATTACCTCTTGTTCAGAGACATTATTGTTCAGAGATATTACCTCTTGTTCAGAGACATTACCTCTTGTTCAAGAGATTACCACTTGTTCAGAGATATTACCCCTTGTTCAGAGATATTACCACTTGTTCAGAGATATTACCCTTGTTCAGAGAGATTACCTCTTGTTCAGAGATATTACCCCTTGTTCAGAGACATTACCTCTTGTTCAGAGACTATTACTCTTTTCAGAGACATTACCTCTTGTCAGGGGTTTACCTCTGTTCAATGACTGATACTCTTAGTTTAGTAGGTGTTACCTCTTGTTATCACAGATATTACCCCAAGCGTTCAGAGATCATCCCCTTGGTTCACAGGATGATATTACTCTGTGTTCAGAGATACATAAGAGATATTACCCCTTGTTCAGAGATATTACCTCTTGTTCAGAGATATTACCTCTTGTTCAGAGACATTATCTCTTGTTCAGAGACATTATCTCTTCTTCAGAGACTAGGTGGTGATCCTCACCTCGGAAGGGCTCCTCACTCAGTCTGGCTCCCCAGCTGAGCTAATACTGTCATTAGTAGGGGGCTTCGTAGGTGGTGTCTTGCATATGTTAGCTCAGAACAGGCACCACTGACCATCACCAAAGCGACCTATCAGCAGTGCAGGGCCCCTCTGGCTGGTGGCACTACCGCGGCCTGATATTGATAGACTCCTTGTGGACTTCTGACCCTGAGGATGCAACATAACAAATCTGGGTGTGTCTGGGGTGGAGAGATTGAAATGGGAGAAGTGGGAACAGCAGGAGAGGAAGGTCACAGAAAATGAGGCAGTAAAAAAAGAATCCAAATGTCTCTAACTAGTTGAACCTTCATATGTTCAGACTGGCCATGAAGTGTCAACAAGCTTAGGTTAGCAAACTGTTTTTTATACGAACTATGATATCTCTGATGTGGAGAGCATTGTTAGTAGTTCCTGAAGGAAATCAATACCAGGTTGTTTGGAAGGCATTGCTCCATTATTCCATGACAATAAAGGAGGTGTTATCGGGGATAGAGGCTTACTTCAGCTATAACAATAATGTCGTCTGCGAGAAAGGTTATGGCAAAAGGTCAGTTCACTGGAAGCATGTGACAGACAGAACATTGCCTTTGGTGGTGACTGTTGTATGTCTTCACCTGTGTCAGTCCTGCTGTTGGTTTTCAAAATTTTAAAAAAAAAACGATTTGAGAGGTAGAATCACTAATTCTAAACAAACACTTTGACCACGTCATTGGTATAAAGAGCGTTAGTTTAAAACAACAAAAACATTGCTTGTTAAAATAAACGGATGGTGTAAATTCTGTGCTGTTTTTTTCAAAAGCATTTTAAATCTCTCTCTCTCTCTCTCTCCTCTCTCTCTCTCTCTCTCTCTCTCTCTCTGGGGTAGCTTCCTTTGCCTGGCAGCCAGCAAGACGCGTCACAACTCAGCTCTTACAAATTGTTCAATCTTTTCATGGTATTTCAGTCAAGATGCTTGTTGAAGAAACATATATATACACATAACGAACCTACATTCATGTATATAGATACATACACAGACTTGCAGACACAAACTGCTACAAATTTACACCTCCTTTTACCACCCTCCCTCCCTTCCCCTCACGTTTTTCTTCTGTGCATGCTCTGACAGTGGCTTTTGTAGTCTGTCATTTGAGCAAAACATGCCTAGCACTTCAAGTTAGTCCCAGTGCATCCCTCTTCATCGTGGGAGAGAACTGTTATCTGTTAAGTCTTCCTACGAAAAAGGCATATCAATGGACCAAGAAGGGAGAAAATGTACAAGAAGGTGATGACAGGAAGAAAATAACCAAGAACAGTTACAAGCGAGAGATTGAAAAGAAAAATTCCTACACAGAACTTCCAGACTTTATAGCCTATCTATCTGACCCCCCCCCCTTTTATCTCCTCAGGAATTGCCATCAGTTATCCTATGTTGTTAAAGAGACTTAATGACACTAAACAAAGGCCTCCAACTTCTCTTTCACAGAATGGGTCACATTCCAAACTCTGATAATGTCGCTAAATTCAGCCACCATCACGCAAGGCAGCACCTGTTTAAATAGAAGCCTGGACCACCACTTGTTTTCTGCTCAATTGAATTTCAACACAACACCCTCTGCTTAATAGCCACGCTGATAGATCAGATGAGTCCCAGCGTGTCCACGCACGCACACACACACACACACACACACACACACACACTTGTTCAAAAGGATTTTTCTTCTGGAGTTAACATCAGTGCCGACTCCAATCACCCCAAAAGTACTTAAGATGAGACTATAAACCGATAGCCCGTGTGCAAGCACGCAGAACATCTTGCACACCTTAAACCCCATCCGCTTTTCGGAAGAGAGCCATTTTGGCCGGTGGGACGGATGACAAAATTTACACAGCTGCACACAGAGAAAGACAGAGAAACAGACAGTCGGCAGGAACATTGCTGAAAGTAGCGTACAAATCCACTACCCAAAGTAACCTTTGTTTAAAGAAAAACCCAAACAGTAAAAATTCGTGACGAACTGAACAAAACCTTAAACTGAACGCTGCTTGTGTCCTAAAGTGGTTGAAGTCCCTAAAGTGAACATGCTCCAGAGGAGATAAGAACTTATTCCTCAATTCTGAAACTTCCTGTGGAAAACTTAATAAACTTCTCCTTTCCTTTACCAAATGGGATGTCAGTTCATAGACTGCACAATGCAAAACAAACGAATCTAAATCTGAAAGTCTCCTTGTGAAGCTTCATATCAGTAGAACAACAGATTTTCCTCGGAAAGTCAGGGAGTCTTGTACTCGTTTTTCAGCTTGCAGCCTCGACCTTAGCTTTTATCTATCAGTGTCCTTTTATGGCCATCATTTTGGGTCAGTTTTTCAAGCATATTGAAGAAAACATTGTACTCGGCAGTTTAGAAATATTTCTAGTTACATTTAGACCAGTTTTTGCAGTTGAAGGTTTTACTCCAGTTTGGGACAGGAAACACATTTAGGGACACAACACACTCGTGCAAATCATGTCTCTGTTGAGGCAGTTCAGTGAGTTGATTTGGTTTTGCTATTTCTCTTTTTTTTGCCAGTTCAAAAGGCCTGACATCTGCATGCAGTGTGGACCACTTGAACAGCTGGGAAAACAGCGCCCATGGGATTTTGAACATCAACATTACGTTTTCGCTTTTGTCTTTTTTATGGAGACTATGATGAAGAACAGTACTGGTAAGTACTTTTTTAGTTAAAAGTCGCGACTTAGTAACTAGGCCATAAGGTAGCAATTTATATTTGTTTTAAAACTTGGGGTAAAAACCCTGCTTTATAAGTTTCTTGATAACTGCTGTTAAAGAAATGATTTTGAGTGCAGGGAGGGATTTGGTGCATTCACAAACGGGACCTCAGCTAAGAGTCTGATTGGTCTAGTTGTGTCATAAACACTAGGCCTATTCAGTGGGATGCAAACTGAATGACACAGCTGTATTGTCATGAACCAAAATGGTTTGCACTGTCACGAATATGCTTTCTTCAAACCCCACACACCACACCACCACGCATCACCACACACACACACACACACACACACACACACACACACACACACACACACACACACACACACACACAAAACACGTCGGGGCGCGCGATTGGTTTTGATCATGATGTTAAAGCAAGATGTCAGGAAAGGTTTTCAGTGTGAGCTTTAGAGCTTAACTCCTCCCCCCCCCCCAAACCCACAACAACAAAAAACAAAAAAAAACATAAACTCTAACTCAGATCATAATGCTTGAAATAGGAAAGATGTCGAGATGCTCCCTGGCCCCTTCTTCCTACAGCTAGTTTTTTTTAAACTGTCAAATGGAGAAAGCTGTAGAAGTGGGAAATGGACAAAGAAAATTTTTTTTGATAAACAACTTTTTATTAAATGGAGGCAGCATCTTACACAACAGGTGCAAACGGACATCTTGTGTTTTAAGACATGTTCATGCATTTTCTTGTTGAATGTTTTTGCGGAGCAGTTTGATGTTGTCACAAAAAACTTACAATAATGTAAAGGAATGATGCGGGTTTTTGCCTGTGGTCTTAATGTTTGTGAATTTTATCATCGTATATTTTTTTCGTTCTTGGCTGGTGCTCCGAGGTTCACTGAGATGAGATTTTGAGTATGCGACTGTTTTACCCACCGTTAAGGTAGCCGCATTCCGGCTTCGGAATGATTCTAAAACACATTATGTGCATGAGGTTTTAAAAAAAAAATCATCCATTCCAACCAGCACAGAACGGCATACTCTTCCCAAAAAGCGAACGAATTTTAACGCGTTTGTATGATTAGTTTAGTCTATCCACACTTGCTGATACTAAACAATTTTCGTCAAAGCACTTTCGATTGCTCGACTCTACATTTATGTGTTGTGTTCGGCTTTTTGTTGACAAAAAAATGTGGACGATAAGTAAATAAATAAATGATTTGATATCTGAATACAATGACGTTGCATGTCATTATTCATATGTTAAAGACTGGGGATTTAAATCTTACACTACAGCTCCTATCAATGATGTCATTCATGTTCGTCCATTACTGGTTGTGGGGGGAGGTGGGGAGATCTAGCGTTTGATCCCCGTTTTTGCCCGAAATTTTACCCCATCCACTAGACTGTGTGGTGGTCTGCGGGCACGTCTTTCGTATCAGATGATGAACAAGGTCCTGCATGCAACACGCATTCATCGCACGTAAAAGAACCCACTACAGCAAGAAAGTGATCTCTAGCAAAATTTCGTAGAAAAAGCCACTTTGATATGGAAACGAATAAACTTAAAAACGGGATTTTTTTTAAAATGAATTGCGCTGCTTTTGTGGCGACACACTTTCCCCTGGGAGAGAAGCCCAAATTTCACGCAGATATACAGAGATTGACTGGAAGTGGTATTCAATTCAATTTTGAATGTATTTGAATTTAATTCAATAATGAAGTTATTCTGCAATGATTCTGAACTGCTTTAGAAAAGGAATGAGTAAAACTGTCTTGTTATAACGTAGGTGTCAATCTTTCATACATTTGGGACTTTTTTTTTAACATCGCTGTACGATTTTTTTTGTTTTTGTTGTATTCTTTTTATATTGAGGATAATGGAATAAGCATTCATGTGCTTTTTTACATCCAGTCCCCGTGTGTTTCAGTTTTTGTAAATCGTGTCATCTGTTCCCACCGTCACACGATGACCTTCTCTTACGAAAAGCGGAACAGGATTTAACGTGTGCGCAAGATGTTCTGCGTGCGTTTGCACCACACGGGGCCTCGGTTTACAGTTTCATCCGAAAGACTTTTGGGGGGGAGTAGAGTTAACGCTGATGTTAACTCCAGAGGAAAAATCCCCTCGACCGGGAATCCAACCTGGGTCGTCAAAAATTGCGAGCACAATGTTCATACCACTAGGCTATCCCGTTCCCCTATTCACCTACCTTATACACTTACGTTTTTTGTTCAGGTAAAAAAGGGTGGTCAGGCGACCTGCCATGACAACCTGTCTACACCAACTCTACAAGGCACAGGTGAGGGAGGCTGACATCACAGACACCAGAGGAAGAGCTGGGTTTGCAACACCAAGGACCAGACAAACCTCAACAACAAATATGCCTGCAGCATCACCTGACAGAGGAAGATCAGCACTCTGCTCTTCAGCCCCCTCCCCTGCCATCATCATTGCCACAGATTCAAGAGAAAAGGTATGTAAAACAAGCTGTAGCTTAGGAAATATGTCCTCCAAATTCTGTTAAAAAAAAGACAAAACGAAAAAATAGCCACCCTCTTTTTATTTGGTTGGTTACATGTAGTTTCATTCAAGTTGCTGAATGTGTTTCTAAAACGATGTTTGAAAAATTACACATTTTTCTTCGGCAGACGGTGCCAAAGAATATTTGAAAATAAACAAATAAATTTCCGGTTGAGGGGATTTTTCCTCTGGAGTTAACATCAGTGCTGATTCTACTCCCCCCAAAAGTCTTTCAGATGAGACTATAAACCGAGACCCTGTGTGCGAACGCACGCAGAACATCTTGCGCACACGTTAAATCCTCTTCCGCTTTTCGTAAGAGTAGGCCATCATGTACCGGTGGGAACAGATGACATTAACAAAACTGCATACACACGGGGGCTGGATGTAAAAATGCGTATGAATACTTATTCCATTATCCTCGATATAAAAGAATAAAACCACAAATTAAAAAAATAATAAATGGATCAAAAAGATTTTTTGAAAAAAAAAATTGTTTCGACTGAGGGATGGACATCAATAATAAAGGTTAATGTATTTCGCTTCAGTATAATTTAATTGTTGATGCTAACATCACAATCTTAGATAGAAGGCAAGGAGGTGTTCTTGTGCTTTAATGTAAAACTGCATCACTTTGCATACACACGTTGGTGAATGCAGGTATGTTTATCAGGTTTTACCAGAATTGCTAATTGTCTTTTTGTATACATTGGTAGAAATTTATTTCAACACAGACAAAGAGTGCCCCGAAAAATGAAAGCGTTAAGTTTCTAAAAGCTGCTCACAATTTTTCTTTTTACAAAATCAAAAGCATCCACAATGTATTGACGATGAAATTGCCAAAGACTAGTACCAACTTTTCCGTGGGGACAGTGAAGATATATTTTCTCTTGCCCCTCTGGCTGGTGGCCTCAGGGCGGCCTGACATTGATAGTATCCCTATGGACTTTTGACCCTGAGGATGTGACATTTCTTTGCATGGCTGCATGGCTGGGGGGGGGGGGGGGGGAGATTGAAATTAGCTAAGGGGGTGGGGGGGGGGGACTGTAGGACTAGAACGTCACAGAAGATGCAGCAAAAAAAATTGTTGAACTCCATACCCTGTAAGACAAAATCATGGAACTAAGTATGAATAATAAAAACCCATAATTAATCATAAAAATCTTTTAGCAACCTCTCAAAGTTTTACCATGAGTATTGTGGTATAGATCGATAGTAGCCAATTGCTCATGGTTTTTTCTCTCCAGGTTTTCTCCACTCTCCTGGACCTGTCCACTGCAGGCTGTGAAGGCAGCAGCAGCACGATGCTGGAGCACAGGGCCAGTGGACTTGTCCTCACCCACATGACTTAACTTGACTATGTAAGACCAATAGGGAGGACGGGTAGACTACTGAAGATAAAAGCAATGCTTGAACACCACCCTGAAGGGTCGAACTTCTGAAGAGCAATGTACTCAGTAGAAGTCCCTGAAGGGCAAGGTCCTAGAAAAGTCTCTAAAGGGAAAACTCCTGGAAAAACGAGCCCCTAAAGGGCAGCATCCTGCATGCAAAACAAGCCCCTGAAGGGCACACTCCTGAAAAATCAGCCCCTGAAGGGCACACTCCTGAAAAACAAGCCCCTGAAGGGCAAAACTCTGCATGCAAAACAAGCCCCTGAAGGGCAAACTCCTGAAAGACCAGCCCCTGAAGGGCAAACTCCTGAAAGACCAGCCCCTGAAGGGCAAACTCCTGAAAGGACCAGACCAGCCCCTGAAGGGCAAACTCCTAAAGACCAGCCCTGAAGGGCAAACTCCTGAAAGACCAGCCCCGGAAGGGCAAATCCAGTGCAGAGCCTAGCATTGCTGCTCAGGGATCTAGGATCCTATCCTACTAGGCTGAACAGCAAAGTCGATAGAAATTTGGGGGCTTTGGCATCAGAGTGGAGTCTACATGACCTCCTCTCTCTGAAACAACTCTGGGATCAAATGCGATGAGAGCAGTGAGGACTGTGGTCTCTGTGAACATGTGATATTCGACATGCAGCAGTATGTAAAAGGTAAGAAAGGCAGAGCCTCCTGCCATGAAGCCACTACCTTGCCTACTTCACAGGCGTATTTGTACCGAGTACATGTCGATGCCTGTGTGCATCATGTTCACAAAGGTGCCTCAGTCCTTCACAGTTCCCAAGCTCGAATTAAATTTGTCCCTGGAGTTTTTATGTAAGGCTCAATGATCGCGGATATCAGAACTTCATCAGGAGCCTTTGAACCTTACTCTGTGATCACAAAGACTGGCAGACTAGGCGTCGACATTGGGTGTGGTGTTCTAACATGGGACAGCCAGCAAAACCCTTGCACACAGTGCTGAAGGGGAAAAGACACACCCAGCCCCCAGACTTTGTTCAAGCATTTGCTGGATCGACCTTCCGGGTCTCTTCCCTCTAGCCCTGATTCCTTAAAAGTCTTAGCATAGATGTCAAAAGTCATGTGGGTCATCTTAGTTCTCTGGCCCTGTCTCTGACGTCGTGACTGTTACACGTATCAAGGCCACACAGAGGTAAGTGCACATGCCATGTTTTCTTGTTTGCTTTTGTTTTTCGTGGTACCACTGTGAAGTCTTATATTTATGTTGAATATTTCCGTGTTTCCATAACTTACCGAAAGCAGACAAAATGTTCACACCTTAGCAGGGGAGCCCCACACATGGACTTTCAGTGTGTTGCCAAGAATAGTTCAAATGTTGTCCACAGGCTGATGATCTTGTTCAATTAAAACCAATAGTGTTGTTTTTTTTCTTACAGTGTCTTCCTTTTCAGGACCGATGATCCATGGAAAACCTACATCAGGGAAAAACATGAAGCCTGTACCGCTGAGAACTAATCACCATACTAAACTGCAACCAAAGAACACTTCACCCGGAACATTTCACCCGGAAACACTCTCCCCTACACTTCCCCGGACCATCCTCACCACTGGAACACTTCACCCGGAACACTTCGACCCACACTTCACTCACGCCCATTCTCACTGTCGGATTCTGCCCCATTCTTCCCATGTCAGAATGAATAAAAACCCAAAGTAAGTACCTATATTTTCCTGTCGTTACCTTCGTAATGTGTCGAGTTGTTTGCGCGACTGCTGTTGTCGGTCGGGTCCGGTGTGTCAGGTGTGTCCGCTGGTCGTGTGGGTTAGCGTGTGCGTGCAAGTCGGTCGGGTTGGTCAGGGTCGGTCGCGTGCCGTGTCATTCCACGCCGTGCCGTTCGGTTCGCATTGCGGCTCTTTGTCGTATAGTGTTGCTTTAGTTCTGAATTTCGTCTGTCGAATATAAAGGTGATTCCTAAGGGGAAAGAGATTCACCAGGAATACTCTCATTAAAAAAAACAAACTTTCTAGCAGGCATTTGTTTCCCTATAAATCTCTCTCTCTCTCTCTCTCTCTCTCTCTCTCTTCTCTCTCTCCTCTCTCTCTCTCTCTCTCTCTTCTCTCTCTCTCTCTCTCTCCTCTCTCTCCTCTCGCTCTCACACACACACATAAATACTACACATACACACAACAAACACAACAGCATAGAAGAAACATCAAAACAGAAACACAAAACATCACATACACCATTACAAATACTGAATAAAGACCAAAATATTATATATTATATATATATGTCTGTATATTACAGGTATATAATTTTAAATGTCAGTTTGTCTGCAGAATCTCCTGTCAAAAGGTGTATTCCGTCCTAGGTAACTTCAATAATGAGGATTTCAACAAGTTAGTAAGTTCACCCAATGAGTAATCCAGTGTCTCATCCGTTGTTGGTGTTAGCATTCCACGGCTTAACATTCTTGAGAGTACTCTTGATCATGCACTCATCGTCTCTCCACATCATACTTAGAATGTCACTAAAAATATTTACATGTCTCTTTCACACACTCCACACTCACACTACACCACACACACACTACACTCACACACACATCACACACCACTACACACACTCACATCACACACACTCACTCCCATCACACACCACACAATTCTATATATGATATATCATCTATCTCATCTTATATTCCCTAATCTGGCAAGCGGCCAGATTGAAAGTATTGTATACTCTTATCTTCTGTAACCCTTGAAATAAGAATTTTAATCAAAGATTCTCATCTCATTCCTCTCTCTCTCTCTCTCTCTCTTTTCTCTCTCTCTCTCTCCTCTCTCTCTCTCTCTCTCTCTCTCTCTCTCTCTCTCTCTCTCCTCTGGGGGGGGGGGGGGGGGGAGGGGGGTACGGCGCGGTGTGCAGGCGTTTAAATTTAAAATGTCTCAATTTGTTGTGCAAATCCTTCTGTCATCAAGGCTGTTCCCGTCTTAGGTACTTCAATGCCTGAGGACGCGGCACGAGCAAGTGGAAGCACCCAATAAGGTAATACCACTGTGTCATCTGTTATTGTTGTTGGGCATTCCACAGCTGAACATTCTTAGAGTACTCAGGAATATATCACAAACTGCAAGGTGTGCGGACTTCTGAGTGGGAAGTTTTGTGTATGTGGTCATTTTCTTCAAGCACCTTGCTGCTATAAGGCAGCTGAACTCAGGCCTCAGAAGATTTTGTCCTTTCTTGGAAAGTACAATTCATGCTAAGACTTTGTCATGGATGAAAACAAACTCGACATAATTATACCAAAGCTGAACATTAATCGGCATGAGCTCTTCGCTTACAAATCTGTAATGTTACATCTATCAGCCTGACCATGTATGTTTTTTTTTGTTTTACCAGTTTATAGACCCATCCTGAAGACTTCTGGAGGGTGAAGTCGGGACTAGTATAACACCGAAAAGTTTTAGGGTTTACCTAGAGAAAACTTAAGCTTTGTACACTGCATGAACATTCAATAAAGTTAGATCTCCGGTCGGAATGCAGCTACCTTAAAGATAGTAATAACAAAACAAAAAAAAAACCCCCACTCAAAACATGGACGAATCACACAATCTAACCATTGGTGAGCCTCGAAGCTCTAGCCGAGGAACGATATAAAAAAAAAAAAGAAATCAAAACCATGAGTTTTTATTCTTAAACTAAACTGTTCTTTCTTCTTTTCAGGCTCCTCTGATGCCATGGAAGTACAAAACCAGTGAAGACTTGACCACAGAAATCTACACCATGCATCGCTACACCACGGAAAACACCACACACTATTCTACCAGGGAAGGCTACGCTACATCACGGAAAACAATACCATGAAAGACTACGTTACTCCACGAAGACTACTCTACACCACGGAGACTATGCTACACCACGGAAGACTATGCACACACGGAAACACCACGGACTCTTACATAACAGAAAACACCACTACAGAACACTGAACGATCAAAGCTGCGTATTCGCTTTTTAGGCAGATGTGTTAGCTATAGACCACTGATTTGTGTGTGTGTGTGTGTTGTGTGTGTGTGTTGTGTGTGTGTGTCCTGTGTGTCCGTCGTGTGTGTGTGTTGTGTCTGTGTCTGTGTGTGTCGGTGTTGTTGCATGTGTCTGCGTGTGTGTGTTGCTGCTGCGTGTGTGTGTGTGTGTGTGTGTGTGTGTGTTGTGTGTGTGTGTGTGTGTGTGTGTGTGTGTGTGTGTTGTTGTTGTCTGTGTGTGTGTGCGCGCGCGCCAATATTTTTTTTATTCTTTCGATGATAATGGAATATTATATGTGTGCTTTTTTACATTCAGTCCCTATGTGTATGGAGTCTTTGTCAATTGTGCCATTCGTTCCTACAGGGACACAATAGCATTCGAACCCGGACCAGGAGATCCCGGGAGCAATGTGCAATGCTCTCCAGTCAGTTTATCCGTCCCCCTACATACATGTAATAAAATGGTCTTGGTTTGTTTTAAACTGTGAGTAGAAACATAGCCCTCAAACAACTCAGCTCTGCCAGTTTTCTCCCCTACATTTTATCACATCGTATTTAGTTGTAAGGACAAGCAAAAGAGAGAGAAAAAAGATTACTGCAAGTTCATGACATTTTAGAAATGGGTTACTTCATTAAGCGAATTATAATCAAAATATATTTCCCTTCCATATTAAATTATTTCTGCTTCTGTTATATTTACTTAACAACAGACCGCAAAGCTGATGTCCCCTTTTTTCATATTGAGCTAGTAGTGAACAAAAGATGTAGTCTCTTTCTTTGTACTGGGGTTTATGCAAAATGTAAAGTTTATTTCAGTCATGTTCTCTTAGTTGGTATCTAGGCAGACATTTTATTTTCTTTTTTGTATAGTTGGAGTCATAGTATAAAGTCGTTGCCTTCATATTTAATTATTTATTATCAAGGGATAAAGTTTTTTTCTTTCCCGTTGAGTTAGCCTTGTATTCATACTGGAAAAAGTTGGTAGCAAGGTACAACGTTCTTACATTTACATTGAACGAGTAGGAATCAAGGGGCACAGTTCTTCTTTTTGTACTAAGTGTTGAAATACGCATTCCTCTTTAGTTGGTACAAAAGTGTATTTTTCCCTTCATATCAAGTTGGTTAGCACAGAAGTAATAATTCTTTCCCTTATTTTGAATTGTCGTTAAGGTACAAAATTTTCTTTTATATCAAGTTTATTGGTATCAACGTTTTTCCTTTACAGTAAGTTACCTGGTATCAAAGAATAAGGTTCTGTCCTTCAAATGAGTTAACTGGTATCAAATTGTATTGTTCTTTCCTTCAAATTGAATCATCTGGTATCAAAGAATAAGATTTTTAGCTTTAAATGCAGTAAGCTGGTTTCAGAATATAATGTTCTTTCTCCTATATTTGAGTGAAATAAATTATAAAGCCCTTTCCTTCATATTGAGTTACTTGGTATCAAAGAATAAAGTTCTTTTGTTCATGTTGAATTGGTTTGTGGTAAAGTATAGAGTTCTTTTTTGTATTTAGCGAGTTGGAATCAAGCTATAAACATTTGCCCGTAAAATATAGTTACTTACAGTCCCTAAATTGGAAATCTCAACTGCGACGTTAATTTAATCACAACACAATAATATAGTTAGTATCAAAGTTATTTCCTCCATACTGAGTTCACATCAAAGTATACACTTCCCTAATATTGAACTAAGGGGGTATGAGAGTATAGAAATCGTTCCATTATTTTTAGTTAGATGGCTTCAAGGAATAATTTTTTTTCCTTCATATGGATTTAGTTGGCACCAGTATAAAGTTTTTTTCCTTCACAGTAGGCTAGATTGTATATAAGTATAAACTTTTCCCTTTATGGTGAGTTAGTTTGTTAGTTTGTTAGGTTCCTCTTACTCAGTTAATTGGTATCAAAGTATACAGTTTTTTCCTTTTATATTGAAGTTCTTTTTTATATCAAGTTTGTTAGTATTAAAGCTGTTTCCTCCATATCGAATTAGCTTACAACAAAGTATGCAGTTATTTTACTCTTTCTATCCAATATCTTTTCATCAAAGTATTAAGTTATTTAGTTTGTATTGAGTAGTTGGTGTCAAAGTATAAATATCTGTCCTTCACGCTTATTTTGTATCAAAGTTTTATTTTTATTGAACACTTCTTTTCTACATGTTGAGTTATTTGGTATGAAAGTGTAAAGTTCCTTCCTTTGTATTATTCAGTTGGTATCAAAGTCCAAAGCTATTTCTTTTATATTGAGCTAGTTATTTTTAAAATGTATAGTTTTTTCCCTTCCTATTCCGCTTGTGTAAAGGCACAATAGTCTCCCCTTCATACTAAATGTTAGTTTCAAATCATAAAGTAAGTTTTTGATATGGAGTAATTTGTTGTCCCAGCATAAAGTTTCTTTTGTTCATAATAAATTGGTCATTTTCTTCATATCCAAGCTTGTGGTAGTATGATGACAGTTTTTCTTTTACCAGATGGGGTGAGGATTAGATCCCAAACACAACACAACACACACAAACAAAAACACACACACACACACACAACACACACACACACACACACACACACACACACACACACACACACACGAAATTTGTCCTATTTTGATTGATTCTGAAAGAACATTGGTCCAACAAAGCTTTTACTGGCTGACAGTATCGTTTTGTTTTGGCGCCAAACTGCAGAAAATTCTAAATCTTCCCTCAGGACTAGTGGTACAAAACAGAAACGTAACCAAAACACCTGGAAATGGACACTCAGATTCATGCATTTGTTGCTTTGCAAATCTTTGCCATAGTCATTACTGGCATAGCATCGCCTATTTCACAGAAACAAATTATTTTACCTTGATTTTGCGGAGATAAGCTTAAGAGAGAAAAATATGATACACAATTTGAGTGCAGGATGTTTCAAGTAAAAGCAGTACATTTCCTGATGCTCCTTTTTCCCTGTAGTGCTGTTCCCTTGGGCTGTTAACTCTCAACACTAACCCTAGTTCTTGCCCCATGCCGCAAACCCTAACACTTCACCATTTCGATTCTAACATTAACTCTTTGACATGGATTCCTTAACTCTGACTCAGTTCGCGGTATGGGGAAACAGCTCTGATAAGGGAACAGCAGCACAGGGAAAAGGGGTTTGGTGGTTACTGACCCTTGGAAATATTTTATTCCGAGAATACGGTGTAGATGAGGATTTGAAAAAGAAAGATGACATGCAGAAAAATAAGTAATGATAATTATAGCATCGTTATGTTTGTATAGCACTGCTGCTTTAAGAATTGTACTATTTTTAGAGAGGCCAAGTGGGCCGAAGTAGGATGACTTGCACCACAGTCGTAGATATCTCCCTGGGCTATAACATCGGCAACAGAAAAAAGCCAGTCTTAAGTTACTTTAAAAAATAATGGCAATACTGAAAAGTTCTTACTGTAGGGGAGTTAACCAGGTTTTACCTCCATAATGTGACACGTAGTTTTTCGCTTCAAATTCTACCAGTACCACATAGCCTATACAGTTGGGGTTTTCTTTTGCATTGATCACATAGTGGTCAGTGTAGATCTCTTTCTTTCCTCTTGAGCTGTCACTAGTTGTGTTTTTTTTCCATTCTATGAAATAATTGGTGTCAAAAAATATAATTATCCCCTTGGTATTGAACTAGTTGGTCAAAAATAATTTCTGGCTAGGTATCAAGATAATTATCAAACTGTAAAGGCTTTCTTCAGATTGATTATTATAAAGTATAGATTTTCCCCCTTTCATATTTCTTGGTTTTTTTATCAGAGTTAAGTTTTTCCCTTCATATTTATTTAGTTGGTGTTAAACAGGCTTTTCCCCTCTATACTGAGTTAGTTTTATAAGCGTAAATTTTTTTTCCTTCTTTGTGAATAAGCTGGTGTCAAAATGATAAGGTCTTTCTTTCTTTCATGTTGAATTGGGGTCCATGCATCGTTTTTTCCTATTTTATTCAGGTAGTTGTTTCAAAGCATAAGTTCTTTTTTTAAATTAAGTTGGTATCAATGTATATTATTTTTGTTCTTATTATGAAATTGGTTTGTATCAGTACAAAATTGTTTCTCTTACACCGATTTAGTTCGTATCAATTGTAAAGCTCTTTCCCTAAAGTTGATTTCATCCGTATCAAGGTATAAAGCATCTCTTGTCATATTGAGTGAGTTGGTCTTTTAAAAATGTTTTCTTTGCATTGAATAAGTTTTTACCAAATAGGCTTTTTACTCATATTGAACTAGCTGGTATCAAAGACTTAAGTTGTTTCCCCTTCACAATCAGTGTAATGCTATCAAAGTATAAAGTTCTTCCCTTCATCTAAGTTAGGCTGTTATACAAAGTATAAAGTTCATACCTTCATATTCAGTTAGCTGGTTATCAAAGATAGAAGTTCTTCCCTTCATTAAAATAGCTGTTGATAAAGTATAAAGTTCTTCCCTTCATATTGAGTTAGCTGTTATCAAAGTATAAAGTTCTTCCTTCATATTAATTAGCTATTATCAAATCATAAAGTTCTTCACTTCATATTAAAATAGCAGTTATCGAGTATAAAGTTCTTCACTTCATATAAAATAGCTGTTATCAAAGTATAAAGTTCTTCCTTCATATTAAATTAGCTGTTATCAAATTATAAAGTTCTTCACTTCATATTAAAATAGCAGTTATCAAATATAAAGTTCTTCACTTCATATACAAATAGACTGTTATCAAAGTATAAAGTTCTTCACTTCATATTCAAATAGCTGTTATCAAATCATAAAGTTCTTCACTTCATATTCAAGATGGGTGTTATCAAATCATAAAGTTCTTCACTTCATATTGAAATCATATTTATCAAAGTATAAAGTTCTTCTCTTTGCATTGAGTTAGTTGTAATTTAAGTATAAATTGGTCCTTTCTTATTGAGTTGATGTCAAACTGTAACATTTTTTGCCATTTACATTCTGTTTAATGCTGTCAGTGTATAAAACTGTTTTCTACATACTGAGTTACCTGCAAATCAAAGTATAGAGTCTTCATAATTTCATTTTGAATTAGCTGCTATCAAAGTATAAACTCATCTCCTTCAGGTTGTGCTAGCTGGTTCAAGTGTAAACGGTTATTTTCTTAATATTGGTTGTTGTTAAAAAGTATTATTTTCTCAAAGGCGGATTTGCTTATTAATTAAAGAAATATTTTGATCTTTCTGTGATGCTGTGAAACACAAAGTCCTCTCTTTTAAATTAAGTTGGTAAAGTTTTGCTTTTATTCTATTTCATCCATCTGTTTAAAAGTATTGGATTACCCAGATGGTTTTGTTAGGTTCATTAGCAATACTTTACGCCTTTTCTCGCGTTTTATTCTGGCTGTATGATTATAAAGCTGTATAAAAAAAAAATCTTAGATGGTACTCGATACAAGCTGGGCTAGATGTTTTTTGAGGGCTTGTTTCCCAATTTTCTGATTGGATAACGGCTTTGAAATAATTTTTGAATGTTTGCAAAACTCCAGAGGGTTTTTAGGCACCGGTTTTTTATTTTTCATTTGTGAATTTAAATGAGATATTTGTCCTTACACATTTAATCCATAGTCCCTTCGTAAACCTTGTTACATGCGGTCCCTAATTTCAAGTTGTCTCTAGCTCTGTTTTTCCATGAATGCTTTTCAGATCTGTTAAACATGACATTTGGTGTGGTCCTGTCACAACTAATGTAAGGTTCAGGAAATAGTCCCTTCAATTTGTAATGACACGCTGCAATACCCACTGGATGAATTTTTATAGCAAAATGTTGTAAAATGAATAGAAATGTGATATCCACCCGAAAAAAAAAATAACTAGGCCCAGGAAAAACAAAGGTACAGAATTATGTCAGGAAAGCGTGCAGCAAAGGCGAGAAAAATGGAATTGAAGGATCAAAACCTTAACACTACCAACATACACTAGAGCAAAAATAAACCCAGACAAATGTAAATCACTTGTTTACACGCTGTAGAAACGCATGCAGCAGCAGCACACACTAGAGCAACAACAAACCCAGCCGATTGTTCACTGCCGCTGAACATGAATAGACGCAGGCAGCAATTACACACTGGGGCAGTTAGTGCTCTGGATGTAGGTAAGATGAGAAATGGTAATTCGGGTTCATGGATGATAGGAAAGAGTGGGAAGGGAAAGGGACTTCCCCCCCCCCCTTTTGTGTTTTTGTTGGTGCTTTATTTAGGGATGATTTTTTGCCGATGAAGAGAGACATGTGAAGCACCCACCAAAAAGTTATATATAAAAAAAGATGGTGCTCCATGATCTGCATGCAACTGAGGCTAATATATAACATTATATATATTTATATTCTATTATAAAAACATGATTAACTGATCTTACTGAGATAAGAAGTATTTTGGCATTGCTGTGGATGGACCGTAATGATGACCTGACTGAAAATTTTTGTCATTCAATTTTATTTATTGCTTTTTTTGCTTTAATGTTTGTGGTTTGGATTTTTCTTTGCTTGTAATTTTTCTTTTTTTAGCTTACAAAGTATGTAAAGAAGTAATCGGGCCCCAATACTACCTTCAATTTGTTTTCAACAAGAAACACTTATGTCCCTTTATCTAAACATTTTATCCTGTGATAATGATCGGTCTGGTAGAAATGCAATATGGTATGGACTTTTTTGTTGTGCAGCTATATAATAATAACAGTATCACTTTTCAACATGAGGGCTGTTTTTGGTTGTTGTTGAGTTGTTGTTTGGTTGGTTTGTTGTTGTTTTTTACTCTTGGTTGGTTGGTTGAGTTTTTCCCTAAAGCATATAGCACACGCATGTTTTTTTATATATATTATTATTATTCTATTTCGAGGATATTGTCAACGCACATGTAAAATGACAGTCTATTAGTTATATTGATATACCTTTGTATAGTTTGGAATCGTGGTTTTAATGGGGTTTAGACTTGAAATACAGTAGGTAGCCTCGACAAATACAAGCCATATATTTTTGTGGACTCGGGAGTAATTTAAGACTGTTCCCTTAATCATTGTTTGTTTATTTTCTTGCTCATATATACTTTTTATATATGAATTGCAGTCTAATGTTTTTAAAAAAAATGTTATTTGTTCTTGTCTTTCGGGGGAGGGGGGGTGATTGTTGTTTTGTTGTTGTTGTTGTTTTTTGTGTTTTTTGTTGTTTTTTTGGGGGGCGGGGGTTGGCCAATGATGAACGACGTGTAGAGCACCCACACTAAAGAGAAAAAATAAAGAAATGAAACAAAGAACACAAAGATGGTGCTCCATGATCTGCATGCAACTGAGGCCTTTATGTATATAAATATAGATATATTTATATGCCCTCTGCTCTGCTCTCTCTCTCTGTTTTTCTCTCTCTCTCTCTCTCTTCTTTTTCTCTGTTCCTCTTCTCTGTCTGTTCTCTATGTGAGAAGAGAGAGAAGAGACAGAGAGAGACAGAGAAAGAGAGGTTTTGCTCTGTCCCCGATGTTGGTTAGCCAGACTGTTAATGTGTGTGAGTAATGATGGTTTTTGTTTCTTTGTTTATAGGAGAAAGTGCAGTTGAGTGAACAAAAACACTGCATTTGAAAAATAGTCTTTGTTTTTGTGATCGCTCTTTCCCCCTGATTCTGTGCATTTGGAATGTGTGTGTGTGTGTGTGTGTGTGTGTGTGTGTGTGTGTGTGTGTGTGTGTGTGTGTGTGTGTGTGTGTGTGTGTGTGTGTGTGTGTGCGACGTTTGTGTAATGTACATTTTCCTATTCTCTTTGTGTATATATATACACATGATATATGTGTTATATATATATATATATATATATATATTATTATATATATATATATATATATATATATATATATATATATATATATATATATATTTTGTATGTATGTATGTATTTAAGTGCGCTATGCACAACATAGTGCATCGTCATCCACCCCCCCCCCACCCCCAATCCAGGGAGAACAACATGCTATGTCAACAATGTAACCTGTTGACACCCCCACCCTTGCCACCCTAATCTCGAAGGCTATAGACATAGGGCATCAGGCATACCCGTTTATGTTGTTTCCATAAAAAACATTATGGCGCGAGACAGGTCGTCGTGTGTGTGCGTGGTGTGTGTGTGTGTGTGTGTGTGTGTGTGTGTGTGTGTGTGTGTGTGTGTGTGTGTGTCGTGGTGTGTGCGTCGTCGTGTCTGTCTGTCTGTCTGTCTGTCTGTCTGTCTGTCTGTCTGTCTGTCTTTTGCATCATTTGTGCGCGCGTGTGTGCGTGACGTGGGGCGAGCATGTGTGTATGTCTGAAAATTCTGGGGTTATATTCTTTGCGCATTTCAAGCTTAACAATCGTTATGATTTCGGAGGAAATCTGATATTTTTCTGTTAATTTAGCTTTCTGTATCAACGATTTTTCTTTGTTTGAGAAATCGGTTTTCGCGCCATTTTGTCCGTGTGTTTGTGAGACTGATCTCCTTTGTTTGCTGGTTTGTTTGTCCGTTTGTTTGTCTGATTTCTTTTCCTAGGCTAATGTCGGATGGGCTTGATGAATTGCCGAAGCTAGACAGTTCGTTTTTTTGTACTTTAGTTTGTTATTCAGTCAGTTCAGCCAGTCAGTCAGCTGGTTAGCGTGTTAGCTCGTTAGCTATATATCAGTGATTTTGCCTTTGCAGGTGGTCATTTAGATAATCAGCTTGCTAGTAGAAAGTTAGAGTGAGTGAGTGTGGATTTAGTTTTTTGTTTGAATTCTTTTATTTCGAGGATAACGGGATAAGTAATCATCTATTGTTTACATCCAGTATCCCTATGCATGCAGTTTTGTAACATGGGAGTTACGAGATTAGCATTTCCGAGCTGCGATATATATATATGTATATATATTATATAATGTATAGTATACATTGTGTATATATATATATATATGTATATATATGTTATATATATGTATATATATATATATTATATATATATATATATATATATATATATATATATGTAATATATATATATATAATAATCTCTGTGTGCGTGTGTGTGTGTTTATCTATTTATTTATCTATTCATTCTTTTATATCGAGGATAACAGAATAAGCACCCATGTGCTTTTTTTTCATCCAGGCTCCGTGTGTATGCAGTTTTGTAAATCTTGTCATCTGTTCCCACCGGCACACAATGGCCTACTCTTACGAAAAGCGCGCGCGCGTGTGTGTGTGTGTGTGTGTGTGTGTGTGGTGTGTGCGTGTGTTGTGTGTGTGTGTGTGGGTGCGCGCGCGCGCGCGGCGCGTGTGTGTGTGTGTGTGTGTGTCCCCTTTCTTATCATTCTGAATGTACTGGAGGGTTCATGTGCGGTCACTGACCAATTATCGCGAAAACATGGTATCATATGAAGCACACTAAGCCCGAACTAATCATTAACTGGGCTGTTGCTGCTGCTGCTGCTGTGTGTGTGGTAGAGACAGTGCTTTGGGATGAATTATGAATGTCACTCTTAGAAGCGGATTTTCCCCCCACAGTCCTGTGACTGTATTACTGGATGGTGACAACAACAGTACTGACAGCCAGCCAGCCAACGTTAAGGCATTGGTACACTTTGATCACCTGTGTGTGTCTAACAGACAGATGGGGAAGGGTTGGGGGGTGGGAGGGGGATTAGCCTAGATCTAGTTGTTAGAGCGTTGAACTCGGTGTTCTGACCATCATGAGATGGCGCAAGTTCAAGCCTCCCCTGTATTTATTTTTAATATTATTAATTTTGTACCACTTTATGTCACAGCAGATTTCTCTGCGTGAAATTCGGGCTGCTCTCCCCGGGGAGAGCGCGTCGCTACAAGCGTAGCGCCTACCCATTTTTTTTCTTTTTCCTGATGCAAGTGTATTTGTTTCCCTATCAGAGTGGCTTTTTTCTACAGAATTTTGCCAGGGTCAACCCTCTTGTTGCCGTGGGTTCTATTACGTGCGCTAAATAGTGAAGTGTAACACACGGGACCTCGGTTTATCGTCTCATCCGAAAGACTAGCGCCCAGACCACCACTCAGGGTCTAATGGATGGGGGAAAAGTTATGTGTCCGAACGGGGTATAAACCACCGCACACTCCGACCCGGACTTTTTGCTTTCTAGGCAAGGCGCGTTACCACCTAGACCACCGATCCACTGTGGTGTCCCTTTGTGGTCTGGTTCCTCCACCCCCACCCGTCACCCCGCCGGGGGACTGGATGTAAAAAAAGAAAAGGCACACGAGTGCTTATTTCATCATCCTTTGGATGAGACTTTAAACCGAGGCCCTGTGTGCGAACGCACGCAGAACATCTTGCGCACACTTGAAATCCTGTTCCGCTTTTCGTAAGAGTAGGCCATTGTGCGCCGGTGGGAACAGATGACATTTACAAAACTGCATACACACAGGGACTGGATGTAAAAAAGCACAAGAGTGCTTATTCCATTATCCTCGATATGAAAGAAAAGAAGAAGAAGAAGAAGAATCCTCGATATAAAAGAATAAAATAAAATTAAAATATTGGCTCTGACTTCGTTCCTTCATTTCCTGTAAGTCCTTTGTATGGGATTAAAAAAAATCGTTCCTGGGCTAGAGCTCCGAGGTTCACCAATGGTGAGATTTTGTGTATGCCACCGATTTTTCCTCAGTATCAAGGTATCCGCATTCCGGCTTTGGAATGTGTCTAAACACACCTGTGTACATGTGTTTTTAATTAAAAATTTTGTCATCAGTTCCTACCGGCAAGAAGTGGCCTACTCTTCCAAAAGGTGGAGCGTGTTTTCACGTGTGTGCAGGATGTTCTCGTACGTTTGCACACAGGACTTCAGTTTATAGTCTCCATACACTTCTGTGCCTGAAGTGAGTTTGTGACAAAGCCTTTGATGGGTTGGTAATTCACGGAGAATGTCTTCTTTTTTTTTTTTTTTGGGGGGGGGGGGATGTTAAGGACGGTCGACACCCCAGGAAGGCGTCTCGTTCAGTCTGGCTTCAATGTAAAGGCAGATAAAGGTAAAGGTGTCCCATAACCTAGGCGTTTGTAGGGGAGCGAGGCGTCAAGAGACCTCAGCTTCTCTAGGGGCCAGCATGTTGAGAGCGGCACCCATCTCCTCTCCCTCGCTGCTTTACCTTCCCTGACCCTAAAGAGGGCAGGTACCCATTAATAGCTGGGGGGGGGGGGGGGGACTGTACTGTACTGAAGCCAAGGCGCGCAAACGGTCACCCAGGCTTCAATGTATCATCTGGAAATGAAAACTTGACTTTGACTTCGGGTTCGTGACTGAGTTATTACTGTCGTCAGGAGGGGTCTTAGGAGGTGGTCCTAGTATAGGTATGTTAGTTCAGTACAGGCAGCACCGAATCCCCCAGCCCCCCGTAGAGTAAACATACCATTCCAGAAGTGTGGCGTTAATAGTGTTTTCCAATATTTAGTGCTTTGCCACTATGAAGGAGAAAGTCGCCACGACTGCCACACTCTGTTGGTTTTCACCAAAAAAAGCAATGTCTATTATTCAAAGTATGGGTACCCATGGTATTCATCAGGAATTAACTTCTGTTTTGAAGATTATTACCTTGAGCGGTGAAGTGTGAGTTATGTTACTGGTTTGGTACATTATTTAATCTCAACCAAGACAAACATGAAAAGGAAACAGAGAACAAAGGTCATGGGTGAGGAAATAATGGAAAAAGGAGGGGAAAAAAAGAAAGAAGAAAATGAAAAAGAGGGTGGGGTGGGAAATTTCGTGTACAAGTGCAAATGAAAAACTGTATAGAGTTACATTTCAAAGATGACGTTCATATACTAATTTGATATATTTTTTCTGACACAAAAAATTATGTAGAAAAATATTTGCTATATTGCTTGATGAAGAAGAAAAAATATGCTTACTTTGCCAAGTACTTAACCTAAATCGAATAATCATTGTAGAAATCATAATAATATTTTAAAGAAAACCAATTTTGATTAAATAGCAAGGAAACACACACAAAAAACATGAGACAGACAGACAGAGAGAGAGAGAGACAGACAAACAGAGACAGAGACAGAGAAGAAGAGAGAGACAGAGAGGAGAGGGGGGGGGGAGGAGAGAGAGAGAGAGAGAGAGAGAGAGAGAGAGAGAGAGAGAGAGAGAGAGAGAGAGAGAGAGAGAGATAAATCAAATCAAATCAAATCAAATCAAATCAAATCAAGTCAAATCAAATCAAATTCTTTTATTTCGAGGATAATGAATAAGCACTCATGTGCTTTTTTACATCCAGTCCCCGCCCTAATCAGGGATTACATCAGTTCAAGAACACCTCCAACTAACAACAATAATAAACCAAAAAAGCAGGCCAAAACAACAAGACAGTAATAAACAGAAGACAAGATGTAAGGACAGAAGATATAATAGGATAACAAAGGCGCAATACAGTGAACTAGAATTAATAATAAACAATAAAACGATCATTGTAATTGAAAACAAAAACGAGGTGAAACCAGAAAATCGATAAGTAAGTAATTAAAACAAAAACAAACAAAAGCAGCAATTAAAACATAACAAGTTAAGTACTGGGTTTATTATCCAACCATCATCTGTCAACAAACTTAGTCATAGGCCTAGAGATTATCATATTTTGGTAATAGAGAGGAAAAAACACAAAAAACCATAACCAAAACAAAACAAACAAACAAAAAACCCTTCCTTAATCAAACTTTCTTCATTTTTGGGAAGTACTACTAATGACAAATTACATAAACATATGTCCCAGATTTTTAAAAAAAAAGAAGAAAAAAAACAACTCCATATGATTCACACACACACACACACACACACACACACACACACACACACACACACACACACACACACACACACACACACACACACACACAGAGAGAGAGAGAGAGAGAGAGAGAGAGAGAGAGAGAGAGAGAGAGAGAGAGAGAGAGAGAGAGAGAGAGAGAGAGAGAGAGAGAGAGAGAGAGAGAAGGCAAGGCAAGGCAAGGCAAGGCAAGGCAAGGCAAAGCAAGGCAGGGAAAATTCTTTTATTTGAGGATAATGAATAGCACCCATGTGCTTTTTTTTTACATCCAGTCCCCGCCCTTTTCAGGGATGCATCAAGATAAAAAAAAAAACCCCTTTAAACAACAACAATAATAATGATCCAAATACCAAGGGCAAGAAACCATGCCAAGTAGCAAACAACAGACAAGAAATAAGAAAGCAATACACTAATAAGGTTGTGTTTTTTTTTAAAGGCACGCATTCAGAAACGAAAATAAGAAGTAAGAATCAAATGCTGATTTTGATTTGAAAAAAAAAGCCCAATAAAGAGCAAACATGAGAATATAATGAGGTAAACGACTGAAAACATCAATCTACCACCATCTATAACATCATGACATTTTGATAAAAGGGGAGAAAAGAGAGAGAGAGAGAGAGAGAGAGAGAGAGAGAGAGAGAGAGAGAGAGAGAGAGAGAGAGAGAGAGATCTTTATTTTCCAAGGGTTACAGATACGCATTCGCATAAATTATTTTCCTCCGGCCCTTGCCCTGATTAGGGACTATCAACAAATCAAGAAGGAACACCTTCGCAAAAAGCACAACTACAAAACAACAATCTGACAATCAGTAAGATAAAGGAACAAGTGGAAAGTAAACGAACAGGTCACTGCAGGTACAGGTTCTCTCCTTCAGTTCTGTTTAAAAAAAAGAAAGAAAGAAAAGAAACGCACACATTTCCTGAGAAAAATGAAACTAAACTGTCAACAACATCTGGCTTAACGCTCATTTATATAGCCTGCTGTGTCTCGGAGAGATTTACATGCAAGGTGTGCGAGATATGTACTTACAAAGCCTCTTTCACTCCCTTTTCATTTGTATGGGGATGAGGGTAGCAATAATCTTTATGCCGAACAGAGAACATATACAATCAACTATTATTTTCAAAAGCATGTTAGGAAAAATATTAAAATTGCAATTTACCTTTTGTTTATCTTATTTTGCCTATATCCATTGGTCCATGTTGCGCTAATGCGCGACGCCTAGAATTCCCTCCCTGACCATGAAAAACACTGTTGCCTTCTTTAAAACTACTAAAAATTCATAAAGGATTATCGCTCCATGCTTTGAATTGCCTCCCTTAGCAAGAACGCTGTTGTCTTCTTTGTTCTTACTAAAAATCATAAAGGACCGCCGTTT
>CM060333.1:46499826-46512326 GCA_030674155.1 Stramonita haemastoma | reverse complement strand
ACCCAGACCTGTCAGTCATGCTACTATCAACTACGTCGTATTAGTGCAATTCGAAAGTACCTGTCCACTGATGCAACATCCAAACTAGTCACTTCTCTTATTCTTTCACGTCTGGACTATTGCAATTCTCTTTTGGCTGGTCTGCCAGCATCATCTATCCACTCTCTCCAACGTATACAAAACTCTGCAGCTCGTCTGGTCCTCAGAAAGAAAAAATCTGAACACATTACTCCTCTCTTGCAATCTCTCCACTGGCTGCCTGTGCCACAGAGAGTAAACTACAAGATCAGTACTCTCTGTTATAAATGTCTCCACAAAACAGCACCCTCCTACCTCTGTGAATGTCTTCACGTGTACACACCTTCTCGTTCCCTCCGCTCGGCTGCAGATACCTTATCCTTAAAAATTCCGAGATTCAACCTATCTACCGTTGGCCGCCGCTCTTTCTCTATTTCTGGTCCATCATTCTGGAATGACCTCCCTCTATCCCTTCGGCAAAAGCCTACATATGACACTTTTAAATCCAACCTCAAGACACACTTGTTTCAAACCTAAGATTTTTACCTTCTGTTTTCATCTCCTATTTGTCCCTGCCTCCAACATTTGAAATTCCATTCACCCTGTCAAAATGTATAACCTCTATAGGTGTGTGTGTGTGTGTGTGTGTGTGTGTGTGTGTGTGTGTGTGTGTGTGTGTGTGTGTGTGTGTGTGTGTGTGTGTGTGTGTGTGTGCGCGCGCGCGCGCGCGCGTGTGTGCTTTCGATTTTGCTAGAATTATTTATTGTCATTGGTTGTTTGTTGTGAGGGTCGAGTGCAAGCGCTTTGATTTGTTTTTACAAGATATAGCGCTATATAAATTCCATGTATTATTATTATTATTATTTTATATATATATATATATATATATATATATATATATATATATATATATATATATATATATATATATATATATATATATATATATATATATATATATATAAAGTATCAATGAAAGAATTCCCCATTCAACTTCAAACTAAATGTCAAATTCATTCGAATGAGACTATAAACCGAGGCCCCGTGTGCGAACGCACGCAGAACATCTTGCGCACACGTTAAAATCCCGTTCCGCCTTTCGGAAGAGCAGGCCATCATGTGCCAGTAGGAGCGGATGACAAAATTATTTTTAAAAAAATAAAAAATAACCAGCATGCACACAGGTGTCGTGTTTAAACATCATCCCTGAGGGGGAAAAAATAATAATGGGTAGGCGCTGCACTTGTGGCGACGCGCTCTCCCCGGGGAGAGCAGCCCGAATTTCACGCAGAGAAATCTGCTGTGACATAAAGTGGTATAAAATAAAATAAATAAACTTTGCAAGGAATAGATACAAATTCCTGGAAGTCGGAATACAGCTACAAAAATGGTGACTAAAAACAGTCACATAAGCAAAAATCTCACCACTAGTGAACCTAAGAACTCAAGCGGAAGAACACGAAAAGACACAAAAATGAGTACATATTAAGAAACCTCACACACAGCAGTTCAAATGAAACCTATATCCCTGAATTTTGAATGCAGCTACCTTAATTCTGGGCAAAAAAAAACGGTCGTATATGCAAAAAATTGTCTCGAAACTCTAGCTGAGGAACAAAAACAAAAAAATCAAATGATATTAAATCAATATAAAAGAAATTAAAACTGATCAGAAACGACACATCTTCTTTAGCTTTCTCACTATACTAAACATTAGAATATCCATTCAAATCATTCCTGTGTTCTGTAAAACTTAATCAGACAGAATCATTATTCCCATTTTTCGACTCATCAACTTTTTACCCATGGGGTAGAAATTAGCCAGGGGGGTGTCATCGTTGTGGGACGATTACCTGAAGAGGCGCCAAAACAAATAGTCCTGCGGTGAGGGGGCCTCTTTCATACCTCATCACAGCTTCCACTCACAAACAAGCACTACTACTGCCTGGGCTTTTATCCAGTAAGGTAGGTATGTCATCGTCATCATCGTCATCGTCATCATCATTCATCATCATCATCATCATCGTCATCATCATCATCATCATCATCATCATCATCGTCATCGTCATCGTCATCGTCATCGTCATCATTGTCATCATTACCACCAGTATCTAGTCAACGTCGCTGTTGTCATTGTTACATCGCACGGCAATGTGCCATCATCATCATTGTCATCGTTGTTGTTGCTGTTGTTATCCGCATTATCATCGTCGTTGTCATTATCAATTATCACCACCTCCACCACCATTGTCCCCAACTCCGCTAGCCTCCATAAGTACCATTATCATTTTCATCGCCATTATCTCCTTCGTGAATTTATACATCACTCTTCAGTTAGTTTGCCCTTCACAGTCCAAATGTTTTCTTTATTTGGTTTTTTGTGTGTGTGTTTTAGCTTTTGTGTTGTTCTGCTTAGTTTTTATTGTTTGATTAGCTTTGAACTACGAGAAAAATTCTTAATCATGGCTGTTTTATTTTCTTGAAGATCTAACCTTTGCTATTTCAAAATTGATTTTTTGCTCGAGCTATCAGCAACACTTCTTGTACCTAGGAGACGCCTTCAGATCAGCATTAGCACTGCAGTATCCCTGAAGTCGAAATACAGTTACCTTGATGGTGAGGAAAAAAAACGGTCACATACACAAAAATCTCACCATTGGTGAACCTCGAAGCTTTAGCTAAAGAATGACCCCCCAAAAAAACAACAACAACAACAACAACAACAACAACAACAAACAGACAAACAAACAAAAAACCACATCCCAAAAAACAAACAAAAACAACAGCAGCAACAACAGCAACAACGACAACAAAACCCACTGCAATCAGAAGTCCACATCAGTCATTTGCGGCTTTCCATGAAATCAAATTCATCCCTTTTCATTTTCATCTGTGATAGGGTCCCTGAAAGCAATATTTTAACGTATCAGACTACGATCAGACTTGACTTCTGACTTAACTGACTTCTTGTGAAGAAGTGGTTATGGCTTCGCTTGATCACGACACACAGCCCGAAAAAGGAGAATGAAGTACAGCGCCATAACAACTTACACTAACATTTTTTTTTCTTCTGCAAACGACATATCATCATAAGAAACCTTGTTTGTTTGAATTTCATTAATGTCTTGTACAAATCCTGAAGTTATATAAAATGTTTCTCTATTTTTTTTCCAAATCTTTTTAAGTTGAGAGAAATAGTTTAACGTTTCTTCGTCATACAGCATACAGTTCACTTAACGATGATATCGCTTTTTGATATTATTTGGAAAATCAATGTATTGTTTTGTGTGTGCGTGCGTGCGCGCGTGCGTGCGTGCGTGCGCGCGCGTGTGTGTGTGTGTGTGTACGTGTGTGTGTGTGTGTGTGTGTGTGTGTGTGTGTGTGTGTGTGTGTGTGTGTGTGCTTTTTTTTACTTTTTAAAAAACTTTCACACTCCTGTAAGTCATGACAGATTTCTCTGCATGAAATTCGCACTGCTCTCCTCGCAGAGAGCGCATCACCACAAGAGCAGCGCCACCTTTTTTTTTCTTTTCCTGTCTGTAGCTGTATTAATTTTTGTTTCCCTATCAGAGTGGCTCTTTTCTACAGATTTTGGCCAGGGACAACTCTCTTGTTGCCGTAGGTTCTTTTTCATGCCCTAAATAATTTTGTGTAACACATGGAACCTCGGTTTATCGTCTCATCCGAAAGACTAGCACCCAGACCACCACGAATGGTCTAATGGATTGGGGGGGGGGGGATTTTGGGCCCAAACGGGGATCAAACCACACACACTTCCGACCTGGACTTTTCATTTTTTAGACAGGCTCGTTCGTTACCTCTAGACCACCGATCCACTATTAAAATATCACCATTGGCGAGCCGTGGAGGATCAGGGTTAGGGGGAGGGAAGTGATACTTTTTGTTGTTGTTGTTGTTCATATTCCCCCTTCATAAGGGGCTGTGGCCTATTGAAATAAATCATCTGCGTATCCTCCTCCTCCTCCTCTTCCTCCTCCTCCTTTCTCCTCCACAGAAGCGCCACCCCTCACAGAAGAAGAGCATGACAATCTGCTGCGACGCCTCCTCCTCGATCAAAGATTCCGCGGGGGAATCTGAGGTGGCGAGCAGAGCTGGTGGCCTGAAGCCCTTCACCAGGAGGTCTAAGCACGGCATTGGCCGGGTGCTGTCCTACGTACTTGGTGAGGGGCTGTGGCACTCGCATCCTGCCGGGCAGGTAGGTGGGTAGGGCACGATTAGTTGTATGTGTGTGTATGTTCTGTACGTGTTGTGTGAGTATGTTTGATTTGTATCTCTGTATGCTGTGTATGTCTTGTAGTGTTTGTAATGTCTTGTATGTGTTGTATGTCTTCGTATTGCTTGTATGTATTGTAGTCTTTGTATGTGTTTGTATGTCTTGTACGTGTTTGTATGTGCTGTTGTGTTTGTGTCTGTTTTATGGCTGATGGTTTGTATGGCTTGTATGGTTGATTGTTTGTATGTGCTTGTATGTGTTTGTATGTGCTTGTATGGCTTGTATGTCTTGTATGTCTTATGTGTTTAGTGTATGTGTTTGTAATGTTTGAGTTCGTTGTGTGTGTATGTGTTTGTATATTTTGTATGTGTTTGTATGTGTTGATGTTTTGTATGCGTTTGTCCGTCGTGTTCGGCAATGACCTCCAAAACAGCAGAGGAAGCAGCTGCTGTTTCGGAAACTGGGCAGAAATTTGTATTTATTGATTTTATTCTTTTATATCGAGGATAATGGAATAAGCACTTATGTGCTTTTTTCATCCAGTCCCCGTGTGTATGCAGTTGTGTAAATATTGTCATTGTTCCCACCGGCACACAATAGCCTACTCTTACGAAAAGCGGAATAGGATTTAACGTGTGCGCAAGATGTTCTGTTTGTATGTGTTTGTCCGTTGTGTTCGACGATGACCTCCAAAACAGCAGAGGAGACAGCTGCTGTTTTGGAAACTGGGCAGAAATTTGATTATAGTGGAGGTGCCGTGCCCACAACACACTCCCACTCTCTCGGCCAAGAGGGCATAAGGACAGAGAGTGTTGGAGATGTTCTCAAACCAACAAGGGGCCAAACTTAGCCCCCAGGGCTGCAGCACATAAAGGACTGTGTGCAAAGTCAATAGCCTCCTAGGTCAGAGAGTCATAGTCCAACACTAAAGATTGAGCTGTTTAAAGTGGCATTCCATGAGTGGGGAAGCCACTGCGATCATACAGCCTCTCACTTTGGCGTGTTGCCCCACAGCATCACGGTTTAATTAATCAAGAACTGTGATAAGCCACTGATCATACAGCCTCTCACTTTGTTGTTGCCCCCAGCGTCAATGGTCTAATCAAGAAGTGTGGATGAAGCCCAGGCGCTTGAAGTTATAGTTGGGGCAGGGCTGTCTCTCCTCTCCCCCAACTCTTCCCAGTGAAGAGAACAGTGCAGCTCCCCAAGGGTTCAACACTTGAGTCCAGTCAGGTCAGGCCAAAGGCATGATCCTTACTTTTCCCATAGTCTTTGATATTCTTTTTTTTATATAATGATGAAGTCCCTGAAGTTGGAAGGCGGCTACTTTTATACCTTTAAAGGTATGAAAGGTGTCCCATAATCTTTGTGGTCGTAGAGGAGCAAAACTCAGAGACCTCAGTTCTCTAGGGGCCAGCATATGAGGGCGGTGCCATTCTCCTCTCCCTCGCTGCTTTACCTTCCTGACCCTAAAGGAGGGCAGGTACCCATTTACAGCTGGGGAAGACTGTAACTGAAGCCAAGGCGCGCAAACGGTCACCCATCCACTTGGTAACTACACTTGACGCTGCTTAACATCGGCTGGGGAAAAGCCAGCGCTTTGATCACTGAGCTATCCGATCCCCCCATATACCTTTATATTATCAACATCACACATCACACCATCATCATCATCATCATCTATTCATCATCATCATCATCATCATCATCATCATCACAAAAAAGGTGGCATGATGATTAAGACGAGGATACCTAACAAGCAAACCGTGAGGTTCTGGGTTCAATCCCAATCTCGTTCTTTCTTCCTAGTTTGACGAAAAAAATCTAAATGAATGTCAAAGTCCTTCAGATGAGACTATAAATCGAGGCCCTGTGCGCGAACTCACGCAGAACAACTTGCACACACACGTTAAAAACCCGTTCAGCTTTTAGAGGGGTGGGCTATTTTGTGCCGGTAGGAACATTTGACAAAAATTAAAATTAAAAAACGCCTGCACACACGTGTCGTGTTTAGACACCATCCCCGAAGTCAGAATGTGGCTACCTAAATGGTTTGGGAGAAAGCTCACATGCGAAAAAACCTCATCGTTGGTGAACTGTAGAGCTTTAGCAGAGGAACGAAAGAAAAAATGATGAGATGATGATGATGATGATGATGATGATGATGATGATGATGATGATGATGATGATGATGATGATGATGATGATGATGATGATGATGATGATACTAGCCTCCATGGCGCAGTGGTTACCACTTAATGTTAGGGCTGGAAGGTTGTAGGTTTGAATCCCAGAAGAGTCATAGGGATTTTTTTTTTGGGACTCAGACCTGCTCCTACCCAGAATGTTATACACATTACATCATTTTCATCGTCAGTGATCATCATACAATAACAGAAAATTCCCTCTGATTCGGTGGCCTGGCCCCTGTTGCTTTTGGTCTCGAGGTGATCTCATTTTCAGTTTCCAATGCACGTCTGTGCCTGTGGTGACTTTTGTCCAAAGCCTTGGAGTCAAAAGTTTACAGGAGAAGGTCGAAAGAAGGACGTGTGGTGGTTTCCACCCCGGGTGGACCTTTCAGTCCGTCTGTCTCCGCGACTGAGCTATTAGTATTACTCTCCTTAGTAGGGGGCTTAGTAGGTGGTGTCCTGCGTATGTTAGCTCAGAACAGGCGCCACCGAACACCACCAAAGTGACCCAGCAGCAGCGAGGGCCCTTCTGGCTGGTGGCCCCATGGCATCTTGACTTAGATGCGCTGTATGTGGGCTCTGAGGATGCGGCATAATGAATATGCGTGTGGTCTGGGGTGGAGAGATTGAAATAAGCGGCGTGGGAACAGCAGGACTAGAATGCCAAAGAAGATGAGGCAGTTTAAAATGAAATAAGATTATAATTATATTCATAGTAAGGATAAAACTGTTTAAGCAGAATGAGTTTGCACGGTGTCGTGTTGTCTCATGTCGAATTGTATTGTATTGTGTTGTATTGTATTTTGTTGTGTTGCGTGGTATTGTATTGTGTGGCATTGTATTGAGTTGTATTGTATTGTGTTGTATTGTACTGTGTTGTATTGTGTGGTATTATTTTGTGTTGTAATGCACTGTGTTGTATTGTATTGTGTTGTATCGTATCGTATCATATTGTATTGTATTGTAGTTATCGTGTTGTGTTGTATCGTATCGTATTGTATTATACTGAATTGTATTGTGTCGTATTGTGTTGTATTATATTGTATTGTGTTGTATTGTATTATATTGCATTGTATTGTGTTGCATTGTATTGTATTGTACTGTGTTGTACTATATTGTATTATATTGGTAAAAAGTTAAAGTCTGTCCCGAGCCTAAGGCTCATCAGGCCGGTGCTTATCCCGGTTTCTGTGGCGTTAAGCGACTGAGAGTCATGGTTAACCCCAACACAAGGTTGGTACCCCTTTTACACCTGGGTGGGTGAGAAATTAGCCGTAAAGTGCCTTTTCCAAGTATTATATTGTATTGCATTACATTGTATTGCATTGTATTGTGTTGTATCGTATTGTATTGTATTGTATTGTATTGCATTGCATTGCATTGTGTTGTATTGTATTGTATTGTGTTGTATTGTATCGTATTGTATTGTATTTTTATTGCATTGTGTTGTATTGTATTGTACAGCACCATGAGTCAGGGCAGACATTTCTGTGGTGAGGGTCAGACTCCTCTCCCCGGGTCAGAGTGCAAGGTCACACGAGCAGCTTCACCCATTTACTTTCTGGTTGAACCTGGCTCCACGATGGTCCTTCCCCCTGAATGGAATCCCTCCAGTATATATCTTTTTTTTTTTAATAATTTATTTTATTCTTTTATATCGAGGAAAATGGGATAAGTACTCATGTGCTTTTTTCATCCAGTCCCCGTGTGTATGCAGTTGTGTAAACATTGTCATCTGTTCCCACCAGCACACAATGGCCTACTCTTACGAAAAGTGGAACAGGATTTAACGTGTGCGCAAGATGTTCTGCGTGCGTTCATACACGGGGCCTCGGTTTACAATCTCATCCGAAAGACTTTTGGGGAGAGTAGAGTCAGCACTGATGTTAACTCCAGGGGAAAAATCCTCTCCAATGGGAATCGAACTCGGGTCGTCAAATTGCCAGCGCAATGTTCTGACCACTAGGCTATCCCGTCCCCTAGGCTATCATCATGAAACGTGCTATTCTGTTGATTTATTTATTTTATTTATTTATTTTATACCACTTTATGTCACGGCAGATTTTTCTGCGTGGAATTCGGGTTGCTCTCCCCAGGAAAGCGCGTCGCCACAAGTGCAGCACCTATCCATTATTAGTGTGTGTGTGTGTGTGTGTGTGTGTGTGTGTGTGTGTGTGTGTGTGTGTGTGTGTGTGTGTGTGTGTGTGTGTGTGTGTGTGTGTGTGTGTGTGTGTGTGTGTGTGAAAGTAAAAATCAAGATCAAAGTCAAAATTTTTATTTCTAGATGGTTCATTGAGTAAGCAATAAATTTCATCAAGCCATCTATCTAGGAAAAAAAACAAAATCGTATTTGTGTGTGTGTGCGTGCGCGCGTGCGTGCGTGCATATGTGTGTGTGTGTGTGTGCAGGACAAAAGCTTTGGTTACATGTTTCAGAAATGTTGACAATTAACCGGGTTGATTTCTGTATCCATAATTCATACCAGATCCAAACCTTCAGCAAGCCTACTGTAATGCCATGTTCCATCATCAATAAATGATCATTCACATTAACATGTTTCTTCAGTCTGTGAGTGCATATTTACAAACAAACAAAAAGAGGAAGAAATTAATTTGTATAATTGCAGGTACCCCCCCCCCCCCCCCCCCCCCCCCCCCCCCCCCCCCCCCCCGAGGGAGGGAACGGAACTTTCTCTTTTGCAATTATTTCATTTGTTATACCCCCCCTCCCTTCCCGTTTTACCCCCTTGTGTTTTTCGTCGTTCCCTCGTCAAACTTTCTGCGTGTGTTTATGTTTCAATCTAATGTGATCACGATTCTGCGGCCCCACTGTCGCTTTGCGAAAATATGGAGCACTGTGTCTACTTCAAATACTTCAAAATTCCATCATGGGAATGAATTCAGAGTTGGTTTTGTTGCTGTTGAGAGGGAAGTAGGCCTACATGGATTTCAACCTTCTTTTCTTTTGTCGGTGGGTTTTTCCATGTCTTTTTTTTTTTTAATGGGGAATCAGTGTGAATAAGAAGAGCGCAATTAATTGAAGTATTTGATGATGTGTCATGTCTCTGTTTTTATCTGTCTTTTTTTTTTTTTTTTTTTTTTGGGGGGGGGGGGTTAGCGTCCCCTCTGTGTTTGTGTTTGTCTGTTTGTCTGTCTGTCAGTGTGTCTGAGTCTATATGTGTCTCTGTGTCTGTGCCACTCACGTTGGCACGCTTTGGCACCGGTATATTTACACTTGTGTGGGCATGTAGAAGCATTCTAGTTTCAACGCGATGGACTTATTGTCCAAACGAAAGCACAGACCCGTGATGCAAACTGTGACTATGCTGACAGCCACTGGGGAAGTTTTGCATTATAGATGTGCACACAGTGACAACACACACTGACCCACTGTCTCCCTCTTGCTCTCTTGCAACTTGCATGCCGGTGTTCGGTTGTTTAGAAAGACACGCAAACAGGAACATGCATAAACACACATACACACTCCTTCTCTCTCTCTCTCTCTCTCTCTCTCTCTCTCTCTCTCTCTCTCTCTTCTCTCTCTCTCTCTCTCTCTCTCTCTCTCTCTCTCTCTCTCTCTCTCTCTCTCTCTCTCTCTCTCTCACACACACACACACACACACACACACACACAAACAACACACACACACACCACGCACGCACGCACGCACACACACACACACACACACACACACACACACACACACACACACACACACACCACACAACTCACACACGCATGCTTTCAGTCCTACACTTTTTTCTCGCCTACTCATTTGCGACGTTCCCTGTTCTGCTGTTCCCCCCCTCCTCCTTCCTCTCTCTCCCTGTCAGTGTTGTCATTGCCCTTCATTGGATGATTAAAGTGGTTTTGACTTGACTTTGACTTGACCTGACCATCGCCGCCGTATCTAGGTTCGTCATGTCGTATCCTCAGGGCCTTTGTTTTGTTTGTTTTTCATTTAAAGTCTGTTCACTCTAGGTGATATTAGACTTAAACAAGAATGAAAAGTAGCTAAAACAAGCCCAACAATCAAAACAATTAAATTCAAAAGAAAACCTATGACAGAATATTAATAACCAGACCGAGAAATAACTTTAGCAATATCAACAATTTCCGGTCTACGAGTGATTAAACCCACAGATTCCATTTTCAGATCTATACCAGAATTTTTGTATAATGATGCCAAGATAGGGAAATCAAAAAGAGTGTGTTGACAAGTCATATGTCCGTGAGGAGCCTACCAATATCAGGCCACGGTGAGGCTACCAGCCAGAGGGGCCCTGCACTACTTGCTGCCGGGTTACTTTGGTGATGTTCCGTTGTGCCTGTTCTGAGCTGACATACGCAGGACAGTTGTACAGAGGACAACGATGGTTTCGTCACAGATCCAGGCTAAGGAGGACACTCACCAAGTGGGGCGACCACTACGACATCCCTTTAACGGCTTTTTCCAAAGAACATCTGTCCCTAAAGGCTTTGACACCAACTCACCACAGACACAGACGTGTATGGGGGAAACCAAAACCTGACATCGCCATGAGACCAGAGCAACAGGGACACGGAACCAAGAGACAATGACGAGGAGGATGTAAGTAACGGTCATGCTATGGAGCTCCCCAGCTTTGAGACTGCTGCTGGACAGGACTGTTCTCTGCACTTCCTATCAGAACATTACCCAGGGTCAACCAGGTTTGAGAGATACAGAAACCTGCAGCCTTGGTCAAGCAATTTGAGCACCACTCTCAAAACCACGCTTGTAAAGTGGATGACACTCGCCTGTATTTTGTGGCCCCAGTCTTCCCAATGAACCCACACCACACTCACTTTGAGGACGAGCCGGGTGGAGTCCGGGCAACTCAAGACTCAAGAATACTTTAATGTCTCCACTTGAGAAATTGTGAAAAAAAAAGAAGAAGAAAAGTGGGGAGAAAAAAGCCTATGGCACTCGTGGGATACGAACCCGCAAATTTCCATCGAGGAAGCCAAAGCACTAACCACCGAGCCATGATGGCTGCTTTTGGTTTGCATTTTGGATTAGTTCAGAGAATAGAAGGGAGAGCAGAGGAGAAAAAAAAGGTTAAAACCTTACTACATCCCTTGTGTCACCCCCCCCCCCACACACACACACACACACACACACACACACACACACACCGTTCCAACTATGCCAACAACCACCCTTTATTAGTATGCGAACACTGAATTGTCGCTGAAGCAAATGGCGTAAGAGAGGTTATTAGCAGAACACTAATGGCAAAAGAAAAATGCGTCAATTTACCTCAACAGCCTACAGCCTACGGTAGGAAGGGGTTCAGAGTGTGTGCAGTCATGCAAAACTTGACCCAGATGTAACGTATGTTGGGATGGCGGAGGACAACAAAAAACCCTTTCCTCCACTGCGGCTGAAAAGTCCTGTCACAGGTTCAATTATAGATGGCCCTGTTAGTGCCAATGTCGTGGTATCAACCAGGAATACGCGGCTTTCTGAAAAAAAAAACTGGTTGAAAGGGAACACGGGCAACAAAGACCACTGACTTTATTCTTTCTTCTCTGTACGCCAAAGTCGGATACGCTGGGCCTGACTTGTCAGGCGCTTAACGGCAGCGCAACGCAGTGGTTGCTGTCTGAGCGTTCGACAACGAAGAAGAAGAAGAATTCTTCTCTGTTTGTTTGAGGGTGGGAGGGTTAAGGGGGGGGGGGGTGAGGGAGGAATTAAGTCAATGTGAAGTAGCACTAGAAACACTGACAAAAGCGTATTTCCCCCTCCCCATCGTCACCTCCGTTCTCAAAGTTAAGTTCTAAGATATCAATGTGTTAAATCAATGTGTTAAATCCTGTTCCGCTTTTCGTAAGAGTAGGACATCGTGTGCCGGTGGGAACAGTTGACAAGATTTACAAAACTGCATACACACGGGGACTGGATGTAAGAAAGCACAAGAGTGCTTATTCCATTATCCTCGATATAAAAGAATATATATATATATAAAAGAATGTGTTACACAGTTTTAGACAATATAATATACGTTGCTTAAACACCGTCACCACCATGAAGAAAA
>CM060333.1:46484826-46487326 GCA_030674155.1 Stramonita haemastoma | reverse complement strand
AAATTTTTAAAAAATCAAAGAAATCAAACATTCAAAAATAATAGAAAGAATCTTTTTAAATAATAGAAATAGAAAAAAAAAGCCCATAGACAATAAGAACATGGCTGGTTTGTTGAACAGCTGGACATCGAGAGGACGGAGCCACCTTACGGGCGGTGTGTGAACTATGGGGACAAGGGCCACTACCACCTCAACATGTACTCCAAGGAGTATGACGTGGGCTACTCTGACAAGGTCCCTCCTTCTGGCCGTCTGCTGCTGGTTTGGGGGGTTGGGTGGGTGGGTGGGTGGTGGATGGTGGGTTGGTGGGTTGGTGGTTGGGTTGGGTGGTTGGTTGGGTGGGTGGTGGTTGGGTGGTCATTTTATCGTTTCAGTCGGTTCATAGAAGAGCATTTGGCTCACTCACTCTGTCTGTCTGTCGTCTGTCTGTCTGTCTCTGTCTGTCTTCTCTCTCCTCTCTCTCTCTCTCTCTCTCTCTCTCTCTCTCTCTCTCTCTCTCTCTCTCTCTCTCTCTCTCTCTCTCTCTCTCTCTCACACACACACACACACACACACACTCACACACACACACACACACACACACACACACACACACACACCACACACACACACCACGCACGCACGCACCACACACAACACCACACACACACACACACACACACACACACACACACACACACACACACACACAGACTTTAAACCGAGGCCCCGTGTGCGAACGCACGCAAAACATCTTACGCACACGTTAAATCTTGTTCCGCTTTTCGTAAGAGTGGCTGTGTGCCGGTGGGAACAGATGACAATCTTTACAAAACTGCATACACACGGGGACCGGATGAAAAAAAAGCACATGATTGCTGATTCTGTTATCCTCGATATAAAAGAATAAATAAATAAATAAAAATAAACACATGCCATCCACTATAATAATTTTTGTTTGGTTGGTTGGTTTTATTTTTGTAGCCATGCCATTCATGACGTCATCGTGAAGCATGACGACATCGTTTGTTGCAGGCGTGTCGAATGACGTGTTTCCAGACAGAGGTTTTCCGCAGGTGTGGATGCTGTGACAGAGAGTACCCCTGTCATCTCACCTCCGTCACCGGCCAGAGTCTGAACACCAGTTCTGCAATTTCTCCTCCAGAGTGGATGGTGGGTTGACTGTTTTATTGTATTTTATTTTCAAGCGCTTTGATTTGTTTCTGCAAGATATTGCGCTATATATAAATTCCATGTATATTATTATTATTATTATTATTATTATTATTATTATTATTATTATATTGTTATTATTATATTGTTATTATTTATTATTATTATTATTATTATTATTATTATTATTATTATTATTATTTATTCATTATTCATCATCATCATATCATCATCATCATCATCATCATCATCATCATCATCATCATCATCAAGTAGTAAAATCATTATTATTATTATTATTATTATATTATTATATATTATTATTATTATTATTATATATATACTACTATTATATACTACTACACCACCACCACCACACCACCACCACTACTACTACTACTACTAACTACTTACTACTATACTACTATCTATACTTACTACTATCATTATTAGTAGTAGTAGTATTCGCTTTACATATTTTTAAGTCACGGCAGATTTCTCTGCATCAAATTCGGGCTGCTCTCCCCGGGAAGAGCGCGTTGCCACAAAGAGCAGCGCCGCCCATTATTATTTTTTTTTCCTTTTCCTGTCTGCAGCTGGATTTGTTTCCCTACGAGAGTGGCTTTTTTTTTTTTTAAACAGAATTTAGCCAGGGTCAATTCTCGTGTTGCCTCGGGTTCTTTTTACGTGCGCTAAATAATGTTGTAACACACGGAACCTCGGTTTAGCGTCTCATCCGAAAGACTAGCACCGAGACCACCACTCATGGTCAATGGATGGGGGGGAAAATTTTTGGCCCAAACGGGGTTCGAGCCACCGTCACTCCGACCCGGACTTTCCTCTTCCTAGGCAGGCGCGTTACCACTAGACCACTGATCCATACTGGGTTCTAGGATGTTTTGCGCGTGCTATGGTGGCCATGGTTGTGGTATGGTGTTAAGTTGTGTGGTGTAAGGTCGTGTTTGGTTGTGGTGTGGTGTGGGTGGTGTGGTGAGTGTGTGAGTGTGGTGTGGTGTGGTGCGAATACAATGTGTGGTGTGAATACGGTGTGGTGTGGTGTAAATGTGGTGTGGTGTGAATACGGTGTGGTGTGAATGTTGGGTGGTGTGAATGTTGGGTGGTGTGAATACTGTGTGGTGTGGTATGGATACGGTGTGGTGTGGTGTCTTGTGAATATAGTGTGATTTGGTGTGGTGTGGTGCGAATAGGGTGTGGTGTGAATATGGTGTTGTGTGGTGTGAATACGGTGTTGTGTGGTGTGAATGTGGTGTGGTGTGTGTGCAATACGGTGTGGTGTAGTGTGGTGTGGTGCGAATATGGTGTGTGTGGTGTGGTGTGGTGGATGAAA
>CM060333.1:46467326-46479826 GCA_030674155.1 Stramonita haemastoma | reverse complement strand
AGAGATGAGAGAAACAGACAGACAGACATAGACAGAATCGAGAGAAAGAGACAGTGTTAGAGAGACAGACACACAAGGACGGGAGAGACAGACAGACAGACAGACAGACGGGATACATAGAGAGAGACAGAGACCGACAAAGACAGAGGTATGCAACCACCTCATTCCAAAAAAAAAAATCTAAACTCTGCACACAATTTTTTTAAGTGATGATGAACATTTCAGAATTTTTTTTTTTAAATTAAAGATATAAACACACTAAAAACAAACAACAACAACAACAACAAAGAAAACCAAGAGAAATAAACAACAACAAATGAAAAACCAAACAGCAAGGAGACAAAATAAAAGGAAAAGAATTAAAAAAAAAACGCCCAATCAATTTTTTTTTTTTACAAAAAGAAGGGGAGGGGGGGTGGAATATTGAAAAAAAAAAATAAAGGAAGGGAAAAAAGATGGGGTTATGGAGCAAATAAAGAAAAAAAGAGAATAAGAAAAGTAAGAAGAGAGAGAGAGAGAGGAGAGAGAGAGAGAGAGAGAGGAGAGAGAGAGAGAGAGAGAGAGAGAGAGAGAGAGAGAGAGAGAGAGAGAGAGAGAGTCGAAACTCGAATATTTCTCGAATATTTTAATGAGGGTAAACGAGAGACAGACAGACAGACACACAGACACACAGACAGACAGACAGACGGACAGAGACAGACAGACACACACACACACAGACAGGACCAGACGTAGTGTCACCCTTTACTACCTATAGGTGCAGATGCCCTCGAGCTCTCCCCTCACTTAGTCCACATGCACTCCACCAATGTCAGCGTCACCATTTCCGCATTCCTATGCTCGGTTCACGTGCAACACGTGCTCTGTGGCCTTGACCGTCTGGCTGTAGCTGGGGGCTGTTGTCAGTTTCACCAGTTCCGCATTCCTTCTTGTCTCTCACGTGCAATTCGTGCTGTGTGGCCTTGACTGGCTGGGATAGGGGTTGTCAGTTTCACCGTGTCTGCATTCCTCGTCGTGGTTCACGTGCAATCCCTGCACTGTGGCCTTGACTGTCTGGGTTGAGGCAGAGAGGGGAATCCCCTTCAGTTCCTTCCCTCCTCCCTGTCTATTTCACTGGCCACGTGCATCCCAATGAGAGAATGAATGAATGAATGAATGAATGAATGAATGAATGAATGAATGAATGAATAATCTTTATTTTTCAAGGGTAACAGAGTAAGCATTTACATACTTTTTACATCTGGCCCTTGCCCTGAGAGAGAGAGAGACAGAGACAGAGAGAGAGAGAGACAGAGACAGGAGAGACAGAGAGAGAGAGTTGCAAGCCTATGCATACACATGTGCAAGCTCATGCAAATAAGTATGATAAAAGATAATGTGGTGTTTTTGGCTTATGATCATTTTTTAATACACACACACACACCACGCAGCACGCACGCACGCACGCACGCACGCACACACGCGTACATGTTTGTAGGTATGTGTATGTAATTATCTATCTATCTATCTATCTATCTATCTATCTATCTATCTATCTAATCTATTATATATATATATATATATACACACACGTTTAGTTGTGTGTGTGTGTGTGTGTGTGTATGTGTGTGTGTATGTATGTTGTGTGTGTGTGTGTGTGTGTGTGTGTGTGTGTGTGTGTGTGTGTGTGTGTGTGTGTGTGTGTGTTGTGTGTGTGGGGAGAGAGAGAGACAGACAGAGACAGCCAGAGACATATAATGAAAGCAATGATGAGCGCGCGCACGCACACACACACACACACACACACACACACACACACACACACACACACACACACACACACACACACACACACACACACACACACACACACGCACGCACACACACACACATGCACGCTCTCAATGCACGGGTGCATACAGGCACCTGGATCTTTCAATGATTTTTTTTTAGTCTTATCTTTCCCACCCCCCTTAATGTTTTTCTTTTTGATGGAATTTCATTATGTGAAGGCTATTGCAACCTGAGCAAAATATGCACAGAAATGCAAGACAACCCTGTGTGATATATATACAGCAGCAAGTCAAATCAAGTAAAAAAAAAAAATAATAAAAAAAATAAAAAACTTAAATCAGCCCTGAAGGGTAATTACACTAAACAATACTGACAGGTACACGAAATGGTAGGAATCAAAATCTTTATTTAAAAAAAAGAAGAAGAAGAAGAAGAAACCAGAAAAAGAAAAAACATGGAAGGACTGTTTTTCTTTTCTTTCTCTTTCTTTTTTCTTTGTGCAGTGGTCTCGTCTGCTCTCCGATCTGGGAGGTCAGTTCGGTCCCGTGGCTGGGTTTTTCCTTACTCACAGCACTGGAGATCGTCCAACTGATTTTCGACATGTGCGAACTGTCAGCCAGACGACTCTTCGCCTGTAACAACGGGAAAACTGGACCTTCCAGTAGTGCCGTCAGCATAGTCAGATTGGCTGATTTTTTTTTTTTTTAAGAGAACTGCAGCATACTGTGCTGTCTTCTGTACCAGATGCTGACTGTGTATCTGGCGAAGAATACAAAAATAGCTTATCTTCTGGAATGATAGAATTGAAAGTAACATACATAATGTGTTTGATTGTAGTAGCGTTTGATTATTTCTACAAGATTAGCGGACAAATATAATAATTATATTTTAATTTTAGGTCATCTAATCATGGATTTTGGGGGGGGTCAAACTGGGAATATGAGCGAGGCTGGAATCAACAGACCTCTCATTACTTGTTGGCAGGCTGTTTACATCTGCACTTCCTTCCGTCTGTGACTTGTGTAAGATCAATGCTTGCTTACCGTGTAATAATTGTCATGGTTTCTCATGAAACAGACAGTTTTCATTTTTATTAGTTTTGGTGTATGTTGCTTCATCTACTACACTACGATGTTTGACTCATACATTGGTATGGAGCCAGTTTTGTTTCTGCAATCTAGGGCTTTTTTTCTCTAGAGGGTGACACTTTTTTTTGGGGTGGAGGGGGGAGAGGGAGGACGAGATAAATATGTGAATTCTTTTATCAGAGCAAGATAAATGATTGGGTATTGTGTTATTCACAGCAAAAGAAGAATAGAGAGAGGAAAAGAAAGAAGAGAGAGGAGAGGAGAAGGAAGGAAAGAAGGAAAATGAACACACACACCACACACACACACACACACAAAACACACACACACACACACACACACACACAGGCGCCGCGCGCGTGTGTGATTGTGTGGTATTTTTGGTGTGCTTTTCGCCTGTATTATGGCTGCTGCTTAGTTTAAAAAGTATTTTAGAAGTAGTAGTAGTGGCAGTGGTTGAGAGCGTGTAGTAGCAGCGCAGCAACGTAGGTTAGTAGCAGTATTAGCAATGACAGCAACAAGCAGCAGTAGCAGTAGCAGCAGTCCACGGAGAGAGAGAGAGAGAGAGAGAGAGAACGAGAGAGAGGAGAGAGAGAGAGAGAGAGAGAGAGAGAGAGAGAGAGAGAGAGAGAGAGAGAGAGAGAGAGAGAGAGAGAGAGAGAGAGAGAGAGAGAGAGGAGAGAGAGGACAAACCCATGTGATGTCGCAGGAGCTGCCAGAACGTTGCCATAATTATATAGCTCCGAACAGCCCTGGGGACTCCAACTCCCCGATTATTCCTCAGAGGATTGTGTCTAAACACGAACCTGTGTGCATGCTGGTTTTTTAGGTTTGTTGTTACCAATCCAACCGGCACACAATGGCCTGCTCTTCGGAAGGCGGAACAGGTTTTTAACATGGCGCAAGATTTTCTACGTGCATTCGCACACGGGGCCTTAGTTGTATAGTATCATCCGAATGATTTTATCATTCAGTTCGATTTTTTTTTTGTCAAACTGGGAAGAATGAGCGAGGCTGGGATTCGAACCCAGAACCTCACGGTTTTACTTGTTGGCAGCTTTAGGCGAATGTCTTAACCATCCTGCCACCTTCCTTCCGTCTGCTTAACTGTGTAAGATCCACATGCTTGCATTACTGTGTACATAATAATATTATTGTCATTGATGTTCTCGATTTAAACAGCCACCAGTTTTCATTCTTTATTGTTGTTGTATGTTTGGTCTAAAGTCTGTTCACATTTAGTGATATAAACTAAAACAAGAGAAAGACAGAGAGAGAAAGACAGAGACAGACAGAGAGAGGACAGACAGACAGACGGAACAGGACAAGAATGAGAGAGACAGAAATTGCACAGAAAGCATAAAATAGAAGTGTGGAGATGGATTACCAAAAAATCATTCCCAGGAGATTTAATGCACATGAGTTTCAAATGTCATATTTTTTATTAATATTAATTTTTAGGCTGCTTTCAAGGTATTTGTCCCATAACCTTTGTTTTGCTAGCTTATCTGCCATTCTGATCCAGTATATACCGCAATGAGAAGGAATCCAGCAAAAATCCATTCTAATACCTTTGGTCATGATATAATGAATCAAATATTTTATTTTGAAAAGAAAGTCTTTTCTGACCTTTTAAATCCCAGTCTCGTAAGGCGGTGTAGTACAGACTTTGGGTCTACACTAAACACCATATCAAGAAAAGTCCACTCACTTCAATTACAACAAAAGCGCTGGCGAGTATGGCATCCATTCTTTATTTTTTCTTCTTTTTTTTTTTTGGGGGGGGAAGGAATGATGAGGTGTTTACAATTGTCATGATCATCCTCGTCATCATCACTACTGCTATGATTATTGCCGCCATCACTGTTGTTGTTGTCACCATTATTGTTGTTATTCTTATAAACGTTGATTAACGTCTCACCAATGTATTGAGAGGGCCATTGTTCATCCTTGTTTCTAAGTTTAGCGACCAAGCATAATCACATTACTTAGATTTATGCATAAGACCGCCTGCAATTTACATACCTATAATCATTGTTGTGTTTTTCAGATTGTGGATGTTGTTTTGTTTTTCTTCACAAGCTGGCAGCAATAGACAATTCTTTGATTTCATATTGATGGAATAAAAAAAAAAAAGCTTTCTGTATTACGATTTGGTTTTTGATTTGTTACATTGGCTTTGTGTGTGTGTGTGTGTGTGTGTGTGTGTGTGTGTGTGTGTGTGTGTGTGTGTGTGTGTGTGTGTGTGTGTGTATGTGTATGTGTATGTGTGTGTATTCATTTCCTATTTGTCCCTGCCTTCAACATTTGAAATTCCCTTCACCCTGCCTAAATTTAGCCTCTATAAGTGTGTGTGTGTGTGTGGGAGGGGGGGGGGTGCGTTGTGAGTGTGCTTTTCGAATTTGCTAGAATTATTCATTGTCATTGGTTGCTTGTTTGTTGTGAGGGTCGAGTGCAAAGCGCTTTGATTTGTTTTTACAAGATACAGCGCTATATAAATTCCATGTATTATTATTATTATTATTATTATTGTGTGTCTGTGTGGGTGTGTAACAGTGATGGTGGTGACGAGGGTGGTAGAGGTGTGCGCCGCTTACGACTGATAACTCTTTCGGTTTCCCTCTTTTTTCTCCTCCTCCTCCTCCCTCCTCTCTCTCCCCTCTCCCTTCTTCTTCTTCTTCTTCTTTCTTCTTCTTCTTCTTCTTCTTCTTCTTCTTCTTCTTCTTCTTTCTCAGCAGCAGCAGCAGCAGCAGCAGCAGCAACAGCACAAGCACCACCACCACCAACAACAACAACAACAATAGAAATAAACGTGGCAGCAGAAAATCCCAAACGATTAAGGCCACTGTCGAAGCCTGAATGTAGGAATAAAAGCTAAAAGATGATGGTAAAGGTGTCCCATAACCTATAAGGTCGTAGGGGAGCAAGGCATCAGAGACATCAACTTCTCCAGGGGTCAGCATATTGAGGGCGGCGCCCATCTCCTCTCCCTCGCTGCTTTACCTTCCCTGACCCTAAAGAAGGCAGGTACCCATTTACAGCTGGGTGAACTTGGGGGACTGTGCTGAAGCCAAGGCAAGCAAACGGTCACCCATCCACTTGGTAACCACGCTCGATACTGCTTAACCTTAGCTGGGGGAAAGCGAGTGATCTGACCACTGAGCTATCCCGTTCCCTAATGAAAGCTAACTTTGGTGAAAATTGCCGATTTAGGCACAGACATATGTGACATTCGTTCCCCCGGGATATGCCCGGGCCCTTTACTTAGGTTTACTTCAAATATTTTTTCCTTGTATGAGGAAAAATCAAAACTAAAATTATGTCATGCCCACACACACACACACACACACACACACACACACACACACACACACACACACACACACACACACACACACACACACACACCCCACACACACACACACATATGCAATAACAACAAGAATGATCAAGTATTATATACGACTTTTTCAAAGTAGTGATGAATAAATGCATCAGCATGACATAAATAATGATTGCTCAAGAAATCACGCAAGAAAGACAGTCTTTCAGAGGAGAAATGTCCAACATGAAACTTCCAAAGGGTTTAGTCATATATATAAATGAGGGACGATATAGCCGAGTGGTAAAGACCGTTTGACATCAATCCTATGAGTACATGAAGTCTGGGTTCGAATCTCGGCGGCGGCATCTGGTGAACTCCGGGTGTGGATTGTTACGATCTTCTGCACGTTAAATATCCCTAATTCATGTCAGCGTTCGGTGGGTTACAGAAACATGAACATGCCCAGAATGAATCCTATAGAAAAAAATGAACTACTCTGAAGTCGCAATGTGTTCACTGAGGCCAGTATGCAGACCTTCTGCAGAGTCACAAGCACAGGAGAAGGTCAGGCACGACACACCCCATTCGGTAAGGGAATGTAGAGAATAAAGATTCAAAGTCAAAGTCAAAGTCAAAAACACTTTAATCATCCCATGAAAGGCAATTACAATACTGACAGGAATTTTGATACAAATCATAATCTCGAAAGACACAAGAAAGCTACATTTCATAATGGTTTAAACATTCCAAGATAACTTCTGATAAAAAGATATCACAAACACATACACACACGCACGCACGCACGCACGCGCACGCACGCACACACACGAGCTCGCATACACACACCAATGTAGGAATACAGTGTTATCAAGATCATTGACTAGAAAAGACATATTATTGTTTATGCATGTACTCACTCACTCATACACGCACACACACCACGTGTGTACACACACACGCGCGCGTGCGCACACACACAACACATACAGACGCACTCACACACACACACGCGCACACACATACACACACAAATACACACACACACACACACACACACACACACACACACACACACACACACACACACACACACACCACTGCTATACAATGTTATAAGAGCATTGAGGAGAAGACATAAAAAAGAAAGTATCCTGTATCCCCACAGGGGAAATAAACTAGATTGTTACACACACACACACACACACACAACACACACACACACACACACACACACACACACACACACACACACACACACAAACACACACAACACACACACACACACACACACACACACAACACACACACACACACACACACACACACACACACACACACACACACACACACACACACACACCACACTTTATTTTTCCTCACGAGCTGGATCAAAGGGTTAGGTTAAAAGACTCACCATCATGCAAAGTTAATGCAAAGTTTGCAGTTGTCATCATAGAAGAGGCCAAAAAAAAGAGACATTCAGACAGACATGACAGATAGACGACAGAGAGAAAGGAACACAGAATCATCCCACAAAGCAGAGCCAATTATCTTGACAAAGAGACAAAATGGCACTCGGGACAAATTCCTTCACTCATATAAAACACGTACAATGGTGGATATCTCCACAGAAAAGCAGACACTCGAACGTGCATTTCAAAGTTTTCAAACGGTAAAGAAATAAATGGAATGAGCAAAACATCTAAACAGCAAAACATCAATCTTCGTTTAGAATTTTCTTCCGAATTGCAAGCTTTACGTTTGTTGTTTTGTTTGTTGCATTCGTTGTTGTTGTTTTTTTGGTTGTTTTTTTAGGAGGTGGGTTGTTGTTCTACCTCGGCTACAACTCTGAGGTTCACCAATGGTGAGATTTTGCGTATGCGACTGCTTTTGTTGTTTTTGCTGAAATTAAGGTAGCCAAGTTTCGACTTCGGAGACGATGTCTAAACGCATCACCAGTGTGCATGCGGTTTGCTGGGGAGTATTCTGTCATTTGTTCCTATCGGCACACAATGGCCTACTCTTCCGAAAGGCAGAACAGGTTTTGATGTGTGCGCAAGACGTTCTGCGTGCCTTCGTACACGGGACCTTTGTCTATAGTCACATCAGAAGGTCTCTTTTTTTTAGGGAGGGGGGGGGGGGATCGGGAGGAAAGGGAAGTGGAGTCAGCACAGAGGCTAACTCCAGGGGGAAATGCCCTTGAACGGGTGTCCTAGTGGGGGCTCAAACCTGACATCGATCCCGAGCAGTCACATCACGAGTGCAAGGCGCTAACCAGCAGGCTATTCTGTCTGTATCCCGAAAATTGAAACTGGAGATAGAATGAAGTTCAGACCAAAGTTCAAAACAAAAACAATAAAAACACCACCAACCACAAACATATGTGTCTACATATGTATGTGTATGTGTTATGTGTGTTGTGATGTGTGTAGTATGTGTGTGTGTGTGTGTATGTATTATGTATGTTTTTATGTATTATGTGTGTATATATGTATTATGTATGTATATATTGTATATGTATATATATATTATATATATATATATATATTTATATATATATATAATATATATATATATATATTATATATATATATATATATATGAGGTGTGATGTGTGTAGTTTTTGTTTCACGCGCTCCGTGCTAATTGCGATGGCGGTGTATGCGTGTGTGTGGACAAGAAGCAGGCAAAACAGCGTGCCCGAAGTTGCTGGCAGTGTGCCATCAGACCATCTAAAGAATCCCTCTCAGACGTCCCCCCTCAGACCCCAATCCCTCCCTAGACCATCCCTCCCTCAGACCATCCCTCCCTCAGACCATCCCCTCAACCATCCCTCAGACCATCCCCCTCAGACCATCCCCCCGACCACCCTCCTCAGACCATCCCTCCCTCAGACCATCCTCCCTCAGACCATCCCTCCCTCAGACCATCCCTCCCTCAGACCATCCCTCTCAGACATCCCACCCTCCCCAGACCATCCCTCCTCAGACCATCCCTCAACATCCTCAGACCATCCCTCCCCAGACCATCCCTCAGACATCCCTCATCCTCAGACCATCCCTCTAACCATCCCTCAGTCATACCATCCCTCAGAACCATTCCTCAGACGATCCCCATCCTCCCTCCCTAGACCATCCCTCATCCATCCCTCGGACCATCCCTCATTCGTCAGACCATCCTCCATCCCTTAGACAATCCCTCAGACCATCCCTCAGACCATCCCTCCCTCATACATCCCTCAGACCATCCCTCAGACAATCCCTTCCTCAGACCATCCCTCAGAACATCCTCAACCATCCCTCAGACAATCCCTTCCTCAGACCATCCCTCAGACATTCCTCAGACCATCCCCCTCCCTCAGACGCGGACAGGGTTGTTGTTTTTGCCGCTGTTGGCGAGGGCTCGGCCCAGGCTGTGTCCCTTGCGGTGCGCCTTGCGGCACAGGTGAGCCACCACCTGACACACCACCTCCACCACCTCCACCGCCGTCAGCAGGGACACCCCCAGCCACAGCCCCATCTGCCCCCCCAGGTCAGACAGCAGTCTGTACCACTGCAACACACATTGCATTGTGACACCATGGTGTTAGCGTCACGTTTTTAACGCCGTGGTTGCATTGTGACACCGTGTTGTCACGTCACGTTGTGACACCCATGTTGTAACGTCACGATGTAACACCACATTGTAACACCACATTGTAACACTTCATTGTAATACCACATTGTAACACCACATTGTAACACCACATTGTAACACCACATTGTAACACCACATCAATATGTAGTTGTAACACCACATCGAGACATTACAACACTCCAGGTCACAGCCCCATCTGCCCCCCCCCCCCCCTCCCCTCAGGGTAGAGAGCAATCTGTACCACTGGAACTTCACAGACCTTTAAAAAGGTAAAGTAAAGTGTTCTATACACCTGTGTGGTCGTAGGAAGTGAGGTGTCAGAGACCGCAGCTTCTTTAAAGGCCAGCATGTTGAGGCGGCGCCCATCTCTCTTGCTTGCTCTTTACCTTCCTTACCCTAAAGAGTGCAGGTACCCATTTACAGCTGGTGAACGGGGGGGGGGACTGTACTGAAGCCAAGGCCGCACAAACGGTCATCTATCCAAAGGGCACCACGCTCGACGCTGCTTAACTTGACTGGGGAAAGCGAGCGCTCTGACCACTGAGTATCCGTCCCCTTTATCATAACTAAAAAATATCCTAAACAAACAACATCAAAAAAACCGCATCAAAAACGTTTAGGATATCAAACAAAAATCTTGAATACAAAAATGATATATCATAAAGCGACAAACAATAAAGGGGGAGGGTGATTTCTTTTTATTACTATTTATTTTTGTGTTCTTTATTTCGAGGATAATGGAATATGCACTCATGTGCTTTTTGATTTCAGTCCCCGTGTGCAGGCAGTTTTATAAATTTTTGTCATCCGTTCCCACCGACACACAATGGCCTTCTCCTCCGAAGTGGAACAGGTTTTAACGTGTGCGCAAGATGTTCTGCGTGATTTCCACACGGGAGCTGGGTTTATAATCTCACCCAAATGACTTTTGGGGGGAGTGGAGTCGGCACTGATGTTAACTCCAAGGGAAAATATTCCCTAGAACGGGATTCGAACCTGGTCTGCAGATCCTGAGCGCAATGCGCAGCTTTCTTACCAACCAGAGAGAGAGGGGGAGGTAAAATGATAGTATTTTCAATCAAAGTTATGGAATCAACAAAATAAATCAAGGAGAGAGAGAAAGAGCCAGAGACAGACAGAGACGGAGAGACACACAGACAGACAGAGGAAGACACAGACAGACACGAGAAAGAGAACAGAGACACACAAACTGACAAAGACACAGGGCAGACAGACAGACAGACAGACAGACAGACAGACAGACAGACAGACAGACAGACAGACATAGAACTTACATCGTAAGACGGTTGGGTCTCGAATTTTTCATAGTTGAGCTGTTTGAAGAAGATGCTGAGTTTGGCGATGTTGTTCCTGTAAATCACAGACATTACAAACACAGCCCTGACCTCTGGATCTGTCTGTCACGGTATGCCACCGTTTTTACCCACCATTAAGGTAGCTGCATTCCGACTACGGGGATGAGTGGTGAAATACACACATTTAAAGGAAAACCACATCGAAAAGATGAATAATCCTAATAAAAATAAATACATAAATAAATATACTAGGCAGGTTTCTCCATTTGAAGTAAAAAAATAAAAATGCAGTATAACTATATTTATGAACTTTCTTTTCATTCGAAAATGAAATAAATTTTCTACTGTTTTTCCTGCTCAGGTTAAAGCAAGACTGCATAAAAACATTGAGAACAGTAACACACACACACACACACACACACACACACACAACACACACACACACACACACACACACACACACACACACACACACACAAGTAAACTGAATGTCACTCCCAAAACTACCCATGTTTCAATTCTTTAGACTTTTGTTTTACTCTTTTATAATATGTGCTTATTTTTCTTCGTTTCCTTATCATTCCTTACCTTTAATGTGTTTTTTTGTCTTTCTTTTTTTCCCCTCGTTCCTCGGCTAGAGCACCGATTTTCACCATTAGTGAGATTTTCACCATTAGTGAGATTTTCACCATTAGTGAGATTTTCACCATTAGTGAGATTTTCACCATTAGTGAGATTTTCACCATTAGTGAGATTTTCACCATTAGTGAGATTTTCACCATTAGTGAGATTTTGCGTATGTTGCGACCAATTTTTGCCCGCCATGAAGGTAGCCAATACTTTTTCTTTTTTTTCAAATATGTGTCTGTTTTGTGGATGCATTCTTTAAAGAAGGGGTATGTTGTTAATAATAATAATAATAATAATAATAATAATAATGATAATAATAATAATAATGATAATAACAACAATAATAATAATAATAATAATAATAATAATAATAATAATAACAATAATAATAATAATAATAATAATAATAATAATTACAACAACAACAACAACAACAATAATAATGACGATGATGATGATGATGATGAGAGATGGAATTTATATAGCACTAAATCTTGTAAAGCAAATAAATCAAAGCGCTTGCATTGAAATTAGTCATGCGATTGCAACCGTTCACAAATAAAATTAACAAATTATTTGTCTACACACGCACACTACACACACGCACGCACGCACGCACGCACCACACACACACGCACGCACGCACACACGCACGCCCGCGCACGCACGCACACACACACACACACACACACACACACACACACACACACACACACACACACACACACACAC
>CM060333.1:46444826-46452326 GCA_030674155.1 Stramonita haemastoma | reverse complement strand
GGGACCGGATGAAAAAAAGCACATGATTGCTTATTCTGTTATCCTCGATATAAAAGAATACATAAAAGAATAAACATATAATATAATATATAATATATCCTCGATATAAAAGAATAAATCAAATTAAATCAAATCCCACCATGATCTCCTCCTCCAGTTCCTCAGAAAGCAGACGATCCATGTCCTCTTGCAAGTCCTCCAGTTTCTCCCTCAGTCTCCGCAGCTTGACGTTCTCCGACAGCTGGGTCTGCAGAAGCTGGTTCAGGTTGCAGATGGTGATGGCGGGAAACGGCTGACGATCCTGCAGTGTAGTGTAGTATGATGCAGTGTAGTGTGGTGTGGTGTGGTGTGGTGGTGGTGTGGTGTGGAGTGGTGGTGGTGTGGTGTGGTGTGGTTGTGGTGTGGTGTGGTGTGGTGTGGAGTGGTGTGGTAGTGCAGTGTGGTAGTGTAGTGCAGCAGTGCTGTCCTGTACAGTGTAGTGTAGTGCAGTACAATGCATTACAGTGCAGTGTAGAGTAGTGTTGGTGTGGTGTAGTGTGGTGTGGTGTGGTGTGGTGCGGTGTAGTGTGGTGTGTGTCCGGTGTAGTGTGGTGTGATGTGGTGTGGTGTTGTGTGGTGGTGGTGTTGGTGTGATGTGGTGTGGTGTGGTGTGGTGTGGTTTGGCGGGTGTGGTGTTGTGTGGTGCGGTGTGGTATGGTGTGGTGTTGTGTGGTATAGTGTAGAGTAGCATAGTGCAGTGTAGTGTAGTATAGCGGAGTATAATGTAGTGCCGTGCAGTGTAGTGTAGTGTAGTGTAGTGTAGTGTAGTGTAGTGTAGTGTAGTGTAGTGTAGTGTAGTGTAGTGTAGTGTAGTTTTAGTGTAGTGTAGTTTTAGCATAGTGTAGTGTTTGTGTGGTGTAGTGTAGTGTAGTGTAATGTGGTGTAGTTTTAGTGTAGTGTAGTTTTAGTGTAGTGTAGTGTAGTGTAGTGTACAATGCAGTGTGCCTCTTGCAGTGTAGTGCTGTACAGTAGTGTGCAGTGTAGTGCTGTACAGTGTAGTGCAGTGTAATGATGTACAGTGGTGTGCAGTGTAATGCTGTACAGCGGTGTGCAGTGTAATGCTGTACAGCGGTGTGCAGTGTAATGCTGTACAGCGGTGTGCAGTGTAATGCTGTACAGCGGTGTGCAGTGTAATGCTGTACAGCGGTGTGCAGTGTAATGCTGTACAGCGGTGTGCAGTGTAATGCTGTACAGCGGTGTGCAGTGTAATGCTGTACAGCGGTGTGCAGTGTAATGCTGTACAGCGGTGTGCAGTGTAAATGCTGTACAGCGGTGTGCAGTGTAATGCTGTACAGCGGTGTGCAGTGTAATGCTGTACAGCGGTGTGCAGTGTAATGCTGTACAGCGGTGTGCAGTGTAATGCTGTACAGCGGTGTGCAGTGTAATGCTGTACAGCGGTGTGCAGTGTAATGCTGTACAGTGGTGTGCAGTGTAATGCTGTACAGTGGTGTGCAGTGCAGTGTGTCTCTTGCTTTTTTAATTGAACATTGTATGATTGTAGTCTTTTATTCCCTCCCTTGCCTATGTGCTCTTTCTTTCCCAGTTTCAGCAGAAAACATTCCAACTGAATGTGACTAAAGTTCTTTTCGAATGAGACTATAAACCAAGTGCCTCCTTGGGAAGAATGCGTGCAGAACATCTTGTGCACACGTTGAAAACCTCTTTCTGCCTTCCTGGAGAGTAGGCCATGTCGTGCCAGTAGGTACGGATGACATTGTTAATAATAAAAAATAAAAAATAAAAACGCATGCACACATTTGTCGTCTTTAGATAATATACCCGAAATCGGAATGCAGCTACCTACAGGGTTGGGTTTGGTGAGGAGGGGAGGGGGTGAGTATCGCATACGCAAAAATCTCACCATGGGTGTACCTCGGAGCTCTAGCTAAAGAACAGAAAATAACAAACAACCAAAAATCGCATTCATCCCCGAAGTTGAAATGCGGCTACCTTCATGCCGGGATGAAAACGGTTGCATACGCAAGAGAGAGAGAGAGAGAGGGGGGGGGGAGGGGGACACACAGAGAGACACAGAGAGACAGAGACACTGAGACAGAGATAATCTGAATCTGGCAAAACTACTCCTCTCGAGGCCTTAGATTGCCCCAATAATAATAATAATAATAATAATAATAATAATAATACGACAATGACGATGATGATTATATATATATATATATATATATATATATATATATATATATATATATATATATATATATATATATATATATATATATATATCATCATCATCATCGTCATTGTCGTATTTTATTATTGTTGTTGTTGTTGTTGTTGTTGTTGTTGTTGTTATTTATTAATTAATTATAATAATGATAATGATAATAATAATAATAATAATAATAATAATAATAATAATAATAATAATAATAATAATAATAATAATGATATTACATCAAATTGTCTCCCATCCAAAGATCTAGAAATTACCTCCCACCAAAGAAACAGTTCCCCTGCCCCCTCCTCCAGCCCCACCAAAAAAGTATCTCCCATAGAAAAGTGCGCTTTTAAAAAAAAAATAGCATTCTCACCTCGTAGCGCACAGTGACCAGGGTTGAGATAGGGTTGGAGCTGAAGTTCATCAGAATCAGCGTCACGTTGTACACCGCCCAGCCTGAAATTTAATAGCACCATCAGACAACAAGGGTACCGCCAGTGACAGTCTGTTCTCTCCTCTCCTTCCTCTCTCTCTCTCTCTCTCTCTCTCTCTCTCTCTCTCTCTCTCTCTCTCTCTCTCTCTCTCTCTCTCTCTCTCTCTCTCCTCTCTCTCTCTCTCTCTCTCTCTCTCTCTCTTCCTCTCTCGACTCTCTCTCTCTTCTCTCCTCCTCTTCTCTCCTTTCTCTCTTCCTCTTTCTTTCTCTATCTTCTTCCTTTCTCTCTTCCCCTTTCTCCCTTTCTCTATTCTAAGGGGTAGGGGAAGGGAGGACAGAAATCCCCTCCAATGTAGCCTACTCCCTCAGTGGAGACTTGAACTAGCACCCTCAGTTACTGTCATACCACAAGTGACTCTTTTCCATCCCCTCCCCCCCAACCCCAACCCCACCCCCACCCCCTTAAGTGACAGGTGCACTTACCGAAAAAAGACAGCACGAGCAGCACCCACACGAATCTGGAGCAGCTTCCTTTATGGGTGGACCCCACTTTGGCCATTCCGTGCATAGTGGTGTTCTCCGCAAAGGAGGTGAGAATGGTGCGCACTGTCTGTTCCTCTTCCTGTTCCGGTTCCTTGCCGTCTGGCAGTTCATCGCCATACATCTTTGCGTCTGGGTCTGTGGCATTGGCGTACATCTTGCCTGCTTCCTGCTTGCGTGCAGGGAAACAAACGGGAAAAAAAAACTAAAATAAAATAAAAAACACAATCCTGTGTAAGTTTTGGTTACACAGACACAGCTGCAATTGCTAGGAACAAATGTACACTGACACCAACAGTCTCTTTATTTTTTTTTTCAAAACGGGACCAGCTTTTCTAGATCTTCTGATCTTTTGTCATTAATATGGTTTACAAATACTGCAAGACACTGTCCAAGGAGGGAGAAAAAGAGGCAGACCATCAGCGAATGGACAGGCCTAGAACTCAACAAAACTTTGAGAAAGGCAGAACAGAGAGAGAGGAATGGAGGGAAATGATTGTCGGGTCTTCAGGGGTGCCCCCACGGTCGCCAGACTAAGGGATAGATAGATAGATAGATAGATAGATAGATAGATAGATAGATAGATAGATAGATAGATAGATAGATAGATAGATAGATAGATAGATAGATAGATAGATAGATATGATGCAACATCCAAACTCGTCACTTCTCTTATTCTCTCACGTCTGGACTATTGCAATTCTCTTTTGGCTGGTCTGCCAGCATCATCCATCCACTCCCTTCAACGTATACAAAACTCCGCAGCTCGTCTGGTCCTCAGAAAGAAAAAATCTGAGCACATTACCCCTCTCTTGCAATCTCTCCATTGGCTGCCCGTACCACAGAGAGTAAACTACAAGATCAATACCCTCTGTTACAAATGTCTCCACAATACTGCACCCTCCTACCTCTGTGAATGTCTTCACTTGTACACACCTTCTCGCTCCCTCCGCTCGTCGGCAGATACTTTGTCCTTAAGAACACCCAGATTCAACCTATCTACCGTTGGCCGCCGCTCTTCGATCTGGAACGATCTGTAGGTTGAATGCAAGCGCTTTGATTTGTTTTTACAAGATTCAGTGCTATACAAATTCCATGTATTATTTATTATATATATATATATATATATATATATATATATATATATATATATATATATATATATATATATATATATATATATATATATATAACACCAAACTGTCTCAACTTACAACATACATATAAAACCAAAACTGTCTCACCTTACAATATATATATATATATAACCAAACCGTCTCACCTTACAATATATATATAACCAAACCGTCTCACCTTACAATATATGTATAACCAAACCGTCTCACCTTACAATATATATATAACCAAACCGTCTCACCTTACAATATATATATAACCAAACTGTCTCACCTTACAATATGTATATATAACTAAACTGTCTCACCTTGTAATATATATAAAACCAAACTGTCTCACCTTACAATATATATATATATATATATATATATATATATATATATAACACCAAACTTTTTTACCTTACAATATATACAGACTATATATAAAACCAAACTGTCTCACCTTATAATCTATATATAAAACCAAACTGTCTCACCTTACAATCTATACATGAAACCAAACCCTCTCTCACCTTTCAATGACTGATGATGACTGTCTGAGACTATGCTGTTTCTGCCAATGTCATTGATATCAGTGTGGGCATTTGTCATAGAGCAGCCGACTGCAGATGCCAATGCCGCCAAAAACAGAGCTAGAGTGCTGAAATCAGGCCAAAGGGAGGAAGGGGGGAAGAGAGAGGGGGTCGAGGCTTGTGGCTTGGTTTCTCGGTAAACAGCAGAACCCCCTGTGACACAACAGTTCCCGCTGACAATGGATAAGCCACACCCCTCCCTCCTTTTTTTTTCCTATCTCCTCCTCAACCCCCGTACCTCATCCCCACACCCACTTACATACAAATTAGTGTCTGTCTGTCTGTCTGTCTGTCTGTGTATGTGTGTGTGTGTGTGTGTGTGTGTGTGTGTGTGTGTGTGTGTGTGTGTGTGTGTGTGTGTGTGTCTCTCTCTCTCTCTCTCTCTCTCTCTCTCTCTCTCTCTCTCTCTCTCTCTCTCTCTCAAGTAAATACTGGAACACAGCTAACAATGGTTATGGAATAGAAGTGCTAGAGCAGTGTATTGTGGATTTGCATGTAGTGAGAGGGGAATTTTCTTTGATCATAATGGGCGATTTGAATGCACGGACAGGTTGTATGAATGCTTTGCCTATGAGTGTGGATGTAGATGTGGAAATCTGGAATCACAGAGGTGTAGATGAAAGGGCAGACTTGTTATTTGAAAGAAAATCTGATGACAAAGAGGTGAACACTTTTGGGAAAGAATTGTTGAATGTATGTTCCATATTTGATTGTGTTGTGTTGAATGGTTTGTGTCAGTTTGGTTTTGATGAGTCGTTGACATTTGTTTCACCAAATGGGGAAGCACAATTGATTATGTCATTATGTCTAGAGAGCTGTGTGTTGCTGATTTGGTTCATGCTGTTAAGACTGTTACTTTTATTGATTCGCCACATTTTCCTGTTATGCTGACACTACGTAAAAGTAAAAATGATTTGTGTACTGCAAACACAAGCATTAAGAAATGGGTCAACAAATTAGTCTGGGATGATACAAAGGAGGGTAGTTTTCTGTCAAATCTTTGTTCAGATGAAATGCAGGATATGTGTATGCATGCTTTTTCATTGCTAGACCATAATATTGATGGGGCATTGGAAACTTTCACAAATGCATTATTACAGGCCAGTGAATGTATGAAAAGGCGTGTCTGCATTGGGAATAACCAGCAAGATGCCCCTTGGTTTGACGCAGAATGTAAAGATGCTAAACATAAAGCACGACAATGTCTGTCAAAGTTCCGTCGGTCGAAGGGAGATAATGATCGATTTTTGTACGTAAAGGCACGAACAGACTATAAAAAGTTGATTAAATGCAAAAAAACTAGATATAAGCGAGAAAAAGCCAAGTACTTGGCTTCTCTTGGTAAAAATAGCAAGCACTTTTGGAAAGAACTTAAGCAAGTTTCAGGAAGGCGAAAAACAAAAATCTGTAAAGATATAACTGATGATCAGTGGTTCAATCATTTTCAGCAATTGTTTAACGAAAACACAATAAACACCAGTATGAGTTCAGCTACTGGCCTTGTACAAGCAGAAGGCAATGACTTAAGCTGTCCGCTTAATCAGCCTATCTCTGAAAAGGAAGTTGCTGATGCCTTACAACACTTAAAAAGAGGCAAGGCTTGTGGTGTTGATAACATCTTGGCAGAAATGTTAAAGCTAGCAGACAATCCGGCTGTGCGCTTTTTAACCAAATTGTTCAATATCTTGTTTGATAATAGTGTGTACCCAAATCAATGGGCAAAAGCCATTATTGTACCAATTCTGAAAAAGGGAGATGACAGTTTAACTGATAATTACAGGGGAGTTTCTTTATTGAGCTTGACTAGTAAATGTTATACGTCGGTTCTAAACAAAAGACTTGTGCAGTGGGCTGAAGATCATGAAAAACTGACAGAGTCACAAGCTGGATTCAGAAGTGGCTATTCCACAGCAGATCATATTTTTACACTCAAAGCAGTGGTCGAGAAGTGTTTAGCAAAGAAAAGAGGAAAACTTTATGCATGCTTTGTCGATCTGAGGAAAGCCTTTGACTCTGTTCAACGTCAGCCTTTGTTCAATATTATGAATCAAAATGGAATTCAGGGGAAATATCTAAATGCTGTTATTGCCATGTATGAATCGGTGGTGTCTTGTGTGCGTATCGAGAGCAGACTAACTGAATTTTTTTATTGTCCAATCGGTCTAAGACAGGGATGTGTGTTGAGTCCGATATTGTTTTCATTGTATATAAATGAAGTAGCTTCAGCAGTTGATACTAACGGTCTTCATGGTATACAGTTGTTGCCCAGTTTTCTTGAATTGTATCTTCTTTTGTTTGCTGATGATATAGTTCTGTTATCATATACTGCGGATGGTTTACAAAACCAAATTAACAGTCTATACAATGCATGTACAAAAATGTTTTTGAATGTTAACATCGACAAGACAAAAGTTATGGTTTTTCGCAAAGGTGGATTTTTGGGTAAGAAGGAAAAATGGAAGTTAGGTGGCAGTGTATTAGAAGTGGTTAATAAATACAGTTATCTAGGATTTGTTTTTACCACGAGAATGAGCCTGAACAGAGGTGTAGATGCTCTTGCTATGAAAGGAAGACATGCACGTGTTGAATGCGTGAAAC
>CM060333.1:46382326-46439826 GCA_030674155.1 Stramonita haemastoma | reverse complement strand
TCACCAACCATTATTTAAGACTTAACACCAAAAAACAAACAATCAGACCAAAACATCAAAAAACCAATCCACACGGATTATATATTAGAAGGAAGAAAAGAAAAAAACAACTACAAAAAAAACAACTCTGTGTGTGTGTGTGTGTGTGTGTGTGTGTGTGTGTGTGTGTGTGTGTGTTGTGTGTGTGTGTGTGTGTGTGTGTGTGGTGTGTGTGAGTATGTGAGTATGTGAGTATGTGAGTGTGTGTGTGTGTGTGTGTGTGTGTGTGTGTGTGTGTGTGTGTGTGTGTGTGTGTGTGTGTGTGTGCGCGCGCGCGCGCGCGCGCGTGCGCGCATGAATCACTACCCAATTTATCAAAATGTTATATTTTATATGTCTTATTTTGTTGGTAGATGGTGGTGGATTGATGTTTTCAGTCATTTACCTCATCAAATTCTCATGTTTGCTCTTTTTTTCTTTTTCTTTTTCTCTTTTTCTTATCTTCCATATAAAAATCAACATTGAGTCTACTTTTTTCGTTTCTGAATGTGTGCCTTTATATATCATTACCTTATTATTGTATCTCTGTCCTGTTTTTTGCATGCTGTTTGATACTTGGAATGGTTTCTTGTTCCTGTTCTTGGTATTTGGATCATTATTTTGCTGTTGCGCAGTTAGAGATTCATTTTTATCTTGATGTATCCCTGAAAAGGGCGGGGACAAGATGTAAAAAAGCACACGAGTGCTTATCTATTATCCTCGAATAAAGGAATTTGCCTTGCCTTGCCTCCTCTCTCTCTCTCTCTCTCTCTCTACTCTCTCTCCTCTCTTCTCATCTCTCTCTCTCTCTCTCTCTCTCTCTCTCTCTCTCTCTCTCTCTCTCTCTCTCTCTCTCTCTCTCTCTCTCTCTCTCTCTCTCTCTCTCTCTCTCTCTCTCTCTCTCTCACACACATATGTATATATATATATATATATATATATATATATATATATATATATATATATATATATATATATATATATATATACGTGCACACACACACACACACACACACACACACACACACACACACACACACACACACACACACACACACACACACACACACACACACACACACACACACACACAATTGTTCCATTTTCCTGACATTTCTTGTCCCCATGGGGATGTCCTGCACTTTCAATACCACTGCATTGACGCCTGCTGGATTTTGATGGTAATTTCCTTTGTTCTGGTCATTTTGGGTCTCTTCCTCTCTCTCCTCTCTCTCTCTCTCTCTCTCTCTCTCTCTCTCTCTCTCTCTCTCTCTCTCTCTCTCTCTCCATCTCTCTCTCTCTCTCTCTCTGGTAATTTCCTTTGTTCTGGTCATTTTGGGGGTCTCTCTCTCTCTCTCTCTCCTCTCTCTCCTCTCTCTCTCTCTCTCTCTTCTCTCTCTCTCTTCTCTCTCTCTCTCTCTCTCTCTCTCTCTCTCTCTCTCTGGTAATTTCCTTTGTTCTGGTCATTTTGGGGTCTCTCTCTCTCTCTCTCTCTCTCTCCTCTCTCTCTCTCTCTCTCTCTCTCTCTCTCTCTCTCTCTCTCTCTTCTCTCTCTCTCTCTCTCTTCCTCTCTCTCTCTCCTGCCTTGATTTTCGTTGTTTTGTTTTTTCCCCTTATTCCACTTGTTGTTGTTTTTTTTACTCTATCATGTTTTTTAATGCGTTATGTTTTGCTTTTTGTTCGTCACTTTTTGTTTGCTTTTTCGTTCCTCAGCTAGAGCTCCGAGGTTCACCAATGGCGATATTTTACTTTGCGGCCGTTTTTTTCCGCCATTACAGGAGCCGTATTCCGACTTCCAGGGTGGTGTCTGAACACGACACCTGTGTGCATGTGTTTTTAAATGTTGTCATTCCTTCCTACCAGCACGAAATATCCTCTTAGATTCTTGCATTTAAATTATTTTATTGGAACATAATGAATAAGTACTGATGTGCTGGGGGTTACATCTAGTCCCCGTGTGCATGCAGGTTTGTACAGTTTGTTATCTTCTCCCAGCGGCACACAGTGGCCTACTCTTCCGAAAGGTGGAAAAGGTTTTAACATGTCTGCAAGATGTTCTGGCATGTTCGCAATGAAACCTTGGTTTACCGTACGACGTACGTACGTGTGTGTGTGTGTGTGTGTTGTGTGTGTGTGTGTGTGTGTGTGTGTGTGTGTGTGTGTGTGTGTGTGTGTGTGTGTGTGTGTGTGTGTGTGCGCGCGCGTGTGTGCGTGGGGGGGGGGGGGTAGTGGGCGGACGTACATGTGTGCGGGCGTAAGTGTGCATGTGCGTGCGTGCGTGCGTGCGTACGTGCGTGCGTGCGTTGTGTGTGTGTGTGTGTGGGGGGGGGGGTGATAGCTTCCTTTTTTTCTGTCTTGTCCGCCCTTTTGATTTATATATGCCAGTATTTTTAACGAGGGATTGATGACGAAGTCCTATCGCAATCTTCTCATTGTGTCTTTTGCAGGGTGGTGGCGTGCCGGGCCCTGTGCTTCAAAATGACCTATCCCATGCCACTGGTGCTTCCCGTTCCCCGTTCCGTGGTGCAGCCAGGCAGTGGGTGCCGTGGGTAAATGCAACTGGCTGTGACGGGAAGGGCAGGACACAACCACTCAGAGCGCTGCAGAGGAATGCTGAGGGAATTTCCAAGAAGAAGATTCCCCTACCAAACCTACCAAATTTGTGCAAAATCACCCGAGTTTTGAGTCAGGGGCTAGTCTTTCTGAAAAAGTGTGGGTTTTTTTTGTGTTGTTTTTTTTACTGTGGATGCCGTAGTACTCGCAGTGCAGATGCAAGAGTGATTATATGAAAATAGAAGAAAAACTAGTCAAAATAAATACCGGTGTGTAGCCAATGTAGCCCTAATTTTATGCTGTGGGAACGATGACAAAATTTTCAAACAGTATGCACACATTGACTGTGTGTTCTTTTTGTGAGCGCATGAGAGAATATTCCATAATCCTCAATTTAAAAAGAAAAAAATGAACAAACCGGATGTCTGAGTGCTCTCTCCCCCCCCCCCCCCCCCCCCCCCCCCCCCCCTTTCCTTTTTCCAGCTTTACACTCGATTTATTGTTAAACAGTCAAATGCGAGTAAATGAATTATTAATCAATGTGTTTAACCGCTCCGCTTCCCTTGTTTTCTTTGTCACATAGCGAAGTTTGGTGACTGCACGATTGGCCACATCTGCACCATGATAAATGGCCTGAAAGAATCTCTGCTTTTTGAGAATAGCGTCATTGTTGATGAAGAGGTTATCTGTAAGCACTTTAAGGCAATAAACATTAACAAATCTCCTGGGCCAGATGGTATATGCGGTAGAACCCTTAAGTTCTGTGCCACTGAGCTTACAAGTGTCTTTCAGCACCTGTTCCAGACCTCGCTGGACACTTGCCAGATACCAGTTATTTGGAAGACTTCCAATGTTATACCTCTTCCAAAGAAACCCAATCCTACTCGGCCTAATGATTTCAGACCTGTAGCTCTCACATCACTGGCGATGAAAACATTAGAAAAGATCATAAAATCTCTCATTCTCTCTGTTACAGAGAAAGACCATGACCCATTACAATTTGCGTACAGGTCTAGAAGGGGTGTCGAAGATGCCAAACTATTCTTTTTGAACAAGCTGTACAGTTACTTGGAAACGCCTGATTCTCATGCCAGAATACTGTTTCCTGACTTTAGCTCAGCTCTCAATACAATGCAGCCTCATATTCTGGTTAACAAAATACTTTCAAAATTTGATGTAGACAATCAACTTGTACGTTGGCTGATTGAATTTTTTAACTGACAGGCCACAGCGTGTTTTTGCCAACAGAATACCTTCATCGGTTAGATATACCTACACTGGTTCCCCACAGGGCTGCGTCCTCTCGCCACTTCTTTACATTCTATACACAGATGACTGTAGAAGCAGCCACGAAGACTCATTTCTGGTAAAATTTGCGGACGACAGTGCTCTTCTGTCTCTCTTATCTGGATCAGCCCTAGACCATGGTCCAGCCCTTACCGAGTTCGTACATTGGTGTGATGAGGCCTATCTGGAGCTAAATGTTTCTAAAACTAAAGATCTTCCTATCGATTTCAGAAGATCGGAGCACACTTCTGAGAATACCATCATCCATAATGAAGATGTTGAAAACGTTTTGAAATACAAATATCTGGGAACTGTTTTTGACCACAAGCTAAATTGGGATGCTAACACTGACGCCATTGTTAAAAAAGGGCAACAACGTGTGCATTTTCTGAGGAAGCTTAACTCATTTTTTGTCGACAAAAAGATTCTTTCTTTGCTCTACAAGTCTTACACAGAGAGCGTTTTAAGTTTTGCTTTCATTTGCTGGTACAATAACCTTAGCATTAAGAACAAGAATGGTCTTCAGAGAATTGTGAGAATCTGCTCAAAAATTATCGGAGAAGAACAAAGAGATCTCAAGTCGTTTTGTAATCAGCAGCTTGTACGCAAAGCAACAGCCATTTTGGCCGATTCCTCCCACGCTCTGTTTTCAGAATTTCAATTGTTGCCTTCAGGACGTCGTTTTCAATGCCACAACAGCAAAACAAACAGAAAAAGGAATTCCTTTGTGCCAGTAGCTATCCGAGTTCTAAACTCATAATAACACTGACTGAGATTGTTTTTGTTTGTTTGTTTGTTTGTTTTGTTTGTGTTTTTTTTTTTTAACTTCTCTGAATTAGGCCTACTTACCTGACTGCCACTGTTACGTATGTAGCCAATGCATACAGACGTGCACATACATGCTTATGTACCCATAAAATAAGTATGTCTTATTTTTGGCTTTTTTGATTTTTTGAATTGCTTGTAAATTCATATGTCTTTCTACCAATGGTTTTAAAACATTGCATTTATTGGTGAGCCTGTGGGGGGGGGGAGGGGGGGGGGAGTGTGTGTGTAATTAATGTGAGTGTGTCACTGTGTACGTGTTTGTGTGTGTGTGTGTGTGTGGCGTGGGGGGGGGGGGGCGGGTGTGTGTGGATGGTGTGTATGTGTAGGGGGGAGGGGGGGAGCGCGTGTGTGTGTGTGTGTATGAGGGGGGAGGCGGGTGGGTGTGGATGATGTGGGGAGGGGGGGAGAGCCTTTGTGTGTATGTTTATTTATTATTTATTTATTTATTTATTTATTCTTTTATATCGAGGATAACAGAATAAGCAATCATGTGCTTTTTTTCATCCGGTCCCCGCGTGTATGCAGTTTTGTAAATATTGTCATCTGTTCCCACCGGCACACGATGGCCTACTCTTACGAAAAGCGGAACAGGATTTAACGTGCGCGCAAGATGTTCTGCGTGCGTTCGCACACGGGGCCTCGGTTTAAAGTCTCATCCGAATGACTTTTGGGGAGAGTGGAGTCAGCACTGATGTTAACTCCAGGAAGAAAATTTCCTCGACCGGACTCGATCCCGGGTCTTCAAATTGCCAGCGCAATGTTCTGACCACTAGGCTATCCGCCCCCCCATGTATGTGTGTGTGTGTGCGTGCATGCAGGTATATGTGCGTGTGTGAACGCGTGCGTACAATGCGTAAATAATGGTGATCATATGTCTTTTCTAGACAATGTTTTTTTTAAGAACATTGTATCTAAACATTGATGTGTGTATGCGTGTGTTTGCGTGTGTGCGAGTGCGCGCGCAGAGTGTGTTTGTGACATTTTTATTTGAAGTTATCATATAATGTCTGAACAAATATGAAATGTAGCTATTTCGTGTGTTTGATTATGATTTGTATCAATATGCCTGTCAGTATTATAATTGCCCTTCAGGGATGATTAAAGTGTTTTTGACTTGACTTGATCCAGGTGTATTAATTTAAGAGTTATTTCCCATCACCCAATGTGTTTACATCCGGTCTGGAAAACGCGTAAGCCGAGATAGGCCTAGTTTACCTGCATTTTAAGGTTTGTTTACAAACAAATATCGGTGTGCATGTGATTCTTTAAAGAATTGTATGTGCGTTTCTTTCGTGTCAATTAAGGTTCGTCTGTGCTCTTCTTTCTTGTAATAATTCTATGGTTTGCAGTATTTTTTTTTTCGTGTTTTGAAACGTGCACTATTGATGTGTGATATAACTCGGAAGGATGTATACATAATATAAATGTGCACAATCTAGTGAAAGATATAGAGCATCTAAATGATTTATAAACGTACATGACGTCAAACCTTATTTAAGCTTGAAATGGATATGTCATCATATGCATATTTTTGTTCCTTGGCATTTGTTTTTGTTCCCCTTCCGAGGTGTTCATTATTAGTGGGGAGATTTTTGCCTACACGTGGGACCATCCTCCACCATTTAGGTAGAGCTCTGCATTCCGACCTTGGGAGAATCCATTAAAAAAAAAAAAAAAAAAGCTATATTCAGACTCAGAGACTGGGTGTGTCGATATAAATGTTCATTAATGTAGATCTATATATAATACAGAAATGCATAGTGAATCTGATACAACATGCTCTTTATCATATTAGGCCTAATATTGAGTAATGAGGCAACAGGAGATGAAGTACATTCTGTTTTACATTGACCTGTCTTAGTTTAATGACATTTGGCAAAATTATATCCCAGCAAAATATACAAGCCAGCCTAATGCATAGACCCTGTTTGCTGTTAGGATATATATATGTATACTAATATAGCAATGATAATATAATATAATTAGCAATTTATATATTATATACAATTTTTATCTCCATTTTCTCTTTAAATGTTTTTGTAATGATATGATTGTCTTTCATCAGTTAGAACAAAGCCTGTTTAAAGCACTGTGAACGTGTGTAATGTGTATTGCAAGGTTTGAGCGGTGTGATGAAAGTTATTGTCACATGGTAACCAGCGTTATGGTGTCCCATATAATAAATTCAATTATCAATCCTCAAAAAAAAAATTTCAAATCTATCTTAATGGTTATAAGCAATCTGTCAACAGCACTCTATATTGTACCAAGTATCAAATCAAAAGCATTAATAATCTTCTGTAATAAAAAGCATTGTTGGTGTCTCGATGTAATGACGGTGACCTTTGGAAAAAGATGTTATTCTGGATGATGTAACTCAAGAATGGCACAGTCTGCTGCTTTTATTTTCATGAAATATTATCCATGAATGGTCCAAGAATGCGGACACAAAATATCAGCTTCACAGATCTATAGACTATACTGTTTTCATGTTTTACTCCAAGTCCCCTATTTTGTCACCAATAGCAAAGAATGACCAATATCTAATATATATATAAATTTATGTAAAGTCTTTGTAATTTTTGTTTCTACCTCATGCCATTTCTTCCTGTCACCTGCTTCTTGTCTATTTTCTACCTGCTTGGTCCATTCTTCTGCCTTATTCCTAGAAGGACAAAATAAAACAATTCTCCCTTATGCCCATCAAATGTGCTGAGCCTGACTTGAGGCGCATAACGGCAGCGCAACGCATTTTCAATCATAGCACAGGGAACAATAGTTGCTGCCTGAGCATTCAACAAAGAGGAAATGAAATGTGTTTATAACTTGGGGTTATTTTACAGGTGCTGTCTGTTACTTAGACAATGGAGCTGGATGAGAAGACAGCTGTAGTAAAACAGGAGCTGAAGCAGCTACTGGTTCACCATTCTCTTACAGAGACTGGCAGGTAATTTTTTTGCTTTTTTTTCTGTAAAGCATTATTCTGTGTGTGTGTGTGTGTGTGTGTGTGTGTGTGTGTGTGTGTGTGTGTGTGTGTGGTGCGTGTGTGTGTAGATCTATAGATAGATAGATAGATAGATAGATAGATAGATAGATAGATAGATAGATAGATAAATTCTTGAGCTTTATTTTGTTAAAAAGTTTACTTCTTAGTTAATTCTATGGCAATGTTTTGTCACGTTTTTTCTTTCAGTTTTCATCTTACTGTGTTTTACCCTCTTGCATTCAGATTCTCTGAACACAAACTGCCCTAGATTTTGCATTCCATCATGGAATCAGGTCAGGCACACATGCTCGCTGGCCTTTTCCTCCTAAGTACATACCAGCAGCTATAATTACTTCCAGACTTTCAACAGGGTTCCTACCTCTAGCCTGATAGAGCTTTAGCATGTGGTAGCAATTAGTGATGGTCACAGCCTGATGGAAGTCAACTGTGTGTAAATCCCGGATTCGGGGAGGGGGGGGGGGGGGGGGCATTTATTCAATCCCGGCAAATCCCAGTTCGGGACTAAGAGGGTTAGGAGAGAGAGTAGGAGGGAATTTTCCCTCCTTCCTTGGCGAGGCTAAAGCTCCAAGGTTCATCAGTGGTGAAAACAGATTTTGCGTATGCAAATCACCATCAAGGTAGCAGTATTCTGATTTTGGAGAAACAAGAATGTTTAAAAGATTTGCCTGGAAAAATAAAAAAAAAGGCAGGTGAAAATACTGGGAAGGCAGAAAATAATCAAGAGGGATGATTATAGAGGTTTAAAAAAAAAAAAAAAAGACAGAGAGAAAGAGAGTGATAGAGAAGAGTTTCTACTAAATTCTAGCACAGAATTTTCAGAGGGTGGGGATGTTATTTACATTGAAAGAGCCCTAGCCATCCCCATGGGGAGGGGGGAATGTGAGGGGGTAGGTAAGATAAAAAGAGTCAAATAGACAGAGAGAGATAGGGGGAATGTTTTATTTTTAAATGAAAGGCAACTTTCACAGTTTGGCATCTTCATAATTGTATGTTTGACCTGACAAAGCGTTCATGAACTTTTATGCTGATCTCTTTCTTCTAGCGCTGACGATGAAATAGTTCTTGGCTACGTGCTGGGCGTGCTGGAGTGTCTGACCCCTGGCGACGCCCCGGATGAGGAAGACGATGTGTATCCCTTTGCCGATACCATGGAGGCCTACTTTCCTGGATTTTCTGCCATCAGATTGTAAGTGTTCTGCACTTCCTCTGGAGTTAACATCAGTGCTGACTCCACTCTCCCCCAAAAGTCCTTCGAATGAGACTATAAACCGAGGCCCTGTGTGCGAACGCACGCAGAACATCTTGCGCACACGTTAAATCCTGTTCTGCTTTTTCGTGAGAGTAGTTATCGTGTGCCGGGTGGGAACAGATGACAGGATTTACAAAACTGTATACACACAGGGACCGGATCAGCGGATGTTAAAAAGCACATGAGTGCTTATTCCATTATCTTTGATATAAAAAAAAATAAATAAATAAGTGCCCTTCAAACAAAGTGTGAATTGGTGGTCTAGAGGTAAACCACCAGTCTAAAAACTATTAAAAAAAAAAGTAAGAGGTGGCCGGTTCATTTCTCGTCTAAATCCAAACTTTTTCTCCTTTCCAGTAAACCATGAATGGTGGTCTGGATGCTTGTCTTCTGATGAAATGTGAGACCTGATACATGTGCAACATACATTTAGAACATGTAAAATAGCCCACCGAAACAAGAGAACTTTAAGAATAAAGCATCTAGCATTATGACCTAATGGATAGAGCACCTCATGTTTTGACCTAATGGATAAAGCATCTAGCATTGTGACATAACGGATAAAGCATCTAGCATTATGACCTAATGGATAAAGCATCTAGCATTATGACCTAATGGATAAAGCATCTAGCATTATGACCTAATGGATAGAGCACCTCACATTGTGACCTAATGGATAAAGCATTTTATGTTGTGACCTAATGGATAAAGCATCTAGCATTGTGACTAATGGACAAAGCATCTACCATTGTGACTAATGGACAAAGCACCTAGCATTGTGACTAATGGACAAAGCATCTAGCATTGTGACTAATGGACAAAGCATCTAGCATTGTGACTAATGGACAAAGCATCTAGCATTGTGACTTGTCATGTAATGGATAAAGCATCTCATGTTGTGACATTATGGATAAAGCATCTAGCATTGTGACATAATGGATAAGGCATCTGACTTTGGATTAAAAGGTTATGAGTTCAAGTCTAATGAGGATGGGAAAATATATTTGATGAGAATGGCCACAAAACTGTGAAGGAGGTTATTTTCCATGTAGTATGATTGAGAAAGCCGCCGCTTGTGGCCTAGTGGTTAGGGCGTTGTACTCGTAATCTAAAGGTTGCAGGGTTCGATCAAAGCTATTCCGCTATGGCGTTGTGCCCTTGGAAAAGGCACTTTACGGCTATTTTTCTACCCACCAGGTTGTAAAAAGGTACCAACCTTGTGTTGGGGTGTTTAACCCTGCGATAGACTGGCGTCCTATCCAGGGGGGAGTCTATGACCTCAGTCGCTTAACGCCACAGAAACCGGGATAAGCACCGCCTGATGAGCCCTTATGGCTCGGGACAGACTTACTTTAAATGATTGAGAATCTGGTCATCTTTCACTTGCTTTTTAAAACTTTAATGCTATATAAGCTTGAAGGTGTTTATGAACTGTTTAGATGTGTTTTAGCAACATTTTTATTGGGTAGGCATGTTTTTGTTTCGTATTTCTTTAGATGCAAATATTAACCTTTTCATATATTATTGGAAGATTTATTGCAGAAAGAAAATTTCAGGTTGAACTTTGTTCATTTTCAGACCTGATGTTGGAGAATGGATGGTGAATACAGCCACAAACTGTCACAGTCACTGCACCAGGTGAGAACAGTGAAGTCACTAAGCATCTTATATATAACCATAAAACTCTGTAGATCATATAACCCTATGATATTACTTGATAACTCTTTAAAATGGTATACCTTTGTAAATATGAATTGCATAACTCTTTAAAATGGTATACTTCTGTAGATATGAATTGCATAACCCTATGAACATGAATTTAAATGGTAAATGTGTCCCATCACCTATGTGGTCATAGGGGAATGAGGCATCAGAAATCTCAGCTTCTCTAGGGTTTAGTATATTGAGGGCGGTGTCCATCTCCTCTCTTCTGCTGCTTTTCCTTCCCTGACCTTAAAGAGGACAGGTACCCATTTACAGCTAGGTGAACAGGGGGGACTGTACTGAAATCAAGGCACGCAAACAGTCACCATCCAACTGGTAACCATGCTCTATGCTGCTTAACTTTGACTTGGGAAAGAGAGCACTTTAACCACTTATTTATAGCCCTCTAAATGTAAAAAGCATAACCCAACAAATATGTGGTTTGTACATGTTAAGAAAATTTGAAAATTGAGTTTAACATGTCTCGGACATTGATTCACCAATTCCCCTTTTTCCCCACTTTCCATCATGTGTCACTATTTTTGTATGAACCAGATTACCTTTTAGTTGTAAACTGCATGCAGCTGAAAAGAGTAAACTGTAGGGGACAGGATAGCTCAGTGGTCAGAGCATTCACTTTCCCCCAGCCTAGGTTAAGCAGTGTCGAGCGTGGTTGCCAAGTGGATGGGTAACCGTTTGCACGCCTTGGCTACAGTACAGTTCACCCAGTTCACCCAGCTGTAAATGGGTACCTGCCCTCTTTGGGGTCAGGGAAGATAAAGCAGCAAGGGAGAGGAGATGGGCGCTGCCCTCAATTTGCTGGCCCCTAAAGAAACTGAGGTCTCTGATGCCTCAGTCCCCTACGACCACACAGGTTATGGGACACCTTTACCTTTACCTTTAACTCTATTTTCATTTTGATGTTTTTTGTCAGATATCAGCAAGACATCAGACCCACCGATCCAACATCAGGATGAAGACATCAGCACTTCCCCAAGGTCCTCAGACAAGAGCTCAGATCACATCATCCAGATCAACACCAAAGATGCATTCAGCCCCATCACCAAAGTCTTGTTCGGGCCCGACACCAAAGACACTCTCCACTCAGACACCGTAAAAACAGCGAAATGCCAGAGTAACAAACAACCTCCCACACTTTCTTCAGTGGACAAGGGGGCGGAGGCCCGAGGAGAGAAACTCGTTGTTCAGGCTCAGAGGTCAGATGCCGATAGCATGGATGCTCTGAGAGAGTTGTGTCCTGCAGCGAGCACGGCGGAGCTCCAGCACTGTCTGCACATGTGCAAGGGGAACGTGGAGGAGGCAGCACACCTGCTGCTCTGCAGACAAGAGGCCGACACTGCCATCACCAAGAAGTCGGAGGTCAAGTCACACAAGGTATTTAGTTATTGATTTATCCTTCTATATCGAGGACAGTTTTTTGGGTTTTTTTTATAATTCTTTTATATCGAGGACAATGGAATATGCACCCATGTGCTTTTTTACATCCAGTCCCTGTGTGTATGCAGTTTTGTAAATTGTGTCATCTGTTCCCACTGGCACACAATGGCCTATTCTTGCGAAAAGCGGAACAGGAATTAACATGTGCGCAAGATTTTCTGCATGTGTTTGCACATAAGGTCTCAGTTTATAGTCTCATCCGAAGGACTTTTAGGGAGAGTGGAGTCAGCACTGATGTTAACTCATGGGGAAGGTGATCATAGCCCTCAGCAGAGCAGAGAGAGACAGCAAACCCTGCATCATGTGGAGTTCCTACCAACAACAGCAGTAATGGAGACGGTTCAGTTAACTTGGGGTTTGGGGGGTTTTGCTTGAGTTAAGTTGCTTTTGGTTTAGTTGACCCTCTTTCTTGTTATCACTGTGGTGTGTATTTGTTGCTTGATGTGCAATTGTTTTGTTGGGTGTTTTTTTTTCAGAAAAATTCCAAGCCAGGATTTGACCTGCAGGATGATGAATCTTTAAAAGATCTATTCTGGCTAAGTGAGTATTTTTTAGTTAAAAAGGTTGAAAGTTTTTTGGGCATGTCAGTGCATATAAGGTTATTTATCTATATGATATCAGCTGATTGTTTTTGCTTCTGATTGTGTGTGGTGTGTGTGTGTGTGTGTGTGTGTGTGTGTGTGTGTGTGTGTGTGTGTGTGTGTGTGTGTGTGCCCATTGCATGACAGGACTATACTCTTAACATTCCTGTCAGTTTATATCCTCATGTCATTTAAGTCTGAGATTTTGTGAAACAATAACTGCATATTTAATTTAATGGTACAGAACAACAGAAAAATCTTGTTTATGATATGATTTTTAAAGGAATGGTTTTGTCATCTACTTCTGTATAAAAGTGGGTGAGCTGATGTTTTGAATAGACATACCCAGCATGCAATCTTTGAACTGGAGATGGATGGGCACTGTCAGGTTTGACTTGTTTACAGCATACTGCTTGAAATTTTTATGACTGTGTCCCAGGGGCTCCTTAGGAAACAGAAGACTAGTGTATTTGTTTACTATTAGTACTGCTTTTGCTTCAGTGTAGGATTGTCATTTTATTCACTCCATTTTTTTTTTCAGGTATTCTTGGGTTGACACGTCAGAAGACAAGACAGAACACCGACCGGACTGTTTGCCAAGGTAAGAAATGTTTTTACCTGTGATCTTTTTTTGTTTCGCACAGTGCCATGGACACATGCTCATGCACATTTTTTTTCTGTTTTAAATAGAAAGCTAAAACAGGATCCCATGTCATTTTCAGCATATGTGCATACTACATTTTAGCTGCTATTGCTGTCTTTATTTTCGTGTGCAAATATTTTATACCTAGCAATATTTTCACATATCTAATTTCCCTGCAAGTGAATGAAGGTCTGAATTACAAAACTATTGAATAGTTTGGGGGGGGGGGGGGGGGGTAGATATATATATATATGCAAAAATTAGAATGAGAGATTACCTTGATTTCACTGGTTAGGTTTGTGTTACTTGTGTCTTTAAGTTCCTTTTTAGTTTCCACACTGATAAAAGTTCATATCATTTGTTATCTTTTTTTTGCGCAGTTTCAATTCAAATGTTAGCAGTCTGCATAAACTGTTGTAATTTTTTTCTTTTTTTTTTCACACTTCTCTTGGTTTACTGTAGGTTCTATAATTGGGTGATTTGAATTTTTATTTAAGCTTCGGCTCTTCTATTTCTGTTTAATCCAATTTCTTTTTCTTTGTTGTTGGTGATATTAATCTTGAGATGAAGTGTGTTTTTTTCCCAAAGTCAAATAGTGTGCAGAAAGTGTTTAAGCTTAGTCACAGTTGAGTAACAGACAGACCAGTAGGAAGGTGGCAGGATGGTTAAGATGTTCGCCTGCCAACAAGTAAACCGTGAGGTTCTGGGTTCGTACCCAGCCTCGCCCTTTCTTCCCAGTTTGATGAAAAAATCAAACTGAATGTCAAAGTCATTCAGATGAGACTATAAACCGAGGCCCCATGTACGAACGCACGCAGAATATCTTGTGCACACGTTAAAACCCCGTTCTGCCTTTCGGAAGAGCAGGCCATCGTGTGCCGGTAGGAGCAGATGACCAAAAAAAAACACAAAAAACCAGCATGCACACAGGTGTCGTGTTTAGACACCATCCCTGAGGGGGAAAAAAATAACAATGGGTAGGCGCTGCACTTGTGGCGACGCGCTCTCCCCAGGGAGAGCAGCCTGAATTTCAGGTGGAGAAATCTGCTGTGACATAAAGTGGTATAAAATAAAATAAAATAAACCCTCTGTTTTCAGGAGCAAAAAAGATGATCCGCTACCGGGAGGGGCAGGTGGTGAGCACGAAAGGGGAGCGCTTCTCCGAGATCAAAAAGCCAGAGAGCGCCGAAATGAAGAAGACCTACGTCAATTTAAAACCTCAGCGCAAGTACCGGTTCCACTGACTGGCGCCTGCCTTTGCTGTGTGCAAACATGTGCATCACGCAGGCCTCATGAACTCCACAGGGAAGGTGTGCTGGGTGTCCTGACAACAGGGCAAGGTTAGCGCTGTGCTGGTTGTGCTCACCCAAGGATGTTCAGACTCCTAGAATATAGACATTTAACACAGTTCATACCAAGTAAAAAGGGGGAGATCCGCAACCTGTGCCCAAGCAATTTTGTGTTTTAGTTTTTTCTTGGCTTTTTTTTTTGTTTGGTTGGTTGGTTTTTTGTGTGTTTTTTTTAAGCAATTTTGAGTTAACTGACTTGAAAAGTGGCTGACTGAACAAAAAACATCATAACAAAAAAAACTACTGGTTTGCTTGTGTTGAAATTAGGAGGGTATGTGGCAGAGTGTGTGTTATTTATCTTAAACAACAAAAAAAACTAACTCAAAAGTGAAATTTTCTCTGTAATTGAAAACTTTAATGAGTACTTACCTTGGGAAGTCGAAGTTTGAGTGTAATTCCATGATGTAGTTTACCGGAACATGGGATAGGTGAGATGCGCATGCGTCGTGATAGCCATATTTCACAGTTAAACTCTACATTTTCAAAACAATCACATTGTAATAATCTTACACTATCTATACTTGTTTCTGAAAGATTTTTCAACAAACTAAGTTTGTGAATGGGAGAGACAAAAATTGTAAACAAAGGGTTAGGGCACTTATCCCTCCGTTCCAGTAACATACATCATGGAATTACACTCAAACTTCAACTTCCTAAGGTAAGTACTCATTTAAGTTTTCAATTCCATTTCTCCAGTTTACCGAAACTGCTTGATTGGTGAGATTTCAAAGCTGGTTGTTTTGTAAATGTAGGTTTATATAGTCTTCTTATAACTGTAAGTTATTTAAGTCATATCCATCATACATGAGACAATAAAGACGACACCATTTTAGAAATCATTTCCTCATACATGATACTATAAAGACAAGACCAGTCTTTAAACAGTATGTTCTTACAATCTAATTTTCTTTGGAAAAAAAAACATACAATATATGTGAGCCATGCATATTGTCACCATTTTCATTCATTCTTTTCGGACTATAATTTTCAATCGACATTGACTAGAAATTCATATCATACCTGCAATTTTAACAAAATGACTCCTAATGTATGGATTATCACCATTAATTCATTTTGCCATGCAATATCCATTAATACTGATGAAAGAATCTGAAACAAAACATATTTGCTTCAAATTTTGTTTGACAAACTAGCCCCCTAAAAAAACAGAGTTTGAATGTTCACCATCCATTAACAAGTTTGTTGGCGTGGAAAACATAGCACAATAAAACCCCTAACACCAATTACATTTTGTAAAAACAATACACTGTGTAACATCAAATTTGTTATTATGAATCATCCAAATATTTTACTCAATACTCATTGTCCACAATACCCTGAAAATCACCAACTTGTATTTACAACATAAGCAAGAAATTTTAATCACTTATTCAATCTTGCTCTCAAAAATAATTTACATTTAGTATCGAATATAACGTCTGAGACTGTCTAGTGATGTAGGTCTATTAATGTTAACGATACAACTGACCTGTCAATCCAGATGATGTTGTTTTCAACAAATTTTTGCAGAGCGTGGATATTTTATAGCAAATGGCTACTGGAAGCATACACAATATTGCTATCACGACGCATGTGCATCTCACCGATCACGCAGTTTCGGTAAACTGCGAGAAATGGAATAGCTATTTTAATCAGCACAAAAAAAAGAAACCTGTAATGCACTTGACAAGATCCCCCCTCCTCGGTCTTATAAAACTTCAACCTGTTCCACTTGAGGTTGATCTTGTGGATCAGCAGCCAACTCTTCGGTTTCTTCTTCCATTTTTGATCGAAGTTTTACCTTCATAACTTGTACAAACTCATCAAAACTTTCTTCTGTAGGATTGTTGGAATCACTGTCCGAGTCCAAAAGAAATTTGTAGTCGCGAAACTTTGGGGGTAGTGCTTGTCGCTTTCGACATCGTTTTAGCCGGTCCTAGAATGTTCTGTTTATGTTTGTGCACACTAGAGTCAGTTCCCTTGCAGTAGTGACCCTGTAGGGCTGTAAGAACGATTACTCTACAGAGAGAAGTGCCGAAATAAAGTACCCATGTGATCAGACTTGTTCGTTTGGGTCTGTCATGGGTTATAAGAAAATGAGACCATCTTGTTTGCGGTAGGAAAGGTATTAACGATGTAAGATTCTTGTATTTTCATTGCTGTACTATTGTTTACAGTGTTGTGTGTTAAGATTGCAGATTGTTTACATATCACTCATGTTCATTTGTGAAAGGTGAGGGAACCCCATGGTGGTGACTTGTGATGTGCGGGTAACCATCAAGCATCTGCTCCTAGAGTGTCGGGATGTTCAGGATATTAGGCACAAGCATTTTATTGCAGACTCCCTAAAGATCTTTTTTCAGGATAACTTCCTGAGAGAATCTGGCTTTTTCCATCTGATGTGAGTGAAAGTGGTATAGTTGGTCTCTAAGGACAAGGTTCTTTTAAGGAATCTGGTTTTGGTTATCTCATTTTGTGTGCTTGATGTGGGTTTTCCCACAACTTAGTGGCCGTCCTGGGCTGACCCTTATGGTTGACCAGGGCATCGATACAAGCAAGGACAGTGAAGTTGGTTCTATACTCCGTTTTAATCTGTATATAGTTGCACAGTTTTAATGTGAGTTTAAAATGTGACGAGGTTACAGCCCCAATATGGCCTGTGTGGTTGGCGGAACTATAAGCAACATGATTGGATTGGATTGGAGATTGTTTACATTCGGTTGAAAGGTACCAAACAGCATTAGTCTTGTGCAGGATCATATCTGAATGTTTATTTTTGGTTGTTTTTTTTACCTGCCACTTCATTTTTGATGATAGTTTGAATGTCATTACTGCCGTAATTCATTCCATATTCACCTCAGAGATATACATGAAGCTTTTGTTGTGCAGCAGTGTGTTGCAAACCCATCAGCTTTTGACTACTAAATGGCCAAATGATTTCCAAGAGGAACAAACCCAGCGCAGCTGCTGCATCAGACATTTTCATTGATACTTGCTTTCATTCTTAACAGAAGTGTTTGGCTACTTCCTACCACTGTTGTAAGCCACCTGCAGCAGCAAAGTCGCCTAGTTATAGAACTTTATAAGTGTGTGGTAGGTCAACAGGACTCGGTCCTGTTTTTCTACAAGTTGTAGGTTGCAGCCAATCACAGCCTTGTTTTGTTATTCATGGTGTGTGTGCCACAATGGCAGAGATGTCACTGTCCAACTGTACGGCTGTGAACCTGGACACAAAGATAAGAAGACAAAAGAATCAAAGCAGCGGAGATGTGGCGTTTTAGAAGACTGCTCAGAGTCAGTTGAACAATTTTTTTTAAAAAGAAAAAATGACAAGAAAAAAAAACAAATAAAAGAACAAATGAAAGCATATTACACAAACAGGATATAACAGAACACTTTTTACTTTAATAAATGAAAGGAGCAGAGAGAGGAATGGAGGGAACTGGTTGTCAAGTCTTCAGGGATGCCCCCACAGTTGTCGACTAAGGGATAGATGGATGGAATGAAAGAGAACTAAGATATGTAGGCCATGCGCTACAAACTTTAGACACGGACCTCAGAATACTGTCTTTCAAGGCAAGACCTAAGGAAAAAGAAAAAAAGTCAGACCACCAACTTCTCTCATCAGCAACATCACCAAATTTGGTGGTGTGAGAATCCATGAAGTCAGCAGGGTCAGCGAATACTGTAGCAAGTGAAGAAGAAGGATCATGTCAGTGTCATTAAGTGTGGCAGCTAATGCCAAACTGGATGATGCTGACAGGTGAAAATGATTATGTGCACATCCCCTATTTCCCCCCCTTATTTTTCATGCTTGGGGTTTGCATCAATCCATTTTCATCACCAAACAGTGTTCCCTGTATTTTTGTTTTTTAGTGGACAATTATGATACAGCAGCAAGCGTGGATGTGTTATGTCAGAGAACCCACTGTATCACATTCCCATGGCAGCTTGTCCAGCATTTTTCATGACCCATTGTTCTGCGTGTTGTGTCTTAGCTCCAAATGATACTAGTTCTTGGTGTCGTTGGTCTGCCCAATCCGTGTGTAGTGATTAGCTGTGCCCCATCTCAGTGTTCTGACCCCTATGTTGATGACTGTTAAAGAGAAAGATGTGAATACCAGTAGATGTTGCGGCACTGAGGAGTGTTGATGTAAAACAAAAAACATTGTTTCCAATTTCAATAGCCATATGTTTTCTATTCGTTTGTGACTGCTCTTCCGTTTTAAGGGTTTTGTGAAGTATGTAAAATGATTTGGTTGGGGGGGGGGGGGGTTACCAAGCATGTAAGTGTAACCCCTGGTGCTATGCTCATCATCACATTATGAATATGCACACACAGTGATATTATTATGAACAGTTGGAGGTTTAGTTGTGGGTTTATTGATATCATTGGCAAGTGTTGTGTATTGTGTTCTGCATTGTGACATGTGGGGTTTAGAGAGTGAAATGATGCTTTGTACGTTTTCTACATTTATAACAAAAATGGTAGTATAGGTACAGAAATTCTGTCCTGAATTCATAACAGGGGTTGAGAGAGAGAGGAAGTGTTTCTCTTTGTTTTGGGGTTGGTCTGGTTTTCTTTTTATTGGTTTTTTGTTTGACACCCACCCCACCCCCCTTTCTGTTTGGTTTTGTTTGCTTTTGTTAATCGCTGTTTATTGCCTTGTGTTGTTTATGAAGAAATCAAAATAACAGATTGATATTTCTATTATCTAAATAGTTTTTATTTATTTCTTAACAGAATCAGGATTGAGTATTTTGTATATTATACTGTGAGTTTGATATGTAACATGTTTGAATATTTGTAAGATTAGTTGTTAATCCATGTTACAGATTCAAACATACAGGATTTGTATTTCATCTCTTATTTCGTTTAATAGTTCCTTTTCATTCCTGTGTTTACAAAATCAGCATGTAGTTTTTATTCAATGTGTTAACAGCTAGCTTAATAATGCAGCACATCAAATATTTGTATTATAAAAATCCCTTTTTTCGTGTTTGTATGGGCTCTGGTTTTTCTTTAGGGTCAGGGAAGGTAAAGCAGTGAGGGAGAGGAGATGAGAGCCACCTTCAACATGGTGGCGCCTGAGAAGCTGAGATCTCTAATGCCTCGCTCCCCAATGACCGCATAGGTTATAAGAACACCTTTACCTTTCAACCTTTATAATCTAAGGGCATAGATTCCCGTAGTTTCCAGTTAGGGAATTTTCCCCTGGAGTTAGAGCTGATCTCATTTCCATTCCTCTTCAAGTCCTTCAGATAGGCTATAAACTGAGATTTTTTTGTGCCAATCCATGCATGACGCCTTGCATACATGTTAAAAACCTATTCATAGTGTGAAACAGAGGCCAGTCATGACCATAGGTATGGATGACACAAACATAGCCAGCATGCAATCCGTCACCTGTAGAGGAATGGGCTGCACCAGGTTCAGCTTGCCCAAGGTACACTGCATGAAAGTTGCAGATGCAATGTCCCAATGATTCCTCATGGATTCAGAGAAGGGAGAGAGAGGGGGGGAGAGAATATTGTATTGTATTCTATTCTATTGTATACCACTTTATGTCATGGCAGATTTTTCTGCATGAAATTTGGGCTACCCTCCCTGGGGAGAGCGCGTCACCACAAAAGCAGTGCCACCTTTTTTGTTTTTTTTTTCCTGTCTGACAACTTTGTTTCCCTAATCAGAGTGGCTTTTTACGAATGTGAAATGATTTAATGTGGTATGCTTTAAGCCCTTCTATGGGGACAATAAGACAGGGATGAAAACAAACAATTAAAAAACATTTGATTTCAAATGCATATGCAGCATAATGATTATTAGACATGGTTACCACATCATGGAATGATTTACAATATGTGATCCATACTCAGTACAGGCACACAAACTGACTGACACACCACCATTAATTTTTGAGAGAGAGAGAGAGAGAGAGAGAGAGAGAGAGAGGAGAGAGAGAGAGAGAGAGAGAGAGGAGTGATTTATACTTGCACTGATCAACTGGTTTTATTCAAAATGTGTCAGATTTGAAAGTGAGAAAACAAAGGATGATAAAATAGCTGGGTTTTGATATCATACAGGTTGCAGGTTACAGATCTCTGTAAATATCTTCTGAAAACATTTGGCAATGGTCACTCACTGATTGGCAGCATTCTGAATCAGCCATACTGTACAGCTGATAATCTCTTGGTCCCTTAATTTGAAACCTTTGCTTCACAGCAGTTGATGATCAACTGCCATCAGATGTTTTTGTTCCATATACCTCATATTTAAGCTGAAGAATTTTGGACAGATGTATTCCACCTATAATTTCAGCTGAAGAATTATCAGCTTTTTAGACACAAAATACAAACCGCACACAGTCGTCACTTTTTTTTTTTAACCAGCACATAGTATTATAGAATGTATTGTAGTATCCGGCAAATCTTATGGATTCAGAAAACAAACAAAAAAAAGTTTTTTCTTAACTTACTATTTTGTAAATCAAAGTTGAATGATTGTTTGTCTGTCTGTCCTGTCTGTCTGTCTGTCTGTCTGTCTGTCTGTCTGTCCCACAAAGCTGATCCTAATAAAACCAATACTTTGGAGAACAGCTTAAGTTTTACAAAAAAAATCACATAAAAAGTTTATTTATCAACATATGGCACAGAAGTTTACACCTTTGTTATTTCGTGCTGTTGTTGCAGTACTGTACTATATTTTACAATACAGTATGTTACAGTTGACATAAGTTATCATAATATTTCAGTACAATGAACACTATAGCTGAGTGGTTGAGACCATTCAACTTAAGTTCCATGGGTCCATGGAGTCCTGGGTTTGAATCTCAACAGCATGTGTAAATGAAGGTAAGGGATTGTTATTATCTCCCAGGTCAACTTCAAGTGCAAACCTGCGAGTGCTTTTATTCCCTCTGTGTGCATCCACATGCAAAAGATCAAATATGCTATTTTAAAGATCCAGTAATTTATGTCAGCATCCAGTGGGTCACAGAAACTCAAAACATACCCAGCATGCAACCTGTACAATGACATCAATTCTTCCGAAGGATGGCACAGAATTTGGTTTATTTTTAATGTGTTTGAAAGATCTCTGCATGCATTTGCACATGGGACCTCTGTTTATAGATGCATCAATACTTTCGGGGAGTGGAATTGTTACTGATGTTAACTGCAGGTGGGAGGGGGGGGGGGGGGGGATCAATCCCCTCAAATGGGTGCGTCATTGTGGCTCAAACCCAGACCATTGGATTACAAGCTCAGCCCTCTAGCCACTAGTGTCTATCCTGCCCCCACTCCCACCCCACTCCACCCCTGTGGGATTCTTCATCACTTTTGGAAAATGTACATATTTAAATGCAAACTTTATATATATATATATATATATATATATATATATATATATATATATATATATATATATATATATATATATAGTAGCCAAATTCTCTTGGTTTTGTGTGAAATATTGTGAAAAAATAAAAGACTTGAAAATATTGTAACATTACATGAGAACTTCATTCAAAGAATCTGGTATTACTTAGAATACAACATTGGTTTCAGGTATTAGCAGTTTTTCTTTCTTTGATGTTTTTTTCTTATGAACTTTTACATAATATTCTGTTATATTAACCCACTAAATACTCATTGCAAATTAACAAGCACACTTCATTGTAGATATTGTTATCAATTGCAACCTCTCTGTCTTCTGTCTTCTGTCTTCTGTCTCCCTCTCTGTCTCTTCTCTCTCTCTCTCTCTCTCTCTCTCTTCTATATATATATATATATATGTATTGGGAGAGAGAGAGAGAGAGAGAGAGAGAGTGTTACATATGAATGTGAATGGTATTTACTGATGTTCCCCCTCCCACTGTATTCTCTCCTCACTTCCTTGTCACATTTATCAAAATGGAGAAATAAGTTGGTTGGAGGGGGGGGGGTATGAGCGTAGAAAAAATATGTTGATTTCACTTGGTGTTGGGTTTTTTAGTTTGGGGTTTTTTCTGATTATTAAAAAAAAACACTTCTGTTATATTGATAAGTTTTTCTGCTTATTGAAGTTTTTCTGTTGATTTTTCTGTTGTTTTATTTTGAATACAAGACCTCCGTTTTTTAAAAAAGGAAATCAAGATAGATGTGATTCAGTTTTTTAGAAGATCTCTATTTCATCTTATTGTTACATCAAAAATGATCACAAAAGTCAAATCAGACATGTAAAAGTGGTATGCATTGACAAGATCTGTAGTTTTGATTAACAATATCTTTATGCACTTTCCCGTCCATTATTACCTCACTGTGTTCGTTTATTGATTCAGACTGGTTTAATGCATTTTATTTACCTTGCTTTGAGTTGATTTTTATTTACACGCTTCCCCTTTTCAATCTTTTCAAAAGAGTGATGTTCTTATTTTTACATGTATTGAAATATCCAGGTGTCTGCCCATATTTTTTTGCATTTTAAAGAATTGCCGTTTTTGTGATGATTGAACAATCAGCTTTATTACTTATTGATGAATGATACTTAATAAAAACAGAAGAGAGAGAGAGAGAGAGAAACTGCTTTTTTTTCTTCCCGCATTTTATATGTAAGATGATTCTAAATCAAAGGCAGGAAGTCAACATTTACATGTTCACTATTTTCATTTCCCCACTTTTTTTTTTTTTTTAAATCATAGTAACACAAACTAATGCACTCAGGTAAACACACATGCTTACACACTTCACACCTTATAATGTTGTTAATGTCCTTACTTTATTGTAAAAATCCGTTCAATCTGAGGCAAGGTTACATTTGAAACGAATTGAGCTCAACTTCTAGGTGACAAAAAGACATCAGTGTGTAGATTCACTCAATGTAAGGGTACTGTCTTTTTATAAACATTTTGTCATATTTTGTTGGGGGATGATGGTGCTTTTAGCCCATTCACCATGTCCAAAAATTGTTCTGAGTCTCCTGATGAACAAAAGGTTTTTTGTTTTATACTGGAGCACACATAGACTCCTGCAAATTTTAGCATTAGTTTGTAGTGGAGGGTGGAGGGGGAGTCTTTCTTTCTGGCTCTTCTGCTACAGTTTTCAGCTGTTAAAGTCTTCTGCATGTATTAAAAAAAATCATATTTGAGACACTCATCTATGGCTTATTGACTGTGGAAAATGTATTATTTTGTGTTGTTGTCATGGAGTTCATCCAAATGTATTGTATGATTTTTTTATTGAAATGAGAGGTGACTTCCTCAGGCAAACCACTTTTAATTTACCTGAAGCTATTGATCTGTTTTTTTGTGATTGAAAGATTCCTATCTGTGTAGAGATTGGGGGGAAAATTGTGAAGTTGGTTCTAATGTTGTCACTTTGTCATTATATTCCACAGTTATCCTGGTCTGTGTGTAAAACTGTTCTTCTTAATATGGTCAGGTTGATTGTGTCATTGTCTGTGTATTAATGTGAAGTAGCTGATTGTGTCAAGTATTTTACAACATGACTTTGTGGTAATAAAAATGGTGGGACCAAATCCATGTCGTATTGTCATAGTTTCAGAAGAAGAAAAAAAGGGGATAGATTGGAATATGAGTGTATGTATGAACAATAGGAGTATGTGTGTATGTATGAACAATATCTTTCAGTGAAAAGAAGTATTCACCTGCAGTGCTTACAACTGCGTTTTATATCTTCAACAGTCACAACCGCATTTTCTGCATTAAAAAGAAGCCCTTGGAAACACATTTCCAAATTACTGCAATGTATTTTCTTTGGGCTGTGCGTATGTATACATGCATGTATGTTTTAAAGTATCCAATACCTGAAAATCCTGGGAGATAAGTGTAACCTTCAAAACATAAAATGGGCAATTCTTGTAAGGAAAGAAAAAGTCGCAAAAAAACAATCATGCATGTGACTTACTGTTGCATCAGCTTCCAGATTTACAGCACATTTCGATCGTTGATGTCAGTCTGAGAACAGCTTTGGCGACAAGAGGAAAGTGGGAAATCAGATTAGGTGCTAGCACGGTTTCCATTTCTTGCTGCAGTTCCTTCAGTGCTTCCACGTGAATGTCTCCCACTTTGACAGAGGCAACCCCTTGCTGCAGGCAATCCAAAGCAATACCCAGGGCTTCATAACTGTCTGGGTTTATTGTGGTTCTGTTGGAAATGGCCACAGATAGTGATGCACACAGGGTTTTAGCATGGCCAGCCAGAGAATGCAACAAGCAGTATTTTTCTGGCACACGCATTTTTGTTGTCAGTCGAAGCAGCATTTGATGCAGAAGCTTTCTTGCTTGCACGCTCTGAAACAAAAGTTGTATGTTATGGTTGTTTTGTTTTCCAGGGTTGGAAATATTTTTTAAAACTTATAGTGTTTTTCAGACACTTTTCTCATTGTAAAAAAAAAAAGTTTTATTTCATATCATTGACCACGCACACACACACACGCACACGCACACACACACACACACACACACACACACACACACACACACACACACACACACTAAATTCAAAACTTGTTTCTTGTAACGTTATCAAACCACATCCACAGGAAATACACTTTTACCCTTTCATGCACACAAAAAAACAGACACTCATACACTACACTTAACACATCATTTCCAGCGCCCAGCTGAAACAAAACAGGGCTGTAACACACAACCGCACCTACCTGAACAACACAAACGCTGTCCAGCACGAACAATCGCTGCAGCAAATCATCAATCAGACTGCCAAGCTGCTCCAGCAGTAGCTGCACAAGGCAGCCAGCGCTGGCAGTCTCCAGCCAGCCAGCATCCAGCTGCAGAATCAGCCCGTCCAGGCCCTGCATGATGCAGTGGGTGGACACAGCAGCGTCTCCTTTGGACACCACCTCTCTGAGGTGTCTCACACAGGACGGGACAGTGTCGGAGAGCAGGGAATCCAGAGTGGAGAGGAGTTCACACGGTGTTAAACGCCTTGCTTCGCATGAGGCAGCACCTGGTTTTGCTGGTTCGGGTGGCTCTATCTGCGCAGACACAAAACAGGAAAATGCTCGGGTGAAATAAAAACTAAAACTGCTGGGAGATTCAGGAAATCAAGAACGAATAACATAGGTTGCTTTTAAAGGATCTGAAACCTGAAGGTTCTAAAATCTAAAGAATTGATCTTATCCAAACAAAAATTTAATAGGGGAACAATTACACTGGCAGACATGATTATTGTATCGTATTGTATTGTATTATATTGCATTGTATTGTATTGTATTGTATTGTATTGTATTGTATACCACTTAAAATCTCGGTAGATTTCTCTGTGGGAAATTTGGGCTGCTCTTCCCTGGGAAACTGTGTCGCCACAAGAGCAGCGCCACCCATGATTTTTTTCCTTCCTGACTATGATTATTTATTTCCCTATCAAAGTGGATGTTTTCTACAGAATTTTGCAAGGGACATCTCTTTTGTTGCCATGGGTTCTTTTATGTGCACTAAAAAAGAAAAAAGGTAAAAAAAAATAATAATAAAAGAGGTGGGGGAGATCCTGCACTAGTGACAACACACTCTCATCAGGAAGTGCAGCATGAATTTCACTAACAGAAAACTGCTGACCGTCGGTGACATACAAAACAATACAATGCAAAGCAATACAATACAATACATTACAATAACATGACAATATACTCAGATGGGGGAATCAAAATACGAGTACATACCCGGACACAGGGATTCAATCCCGTAACCTTTACAACACCTGTATGACACTCTTCAAACTCCACTATTGAGCCATCTTACAGAAAAGGTAAAACTTCAAGCCTAGTCAAGACAAGTGCCACACAGGCAGGACTGACCCTTGCAGCTGAGACCAGGCTGACCACAGCCTGGATGAACTGGGAGCTGGACACCAGAGCCTGCTGACCGGTGACTGTCAGAACACTCTGACCGCTGTCCCTACCATGGTCTGGTACAGAGGACGGAGGTGTCGGGGGGTACACAGAACCTGTCAGACAGCACACAGTCCATTAAACAGAGCTGGGAACAGATGACATCTACAAAACTGCATACATACGGGGACTGGATGTGAAAAAGAAAAGCACAAGAGTGCTCATCCCATTATCCTCGATATAAAAAAATAAAATAAAATATAAAAAAATTAAACACAGTCATGTGTGTATGATAGGTTTGTTTTGTAAAATATTTCAGGTCTAGGGTGTTAATTCTTTACTAAAACTCGTCCTCCCCTCTCCCCCCCCCCCCCCCCCCCCCCAATCCCTGCATGTCACCAACTGTGCACACACACACACGCGCGCGCGCACGCACGCACGCATACACACACACATACACACCACACCATACCATACCATACCATACCACACCGCAACACCACACACACACACACACACACAACACACACACACACACACACACACACACACACACACACACACACACACACACACACACACACGTGGGCGCGATAACAGATTATAAAATTGTGTGCAATGATGATGACAATATATAATAATGGTCGTGGTGGGTATCTGTCTGTCTGCCTTTCTGTGTCTGTGTGTGGTCAAGTATGTGTGCATACATATTTTTAAAAACAATGCTACTACTTATCCAGCATTCTCTGACCTTCAGATTGAGTCAAGCACACTAGCTGCTGCTGCTTCAGATGTAAAAGTGCATCCTGGGCTTCAAAGTACCGAGTTCGCCACTGTGTTTGAGCTTGTGTGTATCTGCTACAGAGCTGCTTGGTGTATTGGTACGCATCTGCCTCAGCAGGCTTTTGGCGCAGCACAGCGATTGCCGCGGCAACTTTCAGCTGATGTAAAACTGCATCTGGAACAGCTGATGGTTTTAACCTCTTTAAAAAAAAAAAAAAAAAAAAAAAGTTTGACTTCTGTCTCTCTGTCTGTCTGTCTGGTTAGCTGTCTGCCTGTCTGTGTCTGTCTGTCCGTCCGTCCCCCCCCCCTCTCTCTCTCTCTCTCTCCTTCTCTGTCTCTAACACACGCACACACACACACACACACACACACACACACACACACGCACGCACGCACGCACGCACGCACGCACGCACACACACACACACACACACACATACACACACACACACTTTGCACACACATTAAAGCCTGGTCCGCATTTCAGGCCAGTTGTGCTGGTGGGATTTGATGATGAAGTTGACAACACATGCACATAGTGAATGGATGCAAAAGAAACAACAACAACAAAGCACATGAGTGCTTATTCCATTTTCCTTGAAATAAAAGAATAAATAAGGGAAATTATACACGCTAAATTACACATTGAGTGCAACATTGCTGATACAGTGTTCTGGGTATCAAAAATTCGTGGTGTTCTTCATTTTAGCATCTTTCCAATCAGCATGACATTAGATAAAACCAGAATAAGGGAGGAAAAATAAAGGGGCAAGTCAAACGCTTTATCATCTCAAACAGAGAGAATTTCTTTCAGGTCACGAACAAAGGATTACACATCTAAGGATAAAAGAATGAATCACATGTATGTCATTAGAGAGCTCGCAGCTTACAGCAACATACAAAATCAGTACAGTGTGTGTGTGTGTGTGTGTGTGTGTGTGTGTGCGTGCGTGCGTGCGTGCGTGCGTGCGTGCGTGCGTGCGTGCGTGCGTGCGTGTGCGTGTGCGTGTGTGTGTGTGTGTGTGTGTGCGTGCGTGCGTGTGCGTGCGTGTGTGTGTGTGTGAGTGTGTGTGTGTGTGTGTGTGTGTGTGTGTGTGTGTGTGTGTGTGTGTTGTGTGTGTGTGAAATTCTTTTAAAGGAACATCGGTTCCATCGGTTGACTGTGTGCAAATCTTCATCAATGACATTTACCATTAAAATAGTAATTTTCACCATAAAGAATGATTTCTATCATGCAATGAGTTATCAGAAAAACAAAGTAGGCCTAACCACTTAATTGATTAAAACTTTTCCACCACACTCTTCATACTAGCAGCCCATGTCCGAGTTTGTCGTTTTTTCCATGTCCCTCAGCTACAGTTCCGAGGTTCACCAATGGTGAGATTTTAGCAATATTGCAACTGTTTCCCCATGTTTTTAAAAAAAAAAGTTAAAGTCTGTCCCGAGCCTAAGGCTCATCAGGCCGGTGCTTATCCCGGTTTCTGTGGCGTTAAGCGACTGAGAGTCATAGACTCCCCCCTGGATAGGACGCCAGTCTATCGCAGGGTTAACCCCCAACACAAGGTTGGTACCCCTTTTACACCTGGGTGGGGTGAGAAAATAGCCGTAAAGTGCCTTTTCCAAGGGCACAACGCCATAGCCGAAAGCTGGGATCGAACCCGCAACCTTTAGATTACGAGTCCAACGCCCTAACCAATAGACTACAACGGCGGCTTTCCCCATGTTTACGGTACCATTATTCTAACTGCAGGGTTGATGTCTAAACATGACATCAGTGTGTATCCGTTGGTTTTATTTTTGAACTAATTTTGTAATCCGTTCCTGTCTGCACGCAATGGCCTACTCTTCCGAAAGGTAAAACGGGTCTTTAACATGTGAGCAAGATAATCTCCATGCACTTGCACACGGGACCTCACTTTATAGTCTTATCCAAACGACTTCAGGGTAGTAGAGTCAGTACAAAATTGCTTTTTCCATTCCTCACCTAGAGCCCCGAGGTTCACCAATGGTGAGATTTTTGTGTATACGACCATTTTTTCCCACCCTTAAGGTAGCCACATTCTGACGTTGTGAATACAGTTGGGAATTAAACCTACCAATTTTGCAAGGGCACTCAGAAGGAACTTCACGGCTTTTTTCGATGTTTATCTGTAGTGGGTTCTTTTGATGTGCACAAGTTCATAAGGACATAGGTCCAACTGGTTTAGAATGTCCTCCAAAAGACTCGGCATTCAGTATAATTATCCCAACAAACTGGGAGGGAAGGGAAAAGATGGGAATCAAACCCAGAACATCAAGGTTTACTTTTTGGGCAAATACACAACTCAATCATCCTGCCACCTTTCTTGTTAGTGCTGATGCTAACTCTTGGGGGGGGGGGGGGGGGGATATCGCCTTGAAGCGGCTTCATGGTAGCGGATCAAACCCAGGCCATCAGATCATGAACTCAATGCTCTAGCCACTGGGCTATTCCATCCTCCAGGTATCAAAAGCTACATTTACAAAAAGTAGAAACAAAAGGAATATTTAAAGATCCTGCTGTTTTCTTATATTATGGTCGAATTTTTTCAATTTGTATGATTTTAGGGCATGTGCATTCTGTTTGACTATCAAAATAATAACCATCATGCATGACTATTTTGGGGTCACAATTGTTGTTGGCGGCTTTTGATGCTATTTCTTGAAGAATGTTTTTCCCCGCCGTCCCTGCTCCCCCGCCCCCCTCCCCCCCCAAAAACAACAACAACAACAACAACAACAACAAAAATATATATATATATATATATCACTGTTTATGAAAAGCTACTTTTAAAAGTTAAACATAACTGTTTTCTCATAAATAGCCTATGGCCGCAAATTTCTTCTGCAAGAATTCTGTTTGACTGCTTAACTTATTAGTCAGTCAATTCGCAGAAGTTTGAAACTCTAGGCCCTATTTGTGAATAAAAAGCTACAAGTGTATACCTTTCGAATAAAATTTTCAACTAATATAATAAAACAAAGATGTTTCCTTTCAAAATGAAAATATTACTTTCTTGGTGAAAGCTCTTAGTCATCCGATGTGCTTGATTATGGCAAATATGAGATAACATAAAAATGAAACCCTCAAAACAATTATTGAAAAATACAAGCTAATTAATAAAAACAAGCAAAAAATTTTTTGCATCGACTTTTCGCAGAATTTTATACACGTAGTTTTCTAACATTTCTAACAGTTAGATCTACTTGTTTATTTGGTGGTTGTATTGTTGTTGTTTTTTTTGTTTGTTTTCTGTGCTTTTCGGGTGGTGTTGGTTTTGTGGTCGTTTTGTTTTTTGTTTCTTTTCTTTTCTTTTTTTAGTACCCCTTAACATCTTTATAGTATCAGTCTGTTATGCCTAAAGACATAAATCATATAGCCCACTCAGTAAAGCTACTACTCTTTTGCTTACCCATCAATCGTTGATTTTTTCTCGCAGTAAAATTTCTCATGAAATTCAGTCCTTGTGAAACAAATTATTTACGACAAACATTTCTGGCAAATGAAACTTCTTTTTTTTTTTAAATTGTATCCAAGCTTGAGATCTTGTGTTGAACTTGCTTTTATCCTCACGTCTTCTATGCAGACGACAGTAGTCTCAAGCCAAAATGATACGTGGATTTTGAATGGCTGATAAACGAGCCCACTGCATTGACTTGTTTGATTGGTTCAACATTTTTCAAGAGGAGATCATTCCCAAGTTTGTTGGTAGCCTAGCCTAAGGTATAGCTTCAAGCTAGGCCAAGCCTATGGGTAAACGCGAACAGAACTGGAGATTACGCCATCATAAAATACATCAGGACGAAAATGTCTGAAACTGCCAACAAAGAGGAAAAACAGAAGCGGCATTATGAAATGTTGCAAGAGCTTCAAAACATGGCGAGAGAAATCCCATTGTAAGTAGAGTTGTCCACAAAAAGGCGATTTTAATGGCCTATTTTTATTTTTTATTTTATTATTTTTATTTCTTCTTTTATATTTCTTCTTTTATATCGAGGATAATGGAATAAGCACTCGTGTGGTTTTTTTCAGCCATCCCCCGTGTGTATGCAGTTTTTTGTAAATATTGTCATCTGTTTCCACCGGCACACGATGGCCTACTCTTACGAAAAGCGGAACAGGATTTAACATGTGCGCAAGATGTTCTGCGTGCGTTCGCACACGGGGCCTCGGTTTACAGTCTCATCCGAAAGACTTTTGGGGAGAATGGAGTCAGCAGTGATGTTAACTCCAGGGGAAAAATCCCCTCGACCAGGAGTCGAACTCGGGTCGTCAAATTTCCAGCGCTATGTTCTGACCATTATGCTATCCCTATCGCACTACAGAGGAAGAGTGATACCGATGGGCCTACTAGGCCTAGTGATAGACCTAGTGTTGGTAATAATTTGCATAGTGGGATCGATGGGAAAAGCTGTTGACCCCCCACCCCCACCCCCCATAAAGCAACTAAGTCTTACAAAATAAGCTCACAGAATATTATGTACTTTTCCTGTAGCCTAGATAGAATTGATGAGTGGTCAGAGCACTCCTTCCCAGGCAAGGTTTAGCAGCATTTATGAGGTTGTCTGGTGGATGGGTGACTGTCCACACGCCTTGGCTTCAACAGACCTACAGTTTACCAGCTGCAAATGGGTAGGCCCTACCTGCCCAGTTTAGGGACTAGGAAAGTAAAGCAGCAAGGGAGAGTAGATGGGCGCTGCCCTCAATATACTGACCCCTGAAGAAGCTGCGGTATTGACACTCCCTCCCCAACAATGCTAAGGTTATGGAAACACCTTTACCTTACTGTACCTTTCCTGCAGTAGTGTTCTCACTAATAAAACACATGTACGCATTGTTTATAATGCAAAATCATAGTAGTATATTACACGTTTTGTTACCCACACATCATTATAAGTGTAGACATAGGCTACACATAACAGATTGTGGTGCTTTTATTGTTTTAATGAGAAAAGTGACAAGTTGAGGGTGGTGGGGGGATGTGAAACCCTTACATGTGATGTACTAATACTGTAATAAGATGGATGATGAATTTATTTATTTATTTATTTATTTATTCTTTTATATCGAGGATAACAGAATAAGCAATCATGTGCTTTTTTTCATCCGGTCCCCATGTGTATGCAGTTTTGTAAATCTTGTCATCTGTTCCCACCGGCACACGATGGCCTACTCTTACGAAAAGCAGAACAGGATTTAACATGTGCGCAAGATGTTCTGCGTGCGTTCGCACAAGGGGCCTCGGTTTAAAGTCTCATCCGAAGGACTTTTGGGGAGAGTGGAGTCAGCACTGATGTTGACTCCAGGAAGAAAATTTCCTCGACCAGACTCAAATTAAATACTTAGCCATAGTTGGATGATAACTAAACAGTAATGATTCTCACGAGATGCAAAATAAACCAAGAGCACTGCTTTGAAGTGTATGATCCTCATTGTAAGTTGAAGTAAACAGTTTTATTTTCTTCTGTTGGGAGTGGGGTGTTAATCTTATCTTATTCTATGAAATGACTATAAATTTTGCTTTGTAAATCTTTACCATTTCAAATTCAGTTTTCCCCTTTGTTCTCTCCAGGAAATACCAGCAACGTCTGCCATACAATATGTTGTCACAGCTAGCCAGTTCCCTCCTGGATGGAACAGTATTTGAAATACTGCAGAAACTTAAAGAGCTGCAGTACCTGGAAGAAAAAGCTTTGTGCACCCAGCGGCAACGCCTCACCAGTGAACACAAAGGTGAAGTATTTGTGCATGGTTCTAACTTGAAATAGAGACCAGCTATAGATGTTTTTGTCTTGTGAATAACTGAAAGGCACACACATTGGAATACCATACAATATCACAGATGCATTGTGCAGATCATTAAGTTTAAAGGACCAAAAGGGAGACAGCTGAATTCTGACAACAGTCATCATGTTGAATGGTAGTATTTGCTCATGAATATTGCTCTAACTTGACCAAGTCATTAGTTAGTCATGCTTTTTGTAACATACCTAAACATTTTCTTTTTTTCCTATTGTATTAGTAGCAGTATGAGGGGAAGATTTAGATTTCATAATGTTTAATTAGCATGGAAATTCTTTGTTGTTTTTAAAATTGCATACATTATGATACAGGAAATGTTGTAGCTCCTTTTCAGTTGGCTTTTAATCCTCTTGGGGTGTCCAGTAGGCAGTGTGGTGATAAAGCTGCAAGTTAGTCATGTTATATCTGGAACTGGGGATAGGTCTTCTCATTCTGTAAATCATACACACTAACCTTTGATTGGAACAACTCAGACATGTCACTTCCACCACATCAGTTGTGCTAAACGGTTTGCCACAAAGCTAAATGCTTGCGGTGAGTGCCAAGTCCACACCTGCAGGTGAAAAACTCTCTGTTGATGAATAATTTTTAGTCTACCATTCTGCCTGTGGAGGTACCAGGATAGAGCAGAAAGTTTGCATGAAAGCCGCTATGAAGGATAAAACTTGTTATGACAATGTTTGAATGTGCTTTTGTGTCTATAGCTCAACGCCATGAAATGGAAAAGAAACACAAAGAGTTGAAGTTACAGAACGTGAACAGACCCCACAATCTTCCACTGATTGAAGCCAAATCAAGCGAGAAATGGAGGTCAGCCATTTTTCTGTATACCGAGTCCCAGTCTTACCCCCCCCTCCCCCCCCTTCAAAATAGTTTATGAAAACTAAAATCAAATAGAAAATAACATGATATAGTCTTGTATTTTGGCACACATGGAAATTGTAACAATCATAGTTTTTTTTTTTAAATATGTGACCATTGTTTTGTTGCTTTTTTAAAATAAAAATGTGCAGGCATGTGTAATTTAGTTATCTACTAATGTCTTGTTCATTTCCGACATGAATCAGGCAGGATGGTCTGGCAGTAAAGGATTTAGCCATTTCCATTTTAAGATAATGCTGTTTATGTACATTTAGCCAGAGCATTTTTACATGAATTCTAAATTTTATTTTTGACATTCACAATAATTCACTGGTACTGTAATTTAACTATGTGAACTTAAAAATATACTTTAAAAAAGACACATTTTTATTTAAAAGATTTGAAAATGTTTCAGTCGTCGCAGGTAGTGTGAAATCTTAGGTGCTAATGTGCATGGTTTTTTTTAATCCATGGGGAAAGTTGCATAAATGCTATAGCATTATCCAAAATCATCTTTACTCTTTTTGTCATCCTTTGTTTTGCTATTTGTTTATTGCTTTGGTTGTAGTCCTGATTGAATCGCAACTGGGGATGGGGGGTAAGTTCTAGTCTGCACCGGTGTATCCACTCAAGGGATTGTTCCCCTGTTACTGACATGTTCCCTTCCTATTTGTAGTTGCTCAATTTCCCTGGTAATGCACCATATTATTATTGTTATGTGTGCAGATGTTGCAGAAGCGGTGTGAAGGAGAACTGCGTCGCAAGGACTTTCTGAGCGTGCAGGAATTGGACAGGAAGGTGATGGACCAGCAGGGCATTCTAGAAAAAGCTGGAGTGCCTGGGTTCTTTGTCACCAATGCTCGACATGAGCTCCAAGTTCAGATGTATTTACTAAGGTTCATGTCCAGAATGGCTGAAAAAGAAGGGAAAGGATGACAGGGTTTTTTGTGTTAGCAGGATGGGTGGTTCAGCTTATGGTCTTCATTATAGTTTGAATCCTCCTCCATTCTTGTGCAGATCTCTCATTAATGGTGAAGGCAAATAGTTGCTGTCTACTTTCCAACACATTCTTATCAGTCATCAGTTTCTCAAGAAGCTTCCGATTTATAGCATCACCATTAACCTTTCTGTGACTGGGCTTGCCTTAGGCCTGCCATTCTGCTGGCCCGAAATTACTTTGAGAACATCTTGTTATTATTTACACATTCAAAAACTTCTCTATAGAAACATAGTTGGGAGAGAAAAAAAATGCAAATGTTGTAGATTTTGTTTGACCTTTACTTGGTTGTTTGCTAAATTTTTCATTTTTATATATATATATAGTTGTTGTGTTCCATGGCTAGAGCTCCAAGGTTCACCAATGGCAAGACTTTGCATATGCTACCATATTCCACCATTAAGGTAGCCACATTTCAACTTATAGAGCAATGATTGAATACACTGCAAGATCAGTTCTAACATTTTATATCAATATAAATATATCATCAGATTCTACATTGTTTCCATCAGAAGCATTGCTAGTGCTTTCAAAAGTTTTGTTGTCAAAAGTGCTGAACTGAAGCGCGATTTGTTAAAAATAAGCCTAAATTTCACCCCAACAAAGGCTGTGTTAGCCATGCAGAAAATATCAGTAAAATGTTCGACAAAGTACTAGCAAATTAAGGAAACTAATGCAAAGTACTAGCAAATTAAGGAAACATAACTTTAGATAAAGTTTGGGGAGAATTGACAAATTTGGTACCGTTACATAAAACATCTCTTGTTAGATGCTTCCCATCCAGAGGTTTTGCAGCTCAGTTTGATCGATGCTTTCCATCAGAGAAGTGTTAGTCATGGCAAAAATATCTAGGGGAGGAGAGGAACCCGCTTATTGAATTTCAACAGTCAGAAGTGCAGACAACTTGTCAGCTCTCGTTTTTGTTTTCTGGTAATCACGATCATTTGACATCTGACAAGAAAAATTAACAGTGCATAAAAAGGCACAGAGATTTTGCTGAGAATTGACAAATGTATTCATGCCTATTGCTGTACACATGCCTGAATCGTGATTAACATAATACATCAGTTAAGTATCTTTTAGGGTGCTGAATGATAATGTAGGATCGAGATAAAAATTTAATTGTAAAAAGGTTCCCAAGACTGCAGGAGATCATAGAATTATGTATTAAAATACTTCTTAAAAGTACAGATGCTGAATTGTTAAAATTGAAGGTTTTCATTCCAGACTCTTGGAAAGTCATGAAGTCTTTCCTGTTGACGAGTATTTTTAGGTCAAAAGTTACACAGGCAACAAATTTGTCTTTTTTTTCATCTGTACGGGCAGATACAAAAACAGTGGTATCCATTTGAAAATCTATAATCCATTCGATGTCATGTAGCATCAGGTTAAGAGTAATGCAAACGTACCCTGCACAAAGTCCAGATTAGACTGTAAACCGGGGCCCTGTGTGCGAACACATGAACATCTTCTGCACAGGTTAAAAACCTGTTTTGCCTTTTGGAAGAGTAGGCCATTGTGTCTAGTAGGAACAGAGGACAGAAAAAAAAACCCAGCATGCAGTGTCGTGTTTTCATTTGACACATCTCTTCAGTCAGAATGTGCCGTCTATATGGTGGGTGGGGTGGGGGTTGTTAGCTTCATAGTCATATCATGTATCAATCTCACCAGTGTTAAACCCAGAGCTCTAGCCGAGGAACGAAAAAAAATCCAAACCAAACCCTGTACACACTTCGCAGAAAGTGGTAGATGTTTTTAATCCAAAGAAAAGTTTAAAAAGTCATGAGCTGTGATGTAGGAATCCATTTCAGGAAAGTCAAAACGACATGTGCTATGCGTTTAATTGGTTGAACTGGACTTTTGGAAATACATTTAATTTTTAGTTTCCAAATGTCATAATATACTGTATGTAGATGGTGGTTTATTTACAAATATGTATAAAATTATGAGTTGAATAGGCTTGTTTTATTCAATGACAGAAATGCTTATATATCATGAAAAAATGAATGTGTTTAAAATGCTTATATATCATGAAAAAATGAATGTGTTAATAAAGTAGACCAAAGAAAAGTACTTCAAAGTGTGTTTATCATAAAGTGTAATGTACATTAACTTTCCACTATTTAAAAAATTTTTAGTCATCGAGATATCAAATGACTTTTAACAATAATTGAATGCAGTCAAATCAGTTTGTGCAGAAATGTCCTGTCTACAATAATATTACTTTTCAAGGCAAGTTGCCCCCCCCCAAAATAAAAAAAAGAATTCATGACAAGCATAAATTGTTTCACGTTTTGGTTATGGTCTAGAAGAATTGGATTTCCTCTACTTGTGTTCATCAATTTATCAAAATCCTTGTGCTGTGTTCAGGTGTATGTGTGAATAAATTTTGTGGATTTTCAACATAGTTTGTTGCTGCTTCATGGAACTGTGTTGTTGCTTGTAGGGATGCTAGGGGCTCTTTTGGTCTAAATAGCATCCCTGCCTAGATACTCTGTGCAGAATTTTTTCCCCTTGCTATTTTCTGCCTTCCCAGTCCATTCACCCACTATTTTTTTTAGCACATTTTACAATATTAAATTTTTTGTTCATAACATTTTGCCTATCATTTTGCTCCGGGCACCAGGTAGTGTTCATTGTTAACACTCGATGTCAATTCTGCAGGGTTATATACCCATTTTGCATTTTTTGTGTTTTATATTTTGAAGATTTTTAACCTGGGGATGACAAGCAGAATGGCTGGCATCCCTGAGCACAGCCTTGTTTTATTGGCCTTAGGGAATGAAGCAAGTTGTTAAATGGCGAGGTTTTTTGTTTTTTTTCAGATCAAATGTTTGAAGGGATTTGATTTGAGGTGAACGTTATTGGAGTTGATTGACCCACAGGGATGCCATGGCAGGCACGTATCAGTATAAATAGTATCCCCACCTTCTCAAAATTCTGTGCTTGGGAATTCTTTTTCTATCCCTCTCTCTGTACCTCGTTTCTTTTCTTACTGTCATCTCCTCTATTTTATCCACCTTCTTGGTACATTTTCCTGCCTATTTTCCAGAAAGATAATCATCTCCCACCCCACAGTCCGATGCACTGGGCCTGACTTGTCAGGCAGTTGACAACAGCACAATGCATTTTCATATGACCAACAATAGTTGTTGTCAGCGCATTCCGACGAAAAAGAAAAGGGTGGAATCACAGATGTGGCCTTTGTGGTTGGTTGGGCTATAAGCATGAAATATGAGAAATACTCATTTTTTCTCCAGTTCTTTATCACAGTTTTTTAATGTTTTTTTGGGGTTATTTAAAAATCAAATATTCTATTGTCGTTAGTTTTGTAGTTCTCTTTCTTCATAGCATCATGGGTGCTCTTCTTTTCTGTGGCAAAGTAAAAGAAAGTCGAAATGGTGTAACTGTATATTTCTGCTTGGAAAGTCTGTGCTTGAAATTGTCTTTGCTTTATTTTGAAGGGGGTAAAAGAAATGTTTACTCTTTTATGATGTGTTTAATACACCTTCTACAGTGATCCTGTTGATCTTATCACTAGAGATCCCATCCAAGCCGATCACACACACACACACACAACACACACACACACCACAAAAAGACTAAGAAAAAAATGTATTCTTTTTTTGTTCATGCAAACATTAGATACACAAGCTGCTGCCAGAAAGTTAAACGTGTATCTCAATGGCATGTACAGTCATGAAGCAATTTAGTATTCACACATTTACAGCATTTTTATCATGTTCAATTGATGAGAATACTAATAACTCCTCATAGGAGAGCTTTAACATGACCGTAGAAAAACAAAACCAAAACCAAAAAAGTGCTCTAAGGGAAAAAAAAATTCACTACATTTTGCAGAAAGTTGTTAATTTCCATCAAATTTTGACCATCACAAGAAACATGTACACCCTATAAGACTTGAAACCATTAAAAACCGGTTCTTTGTGCTTGTGAGCACAGGTGAGCACTGGTGCATTTTGTTGTCAGGACCCGACTGGGTCCTGCCTGCACGCTGTGGCGGCCCTGAGGAGGTCACCAGTAACTGCGGAAAGGACTTACGTGGGGCCTTTCACTTTCAGCTCTCTCTCTCTCCACTCTTTTCTGCTCTTTTGATGGAAACTATCTTTTCTGCGTGACAGTCATACCTGCCATGAGTAACGGCACCTTTCTTCCCAGACTAAAAGTCTTTGATGATTATGGTCTTCAGAAGCAAAAAAAACTGCACCAATTTCAACTCTCTCTCCCTCTCTCTCTCGCATGTCTCTGATAGCAGTAAATTTTGTTCTGCTGGATGGGTCACTCTAAGCAGGTTATGCTGTTTAGCAAACTAAAATGGGAACAAGTTACAATTTGTTCCATAGTACGTTCCGAAAAGTAAAATGAGAAAAAAAATTGTGGGACATTTTGCAATATGTATTTACAGCCATTTTAACAGCCAGGAGAGAGAATCTTTTTAAACTTATCAAATTTAATCCATAGGACTTTTAAACTGCGACTTGGCAAACCCAGCTTCGACAAGGTTTGCGTAATACTTTGGTAGAGAAATTCTCTTACTCTGCTTGACAATTCAAACCACGTTCTAACTTGGGACAGATGGTTTCATCCCCAATGCTGACCAAACGAGTCCTGATACCACTCGGCATCATTGCCAGAATAGTCATATCCACCACTGCCGTAACCAGACTGGTCTAGAGGTTGCTGGGCGATGGGCTGGTTACCCCAGTTGCCATCTTGCGTGTTTCGTCGTTTGGTTACACCTTGACTTGAGTCGCTGCCCGCCTTCCTCTTTCCTCCCCTGGGCTGGACTGGCTGTACTTTGAAGGGCGGGCCGCCACGTCCCCCTCTTAGCGATCCCGCACCTGGCCGAGGGCCACGCCCTCTACCGCCCACCCCGCGTGTTCCCATTCCTGCGTGGACGCTGGTTCCACGCAGATGCGGGCCACCACCCCTGCCTGTCCGCATAGGCTGCCAACACAGGGTGAACAACATCTCAGGACATTTCATGCTCTACGTACAAGCCCAACAGAAGGGCTGAATATGGTTAGGCATTCAAGAAAAAAATCCAGGGCTCATTCTGTCTGTACTCTGTGATCTTTATTTACTTGTTTACAGATTTGTCTTTTCACAGCTAGTTCTAAAAATCATTTCTTCTGCCTCCCTGAACTAGCAGTTTGTGCCGCAGATCCAGAAGGAAAATTCCAGCTCTCAATGTCTCTGTCTTTCTTGGAAACCTCACAATTCAGTAAAACCAAAACTTTTTATTTCATTCATTCATAATTTGGTAATATTTTCATTTTTAAAGACAACTTCAACATCATTTCAATGGATTTCAAAAGAAGGAAAGTTTTGGAAGAAAAAAAACAAAAAACCCACACACATCCAAAACTGCACAGCAACTGATGAAAATGATCTTTTCACAACAGCAGTGCACATCAAAACAATGACCACAAAGCCATGAAGACTGAAAACCAGTCGAGAACAGTTCTGATTTGCCACAGTCTGGAGGTACGGCACAAACAACACAAAACTAAAGTCCAAAACTGCTAGCCTGCCATGCATTTAGACACTATATTAATTGTAGACCATGCCTCTCTTGTGACATAGGTGGGCCTACAAAAAGTTCAAAATTCTTAAAATTCTTTTCATCTATTTGATGTTTGAGCAACCAAACTAATGGTTTTTAAACTTCACCTGAAGATAAAGCTACAACCTTCTGTTTTGATCATACAATTACACATAACTATTCACACTTCTCCAAGAAGCCTTCCACATTACAGCTTTTTAAAGTTGTATTTTAGTCCACTTTTTCCCCTTCACATTATTGAAAACTTATCCGTGGGTGAATTTGTGCTATCCTCTTTCTTTTCCAACACAGACAACAGGAACTCACACTTCCTATACAAATATCAGCTACAAAATCAAAACAACATTACAAAAAGTAACAAAAAAGAAATTTCATGCAAGAAAAATCCCATGGTGCAAAGACACATTTCAGACGACAACATACTACCACTCTGCCTTACTATTTTGACCAAACAGCTTATTTTTAACAGTCCTATGAGAAAAAGGAGGAACCAGACCTACACAAAGAGAGGCATGGTTTGCACAATCAACAAACCACAGCTACCTGTGGACACGCCACGGGGCAGCCCAGGTTGTGAGCTGACACTAACTGATAACACTTAACACCACATGCTGCACAACACCTATCTTGAGCCCTGGATTAGTAGTGTCCTGTATATACTTACAGGGGGAGAATAGGGACCCCCACGCCCACGAGAGCGGTGCATGGGATGTGGGAGGGGAGGTGGTCCATAATGTCTGCCGTAGCTGTAGTAGTCTTCATCGTAGGGGTAGTAGTCAAAGTACGGATCTGCAACACCACAGTGCTAGAAATCACCAATATGAACATGAAATATTCAATTTTTGGTCCATTGCATGCTTACTGACATCTTATGCTTTCAATCACAAACCAGAAGGTGCACTACAAGCAATTTACTGACACTTCAATTTTCCTCAAATCAAAACTACCAATCTTTACAAGCCAATAAGTACGTTTCTTAAAATTTGAACAACTTGTTTTCCCAAATGTGGTTTTTTGTTTTTCGTTTTTAGACAAAGCTGGCAAGCATACTTTACTGCCCACAGCAATCAAAGGTAATCCAGACATATTTTTTTCGACATACACTGTATTACTACAACACCTTGAGGCAACAATAAACTTCTCTCAAACAACACTTTAACAGATACATAAAACTTACCTAGCATGTAAACCAGCTAAAAACCTTACTTTTCTTTCTTTTTTTAAAACCAGGTCAAAAACTCTACCTACAGATATTAGATGAAAGCACAGGAAATTCTAGAGCTTTGCCTCATCTACAAGCACACAGAGAAGAATGACTACATAAAGCATATGATAAAAATCCAAGAATACGACTGACTTTTCTATCTGACCTAGCTGCCAGTGGCTGAATGTATAAGACATAAACCCTAAGTAATAACCAGAAATAAGAAGAAAAAGCCAAACAAACATCCCCCACCTGGAAGTGGGAGTCTTCTCATGCCACTCCGGCCAGCTCCTTGAGACCAGGAAGGTGGGTAGTAGTCAAAGTCATCCCATCTGCACAGGTGAAACAATAAGGCCTCAAAGTCAGTTATCAGTCACCACTTCTCTGGTCTTAGGTTCATCAACAAAAAATCGCACTATACCATTTCTTTCAAGTCTCTTCTATGGAATATTTTACACATACACGGATGCAATGCAAAATATATATATTTATATATCGTATATCCATCAATATATATGGAAAACTAAACAAACAAAACAAATCAACCCTGTCTACAAATAACACGATGCTACTACCTTGAAGGGAAAAAGGTGGAGGGGAGGGAGAACATCTAATACAGACATCAGTAAATCTAGTTGCTAATGTTTCAATATTTTGACTCTGTGCAGCTAAATTTGAAACCAAGATATGTGCTATACGACATCTACAATGTCAGAGCAAGCACACCTGGCCATTCCTCACAGTCTGAAACAACCAAACAAGCTAGTGCCAGACCAGACTCTATGACATCATGAAATGGTCTCTAACTTATTCACACAAAAACTAAAACAAGAGATGACAGCTTGCACCACAAAATCATTTTCAATCTTTCATCCAAATAACCATTTTACTGCTTCCAACCAGGTTTTACCATGAAAAAGTAACTCACCCAGAATAATTGTCCCGTGACATCACGCGCATCTCCTGCTCTCTCTTGCGTTGTTCTTTCTTCTTGTTTTCTGTTGGAGGCTTTGCTAGAGAAACATCAATCTCTAGACCACCAATTTTCTGCACACAATAATGAACAACACACTGATCATTAAAGAACGTAGTATATCAGGATCACTAAGATTCCACAGGTTTCCAGTTTATGTCTTGTCTGTGACCTGTTACATCAGACCACTGAGAAATCACCAGTCTGGAATAACAGAACACATTTACTGTACACAGTGTAGGAACGATCAGCCAACAACTGTTACTGTGGGCTGGAGCTGGCACTGTGATCCTTTTCATGCAACCCACATCTCAAAGGTAATAACTTATTGTCACAAAGTTAAACATGCCCAATGACATTCCTAATCAATGATACAAATATTTGTCAGTGTCCTTTATCAGACCACTGAGAAATCACCAGTCTGGGGTAATGGAACACATTTACTGTACACAGTGTAGGAACGATCAGCCAACAACTGTTACTGTGGGCTGGAGCTGGCACTGTGATCCTTATGGTGTACATACATAATGGACCATCTCAAAGGAAATACCACATAACAGTCACAAAATGCACCATCACGATCTTGCACAGGGAATTTCTGAATTTCCATATCGGTTCTGACACAAAGACAAACTGCAAGCAATCATTGTAAACACTTCGCTGAACTCGGTGAAAAAATTGACTAATGTATGCTACAGGAAGAATCCAGCATTATGCCCTTCCTTACAATAAATATTTGTCTGTGTCCTTTACTGTCAGACCACTGAGAAATCACCAGTCTGGGATAATAGAACACATTTACTGTACACAGTGTAGGAACGATCAGCCAACAACTGTTACTGTGGGCTGGAGCTGGCACTGTGATCCTTTTCATGCAACCCACATCTCAAAGGTAATAACTTATTGTCACAAAGTTAAACATGCCCAATGACATTCCTAATCAATGATACAAATATTTATCAGTGTCCTTTACTGTCAGACCACTGAGAAATCACCAGTCTGGAATGAAATAACACATTTACTGTACACAGTGTAGGAACGATCAGCCAACAACTGTTACTGTGGGCTGGAGCTGGCACTGTGATCCTTCTCACACACATCCTTAACTCTCCTACTACCGCCGGCGGGTTGACCCGCCCGCTTACTACTTGGTCCGCGAAGCCGCGGGCGGGTGTGCCCGCCGAATACCTGGGAACACCCGGTGTCTCCCTTTGCGCTATTTATACACCATGGTCATACACCCTTTATCCCTTTGAGCATGCGCAGTGGCTCCCAAATAGAGTTAGCTGCCGCCATTTGCAATTTTGTCTTCAGTGGATCGATTTTTGTGCTGTTTTTTGCGATTTTACGGCGATGTCATCGAGTGACGAGTTATGGAGGGAAGCCCATCAAGATGGCGACAGCTACAGCGAACTTTTTGGAGGATTTTCTGTGAATAAAACAGTGGAATCTGAACTTATGTGGACTGAAATGGACTTAGAAGCTGCACAGACGATGCAGGAGTTGCAGAGTGGAATCGAAGTGCTGTGTTTACGGACAGTTCGAGTGATGAAGATGACAATGGCAGTGACGTAAATAACGATCTTGCCGAGGGGAACATGTGACTGTTGCTGGTTGAAAATGAAAGAATTATGTGAAAATAGTGGCTCCAGAAACTTAAAAAACGATGCTAGTGACTGGTGAGATGTACAATGGTTTTTTTTTCTCGGTTTTTCACTGACGAAGTGCAAAATAAAATTGGAACTAACCATGATCCGATTTCAATGGCTGTTTGTTCGTCAGCCTGTATGCTTGTTTGCGAGTGTGTTTGCATGTTATTCTAGCATTATCTGATCATTTTTATTTATTTTCCATGCATGCATGTTTGATTTTAGTTTACTTCATCATGATGATTCTTTGCCGCTTGAAGTACTCGTATTAAAAAAAAAAATATTGAGTAACCACCGTCGTCAACAACAACCACAACATCATCACCATCAGCATTCAACAACAACAAGTCACACAAGAGTCAGATGAAGAAGTATGTTTCTTTCTTCAAAACTACACAAGCACAGAAAGTTTCATGCAAATGTGTCTGTATTTCGATTTTTTATGATTTTTTAAAGTCAGTAGGTGTGAAACTGATGGGCACTGGTGAAATTACTTGGTATGCAGTGGTGAGTAAGAGAAATGGAACTCGGTAGTAGGAGAGTTAATAAACCATCTCAAAGGTAATGATCAATTATTGTCATCAAGTTGAATATGCCCAATAATATTTGTTACCAAAGCTATGAATATTTTTCAGAAATTTTTACTGTCAGACCACTGAGAAAACACCACTCTGGATCCTTCCCACAAACACACAGTACCCAACATTAAAGGAATTTTTGTTTTGCTGGGTTTAAAAAAAAAAAAAAAAACATCATCCTAATCCAGCACAAGCAATATTATACAATTCCTTCTCACATTCGAGAAAAATTCCATGCACAAGTGATCACAATATAAACTTTCCCTGAAAATGAAGAAGAATACAGGGTTTACAGCTGCTATGGATGTTTGTGTCTTTTACTGTCAGACCACTGAGAAATCACCAGTCTGGAATGAAATAACACATTTACTGTACACAGTGTAGGAACGATCAGCCAACAACTGTTACTGTGGGCTGGAGCTGGCACTGTGATCCTTCTAGAGTATATGTTGATGGAAGCTATACATCAATGCATGAGAAAGCCTTCCTGTATCTGAGAACAAACTTAGGCACAGCTACCACATTTTGCACTATACCTTTTCTTCAACATCTTAGGGATTGGCAGTGTGTGTGTGTGTGTGTGTGTGTGTGTGTGTGTGTGTGTGTGTGTGTAGGCATCTTGATAGAAATGGGCACCTACCTGACCATTGAGTTCTTCCATGGCTTTCAGAGCATGTTCGCGGTTTTCAAAATGTACAAAGCCATAGTCCTTGATCTTCTTCACTCTTTCCACTTTGCCGTACTCTCCGAACTTGTCCTTCAGCTGATCCTCTGTTACATCTGCCGTGAGGTTACGGACATACAGCACCTTCACCTGTCCAAAATAATTACCTATTGTGAAACCAATATTACTATGTATTTCATGGATCTCAAGCTGCAAATTTTTTTTTTTTTCCCCTTCCTCAGCCAAAGCTATGAAGTTTACCAATGATGAGATTGTTACTTATGCGACTCTCCCACCCACCCCTGCCAAATGCATAACAACTTAGAGGATTGTGTCTAAACTCAACACCTGTGTGCAATGCATGACTTTATTTTAAATGTTGTCTTCCGTTCCTACCGGTACCAAAGGACAACCTCCTAAAACGCAATTTTTTCTTAACGCGTGTCGTACCTCGACATTCAGTAGAATTTCTTATCAAACTGGAAGAAAGGACAATTTGTAACTGTACCCCCAAACCACCTTTTGCAGAGAATTCTTAGCAATCATATTGTTCTAAGTTCTGATCATGACTAATAATACAAGTCCTTTGACTGATTTACCACTTATTCCCTACTGATCAGGACATATCTACAACAGCGTCTTCATCCCACCCATGAACATCATCAATTTTTTCTTCGACCATCTAAAATTAGCAACAAGTCATTTGCTTGAGTGTCTTTAATTACTAATTTTGTTCTAAAAAATGGTCAGCATTTCACTTAAGTGAATACTAGATAAAATGTCTTGCTCAGGTAATGTACTATTTGTATTTTGTACCACTTTATGTCACAGCAGATTTCTCTACATGAAATTCGGGCTGCTCTCCCAGGGGGAGTGCATCGCCACAAGTGCAGCGTCTACCCCTTTTTTTTTTTTCCTTTTCCTGCATGCAATTTTATTTGTTTTCCTATCAGAGTGGCTTTTTTCTATAGAATTTTGCCAGGGTCAACCCCCTTGTTGCCATGGGTTCTTTCATGTGCGCTAAATAGTGATGTGTAACACACGGGACCTCGGTTTATCGTCTCATCTTAAAGACTAGTGCCCAGACCACCACTCAGTCTAATGGATGGGGAAAAAGTTTTGGGCCCAAACGGGGTACAAACCACCACACACTCCGACCCGGACTTTTTGCGTTCTAGGCAAGGCGCGTTACCACCTAGATCACCGATCCACCACCCCAGCTAAAATCTGGCACCATACATTCCACCTGCCAAGACCTTTTTTTCCCAGAAAACTGGTTTACCTTGGCCATGGTGGTTTCATCTGGCTCTTCCTGTGGATCCGCCCAGTCAACAATGATGTCGCACTGCCAGACTCGCACACGGCCAGTGGTCAGCCTTCTCTTGGCAGCAGAGGCATTCTTGTGCGTGTCATACTCCAAGAATGCAAACCCTCGGTTCTTCAACTTTGGGTTGTCAGCAGATCCATACACAATCACCTCAATCAACCCATCTGTACCAGATACATGTTTTCATTAATTTCCATTTTTAACCCATTACAAAAATGTTAATAAACTTTTTGTTCTCTTAGGTCAACAAGGTGATCTTCACAGGTGACCACAGATTTTATTCTCTTTTTTTTTTTCTTTTTTAGTGGAAAACAAAAAAGTGAAAAAGAAAGTTTAGTCACAGACGATTCAAGGAATCCCAGCATTATTAGTTTCTCCAATGATGTTGCTTAGAGCACCGCCGACCACACAGGCCATCTCGGGGCTGTTTCTCAAGGTTATGCAAGACAGTGACCCCCTCAAAAATATACTTTTCTGTACCAAGCCTTACTGGAAAATATCTCCAACTTAAAACGACTGAACATACTTTTCCTGTCAGACTTCTAAAGAGACACTTATTCCTGTAAATCCAAATAATAATTTATCTATGGCCTTCTGTGCCAGGTTTCAATAGGTGAAGTCATTTTCATGTTGTCACAGTTGATGATGTTTGCTATGACTGCATATCACAGCACCCACCACCTCATCTAAACCAATTTGTGACACATTGGAAAAACCATCTTTCTCATTTACACCTTGATCCCTCGGTGGAGCTGCTGAGATTATTTTGCTTTATTTTAACATTAGGGTTTTGACAAATCACAAGAGAAGGTCTCCCAGAAACCTTGATAAAATAGCAAAAAAGTGAAACTCTAACAACAAGACAAATGAAATAATTTACCTGCACGTTTGCTGAATTCATCAAAAATTTCCGTCTTTGACTTGTTTTTGGGTATGTTACCCACAAACAGTCTCAGGTTGGCAACAGAGATGTTGACCTTCAGCTTTTTGCCTCTTCGGATTTCATGGCCATCATACTGCAAAACAAAGAATATACAAACAACACTTTATTTTAGATATACAAATTACCATTACATGCACCAAAAAAAAGTAAAGGTCCAGCTTTCACACCCGTACAGCAGTATGGAAATGATGAGCTCTCTAAATAACTTCAGCTTTGCTGATAAGATGATCTTGCTTTTCTTAATCCTGCTCAACTTTGCCATGGCAGAGGTTGCAAGGGCTAGTCTTATCTTTACTTCAGCTGCAGAGCAGCCATCTTTGGTCAGCATGGGGCCAAGACATTTGAAGGAGTCTACTTCATCAGGTTGTTGATCATTCATGATGATGCGCTAACCATAATGTCACTGGTGCCGTTTACCATGACCATGCTCTTCTCTTCACTGATCTTCATACCCTTAGTGCTAGCTCCTTTTTCTAACATGCTTGTATGTTTGAAGTGCGCTGATATGGCATCCTAGAAGACCAAATTCAACAGCAAACCTCGGAAAGCAAATGCATTTACCATTAAAAATTACAAAGGTGTGGAATTCAGGGAGAGCTCCTTTCTAGATCCTAAGAAACGGGTTAAATAAAGGTAAAGTAAGCAGGCTTGTCTGACACCTACTGTTGTTTGGAAAAAGTCTAAAATCTGGCTGTTCATAAGGACTGCACTGCTGGCACTGTTAGAGTGCCTGAATCTGTACAATTCTTTCCTCAATGTTGAAAGTTCTGAGGGTTTGCCGTAGTCCATCATGCCACACTCAATCACTTTTTTAAATCGGTGAACAGATCTTTTTGGTGTTGAATTTGTTTTTCAATAAGCCTGAAACTAAAAAATCTGTTCATCACATACAGCTATCAAATTCAAAACCATTGTTATGTGATCCTGAATATGTCATGACATTTACAACATAATTAACCTAGCATTACAAAGAATCTGTACCTTTCTATAATAAAAATCTACTCTACAAAAATGTCAACAGAGCAAATGTTCACTTTTACCTTTTTGACAGCCTCAGCTGCTCCTTCCTTTGTTTTGAATGTGACGAAAGAATAGCCACGGGTGAAGCCAGAGCCAGGATCAATCATGACACGCAGATCCCAGATCTCACCACACTCCTCAAAGAGAGGTATCAGTTCATCTTCAAAAATCTCCTTGGGGATCTTGCCACAGAATACCTGCAAATCCAATCACGCAAACTGCAATTCCAATCCTTCAATCAAATATATTATTAAATGTTTAAAAGTCAATCCTGTTCAGATAAACACTTTTTAGCAGCTGAAATGTCTCAACTATATATCAAGATGAAAAAATAACTGATCAGTCCTCCAAAATTACATCAATCCAGAAGGGGGAGGAAGGAAACAGACACAAGCCATCAATAAGAATGACAGCTCCATTTCAACTTAAACAAAAGTCGTATCTTGATTCCAACAGATAACACGTGAGCAACATTTATCACAGCACATTTTCACAATCTATTTGTGGAAAATAGCTTTCTTTATTTCCCTTCTTTTTCCTAATAACAGAAAATCTCAACGTAATAAATATGGAAAATAATGAAAAAAATCCTGAAAAAAATTTATCACCAGGATGAGCTCAGCTGAGGCCAATGCAAAGTGTGCAATCTAACTACTGATCCACTGGTAAAGAAGCAGCAGCAGAAGAATCAAGAACCTACCTCATGTCCAGCTCCTGGCTGATTTCCTGTCCATCCAGGTGGGGGGCCGCCATACTTTCTCTGCCCTGATGTTACATCCAGGTCATAGCCAGTTCGCTTCAGAATTTCCTGCAACAATTTCACTTCTTATCATGATTTTGTTTTATGTTTACTGTTTTCAGTTATATATAAAATAAAATGTAGAACAAATTCAAAAACAACCCTGGTTTCTGCCTCATAACGGAACTGTGAATTGAGTGGACTGAATGAAATCTGTCATGGTATGCTTTTTATAAGCTTTAAGGCAATGTGAGGCACTAAATTTTACTTTTTACAAATGAAGAATTAAAACCTAGTCTTTGATATTAACTTATAGTACTATGACTTCTAACTTAAAAAATGTTACTTGTTTTATGTTAGTGAGCCATGTTTCCATGGAAACCAAGATAAACATCCGCCATCTTGGATTTTTAGGAATGATTTTTTACCCATAAATTCAAGTGCTACATTCATGATTTTTGGCACAAATGTACATAATGGGTGTATTTACAGTTAAATAGAGAGACATTCTTGAAAAAATTCACTGTTTATTTTTTATAAAAAAATTTTTTAATGGACACTTTTTATACAAGGTATTATGTAATCTGATCTTTTTAACAGAAAAAATACTCATAATATTAAAAAAGTCTCTCTATATTACTGTCAAGAAGACCATAATGTGTAAGTGTGCCAAGTTTCATCAATTTCTGATAGACAGTTTTTGAGAAATTTTGATCACAAAATGCATGTGATGCAAAAAACACAAAGTGGAGAAAAAAGAGGAAAAAGAATACAAACATGTACAGACCACCATATATTACTCATAGCCTTGTTGGAAAGCTTCAGTTCACATATCCAGCCCTTTAAAAACAAGAATAAATAATCAGAACACCCCTGTAGGCTAGGCTGGGCCACTTTCCAGCACCATCTGCTCCTCTACCCCTTCAGTTTGGCAGCTCTCAGAGTGTCGCGCCTCTTGATCACACTGGCCCTCTGGTACCTGAGGCTGTTCTTCTCCCTGTCCTGCTGTCTGGATGCCCTCAGCCTCTTCATGTGCACACTTATATCAAATCTAAAGCAACTGGCAGTGTCTTGGGCAGAAGCAGGACCTAAGTTGAACTCATGGATGGCTGTCAGACTGCAAAGAGAACTCGCCAGCATGATGTGAGCTTGTCCATGGAACAACAAATTTCACAAGGCTGTTCAGGCACTCTTTGAGTCTTGCCAGCACCACATCTTTGAAGCAGCTGCATCTTTGTCATTCTCTCATAAACAGGCATGAAGTAGATATGCTGCTTCTCATAGTTCAGGGGTGTTGTCAGCTCACTGAAGATATCACACCTTGTCGCATTCCATGGTGCACACCACAGGACTGCTTCAAACTCCATGTGAGCTCATAAATTGAATCAAGATATACTGATCTAGATATAACAATTTATGTTTGGAGCTGTGTGTGTGTGTGTGTGTGTGTGTGTGTGTGTGTGTGTGTGTGTGTGTGTGTGTGTGTGTGTGTGTAGGTATGCATGTAGACACACACACACATATATACACACACACACATATATATACACACATATATATACATATATAAATATATATACATATATATATATATATATATATGCTAGTGTGTTTGTGAATACTTGCATGAAGAGTATGCTGTAATCTAGATCTAGTATAATGAATTTGTTCAAACAATAAAGTTGATTTCCACTCCATATTCATTTCAGCCTGAATCCTTTTGTGAAAACTGTTAATTAATTAATTCATGCAGTTTTATCCTATACTTCTGTCCATAAATGCAAAAATATATTCATGTTTTGCCTCATTAGAATTACAGGTATAAATAAAGAAAATTGTGTCTCACACACACACACACACACACACACACACACACACACACACACACACACACACAATGCATTTGCACACACACACACACACATGCATTTGCACACACACACACACACACACACACACACACACACACACACACACACACACACACACACACACACACAAATATAAAACAGCTAGGCCTACACAGCTTGCTTACTGGTGATACACAACACACATTGAATACACAGAACAACTAACCCATGTGGTTTCTTTTCCTCTGTTCTGAAGCCAAAAGTTAGTTTACACTTGGAGCAGTTTCTGCTCATTACAGTTACCAGCTGGCTCAGAACTGGCATTTTCGAACCTTTTTTCACAATTGGCCTGATATGGTTCATGTTTGAGCAGAGTACAAGCTTTCTTGCTTAGCAATACACTCTCAGTACGCAGCGATCTTGACAGCGAAGCAGACGATGAGATTTCACTTTTAGAACACTGTAGCACTAAGTCAGATTCGGCACTGATTCTCAACAATTCGTCCGTTTCCTTCCATGTTTTGCACTGTCGAGCAAATGCAAGGTGTTTTTCGCGACTCGGCTTGCATTTATAAGCCAATTGAAGCGTTTATTTCTTCAAACGAGTCATTTTTCTGCTTGAAGCGGAGGTACGAACTCGATGTAAACAGCGGCCATTTTGCGTCACGTGACCCGATTCAACTAACCGGCCAGCTTACTTTTGAATCGCTCTCTATATATGGAAGTTGCCGTCGATATGCTAATCGACTGAAATGACGTATAACTCGTTGTGAATGAGTGTTCGTAGTAGAAGCTCTTCGGAATCTTGTAGGGGAGACAATCTAGTTTCGTTTGGTGTATGATACGTCATACTTTGTGAACTAGAAATGCATGTTGCTAGGGCATAAATGTCGGTATTTTCATGCATTTTTCGGAATAAAAGAACACAAACTCGGTTGGGTTAGGTTAGTAAAACGTTTTTTAATTGCATAAAGACAATGTATTTGTAAAATCTAATTATGTCATATGAATATATACATGCCCTAGAATGTAAAATTGGAAAAATCTCAAAATAGCCAAAATGACCTGAATTTAGTAATGTTGGGTGCCGCACATTGCCTTAACTCTCTGAGGATGGTCATCCGCAATAGCGGATCAGAGTAAAACAACAGTTTTGCATGGCTGTCCACTATAGCAGATTTGATGTTCACAGATTTTTTACGCCGCAGCTGCATGATACTGTAACTAGTGCAGCTAAACACAGCTTTGTGAGCCTGTCCAAAGTCAAATGCAGAGCATTGTTGAGTGATTCCATGTGTTCCAAACTCTTTGTTCATGGTTGCAGAGAGTAGCTGACACGTACTAGCGAAACAGAGTACTAAATTCAGAGTATTTTCTTCATGCGAGTCAAAGATCAAATATTAATGTGAGAGCTTCAGTTTTTTTATATGTACTAACCCAACATGTTATTCATAAGTTCCGAAAATTTGATTTTCTATTCGTTTTGTATTTTTTATGATTTTTTTAACTAACCATTTACAAATGGGCTGTCTGTGGGCGAAAAGCAAGGGAGAGAATTTGCCGTCCCGAGTGAGTTAATACAGATGAATCTGAAGAGTCAACTTATCGGAATGTATACAAATCAAGCACATAAATCAACCCAGCAAGACCACCCACCACCTTCTTCACCAAATGTTCAGACAACTACCATTACCTTCATATCTACGAAAATGTGTTGCACAGCCATAAAGTGCCAGACAAGTCAAGCCCAGCGCATCTGACTACATGGGATGCAATTGTTATCTTCCGAGTCTTTCTTGACAAAAGAATGTACCAAGAAGGCAGAAAATAGACAAGAATGAGTTGACAGTGAAAAGGAACAAGGCAGAAACAAAGAGATGGATAGAAAAGAGGATATTCCTAAAACAGAATTTCCAGAAGGTGAGGATGCTATTTATACTGACAGGCCCATGGCATTCCCACAGGGGAGCAAGACTACATCAACATTACCAGCAATAAGAGCAAAAACTGTTAATTTTATGACTTCTTGAGGAGAAAAATATAACATAGAATTAATACTTTGTTTAAAAATAGTTAATATCACTGAACTTCAGTTTTAAAACATTTGCCAAACCCCAGAACCGGTAGAAAAAAAAGCAAGTGACAACTAGCCTCTAAGCTAAACACCCACCTGTAGTTTAGCTTCATCTGGCCCTTTGCCATGTGCAGCATCTCCAGAAGCTTTGCTCTTCTTAAATCTTCATCTGTTACACACAGCGCTCTGTTTCACTCTGGGACTGGCTCACAAATCTTCAGCACCCCAGGCACAGTGGTGTAGTCCTTCAAGCGTCTAATGACTTATCCAAGTCACATGTCCAATTGCGCATATAAAGGAAGTGCTGATGTATTCACATAAATACTTTTAGGGTTAAACAAAAAGCCTTTCAAACTTTACCTTGCTGGCACACAAATCATTGTCACCTCGCCGGCAGAAATGAGTGGATGGCTGTGAGTGGTGTAGTATTAACAGCTACTACAAGGTCAGGTGATTTTGAAATAAAACAGAATCAGAAATGAATAAAGAAATGCTATACCCATTTGTCATTATTTCTTTCTAAATATAAGCTAAACAACAAGTCATTGATTGTTTGTGTGACGTAGCGTTGCAATACTTAGAGCTGCATGATTTGATTATAAAGCAAACATTAAACAATTAAAAAATATTCAACTACTGTGGTTTTATGTTTTGATAATGTGCATGAACACATCGACTCAGATCGCCTTTGTTACATGATCGCGATCAGCTTAACGTTAAATTGACCTAGTATCAATCGAATAGAACATACACATATATATCGACTTGTGACTTGAATCCACGATAATTTCCCAAATCAAAGATAATCAAACCGTATCGCGAGTAGTTGACGACGTTCTCTCGAACTTCGCGACAAAGTCTCTCTCTTCACAACAACCAAAGTGACACAACTAGATGATTACATCGTATTGAGCAATACACATATCAACAGCGTCATATTCGGCATGAAGCTTAAAAGATCGAATGTGTCAAGTAGCATCCATCTTGAAATTGCGATTTTCTCAATTGCACAACATCATCGCCGCCATGTATAAGCGAAGTCGGCAGTCGGCTTATATCACAGATTTGAAGCGAGATGCGAATTCGACTGTATATCGCTCTAAGTGAGTTATGTCCGGCGCTGGTTGCAAGGACAGTCGGGCTTGGCGTGTCCAGCAAGGTTAACAGACAATCCATAACAAATTTGTCATACCGGCTCTAGCCAAGGAAAACAAGATAAAAAAATTACGTTAGTAGAAAACATAGATTATACTGGAACAATTAAATCATAGCTAAATCACTTCTAGCAATATGTTTTTGTGTTTTTTTAACAATCATAATGAAACCATACCAGTCTGATATATTTCCACAAGTTTCCTCGCCACTCTTTTGTCGATTCCATAGTCTGTGAGTTCATTGAAGTTCTCCAGATCCCCATTCTGTAGATCATCTTCAGCTACAACTTGTTCTGTGGCTTGCTCCACAGAGTCATCGCCATTTTGAGACATCTGTAAATAAAACCATACACAACTTTACTTAACACTTAACAGTACACATTGTGCCAAAATAAATACATCTTTGAAGAAATCACATAAGCTCCACAAACAGGCAATTTATACTGTCAAAAATTTATACTGTCAACTCAAGTGTCATTCTCAACTAGTCAGGTATGGTTTAAAATCATTTTCCATGGAACTACGTAGGTAAATCATACTCGTAGTGGTACTGGCCATGATAAGCATATCTGATACATGTACATGTTATATACATATATATTACTTTTATCAAAGCTCAAGAAAATTTTAGCTTTACTTCATGTCCCGCACATAAAAAAAAAGTATGATAAAGCTTCAGCTGAATATTTTATGACCATGTGGAAAGGTCTTGAAGGTAAGAAATAATAAACATTAGCTCTTAAACCAGAGATACACCCTTAAGTTAACCAAAAATGTATGAAACCGAGTTACAGGTAGTTGAAAACAAAAATCAGCATGATAAAATCATATCCCAAAAAAGTAATTTTTTTTTTACACACACAGACAATGAGTCGCCACAAATTTCACACACACACACAAAAACTATCCATGATGGAGAAGTTTATCTCTTTTACCTCTGTTGTCATACATGTTAGCAGTGTTACGTTTGTTTTTTAAAATCGTAACCAATGAATCATGCCAGAGAGAGAGAGAGAGAGCAAGGAGACGAAGGGATTTTTTGTGGGGGGGTGGGGTGGGGGGGGTTGAGAGACGAGTGTGTGTGTGTGTGTGTCTGTAAGGATGACTAGCAAAGAAAAACAAGGGGGGGGGAAGAACAGACAGTGTGTATGCATGCACAAACTAGGCCTAGTTTAAGACATAACATTAAGACATGAATACTCATAAAATATATTCTCTGGTGAAAATGTGTTATCCAGTTTAAAAGAATTAATCCCATTCAAAGCAGATAAATAATCAGGTTTCGCGTAAACGTATTGTCGTTTTTATCCGTTGTAAACAGGAATACCGAAATTTCGAAGCACGTAATCAATGCGAACGGTTCTGTTTGCCGGTGAACGATTAGATTTCCGTCTCCAAAACAAAAAATCGAAAGTGAGTTTTCGAACAGTCTGTACATGCGCCTGTACTGTGCCTTACCGACTAATCCGTCTCCAAACACTTCGAAGACCTTCTTTAAGCGCCATGCCTCATTATGTAGCCTAGCACGCAGACACATACCCCTTCCCACCCCTTTCGACGACCATCTTTAGCGCCAGCCTCATTATTAGCCTAGCACGCAGAACAGCAAGCTTTACTGTGAAAGAATAGAGCTTCGCTCGGCATGACAGCGACTTCCATTCACATCGAGTAAATGGGGCCTAGATTTATTTATTCTGTATTCTTTTTATCTTTTATATCGAGGATAATGGAATAAGCACTCCTGTGCTTTTTCACATGCAGTCCCCGTGTGTATGCAGTTTTGTAAATTAATCCGTTCCCACGACAGCCTGCTCTTACGAAAAGCGAAAAGCGAGGGTCTATGACTATGAATTTGCACGTTGCTTTCAGAGAGAAGAGTCGAAAACCAAATCTAAAATGAACAAAGATCTAGACGAGCGCTAAGCATAGAAACAAGAAAGAAGAATATAAGTCACACAAATGATGCCATGCAAAACAACAGACTGACACGGACAGTGGCACAGGCGCTAGAAAAAAAAAATCCTATTTCCTTCGTGGCTTCATGCCCAAGAAGCAAGTGGCAGCAAGCAGCACGGCAGTCAAAGTCTGAGAGATTGGCGTTCAATTTAGATTTAGTTTTGTTGCCCAACAATCCCCCCCTCCCCCACCCCCTCACTGATTAGTTTAGTTTTGTTCACAGTACGTACCGGATTTTATTTTCTGGGGACCGATTTTGGGGGAGTTGGTCAAGATGTCTCTGAAATCGCAACTCGCAGTACCGGTTTTAAAAAATCCTAGCGCGAACCCTGATAATGCCGGCCGAAGTTCTATGTCAACTTCTAATCTCGTTCAAGAGGATTTTTCCAAACTCCACTCCCTCAAAAAGTCCAAATAAGACTATAAACCAAGGTTTCATGTGAAAACGCATGCAGAACATCTTGCCCATATGTTAAAACTCATTCCGCTTTTCAGGAGTAGGCAATTGTGTGCTGGTGAGAACGGATGACAAAATTGACAAAACTGCATACACACAGGACTGTATTAGTGTATGTAAAAAGCACAAGACAAGTACTTATGCCATTATCCTCGAAATAAAATTTTAAATTTTATATAAAAAGTAGCCTGCACCTTAGGCTAGGGTCATAGGCCTATGATTTAATAATCAATTGGAAGTACGTCTTTTTTTTTCTCCAAAAAGTCCTTAGCAACCAAAACCTATTATCAGTGTTTAACTGGTTTTTCAACACTGTGATCTGAAAATTCATTTACTTGG
>CM060333.1:46302326-46377326 GCA_030674155.1 Stramonita haemastoma | reverse complement strand
ACAGCCTGTAATACATTTTGAAGAGAAGGAGAAGAGAGGGGGGGGGGGGGGAGAAGAAGAGGGTTGTAGTCCAAATGTTATAGTGTCTAAGGTGCACACTATAACACATACACAAAAGAAACACTGCGTGCCACACGCACACACGCACACGCACACACACACACACGCACACACACACACACACGCGTGCGCGCGCGCGCATGCACGCACCCACACGCGCATGCACAAGGTTTTTGAAAAAAAAACACGTGAAGGCTATGTACTGGTAGTTAATAAAGAGATAAAATTAATTAATCTGTCTTTCTGTGAATGCAGACAAGCTGTTCTGTACTGTTGACGACATACTGTCACTCCTCCTTTCACAAGCCCTAAAAATTATTTTAAAAAATAAACGTATTTAAAAGTTAACCATGAAAAAATCCACAAAGAGAAACAGAGATAAAATGCTTCATTTAGAAAATTTCGTAATTTTAATGCCACTAGCGTCAATAATCCTTCGAAAAATTTTGTAGCTTGTAGAAAACAGCAACGGGGGGGGGGGGGGGGGGGGAGAGAGAGAGAGAGGAGAGAGAGAGAGAGAGGAGAGAGAGAGAGAGAGAGAGAGAGAGAGAGGAGAGAGAGAGAGAGAGAGAGAGAGAGAGAGAGAGAGAGAGGAGAGAGAGAGAAGAAAAGAAGAAGAAGAGAAGAAGAAGAAGAAGAAGAAGAAGAAGAAGAAGAAGAGTAATAAAAAATAAACAATATTTTCCAAGGGTAACAGAGTAAGCATTCAAATACTTTTTTTTTCATCTGGGTCTTGCCCTGGTTACAGAATAGCACCCCCCCTCCCCCAAGACCTCCCGCCCCCCACCCCCCAAAAGACACACCATATATATATATATATATATATAGAGAGAGAGAGAGAGAGAGAGAGAGAGAGAGAGAGAGAGAGAGAGAGAGAGAAGAGAGAGAGGAGAGAGAGAGAGAGGAGAGAGGTTTTTATCATAATGGTGTACCATACTTTTGGCTAGGTTATCTAACATGTAAGTGGCTGGTGCCCAGTCACACAAAGAAGACAGTGTGGATGACTGAAAGTCACCGTCACCTGTACGTTGGCTTAAGTTATAAATACTGTTTACAAAAATCTTATACAAAAATGGTGAAATGGTAACTGATTAAAACAATATTGCAATGCAATTCTAATCGTACTTCGTATCAGTAGCATCGTACTACTTCCCACCAGTAGCATTGCCATTTGAATGAAGTCCGCTACGGTGCTCACGCAAAAAAAGGCTACCCAGTTACATTTCTTCAGTTTAAAGATTTCGAAGTTTTATTCGTTTTTTTTTACGATTTTATGACAAACAGGGCATCTAATTTTTTTTAAATTAATAGTATTAATTCACGATAAAAGAATAGATATGGTAAAAGAAAAGTGTACAAAGTTAATGTTAGGGCCTACGAAGTTCTTTTGCCCTAGGGGGGCAGTGGAAAAGTGTAACACCGCCCGCGCAGCATGGGTCACACGCTGAGGGTGAGGGCTACTGGGTGTGGCTACTGGGCTGTGGGCCTGACTTATCTATGGTTAACCAAAAGTGTCAAAATCGTCCTGTTCCAGGAGTGTTGCGTAACTTAATCGATCACTGCGTCTCCCAGGGGGCACAGATTCATTGTTTCCCACGCGAATATTGTTCACTATAATAGTAGGTATATGTATGCAACGTGGCTTCCCATCACTTTCCAGGTCAGTTAAAAAAATAATAGCTGCTCAGCTAATAAAAGAAACTAGCTTTGTACAGAACAGAAATATAGACCACACACAACTAAATACAACACCATTGTGTATGTTATGTCCTGATTCGTATAAACCAGTGTGAACGGCTGCAAGCATCTCTTCTCTCTCTCTCTCTGGACGGATAGCCTAGTGGTCTGAACATTGAGCTGGCAATTGGACCACCCGGGTTCGAGTCCAGTCGAGGAGATTTTTCTCCTGGAGTTAACATCAGTGCTGACTCCACTCTCCCCAAAAGTCCTTCGGATAAGACTTTAATTTTAAACCGAGGCCCCGACTGCGAACGCACGCAAAACATCTTGCGCACATGTTAAATCCTGTTCCGCTTTTCGTAAGAGTAGGCCATCGTGTGCCAGTGGGAACAGATGACATTTACAAAACTGCATACACACGGGGACTGGATGTAAAAAAGCACAAGAGTGCTTATTCCATTATCCTCGATATAAAAGAATCAATCAATCAATCAATCAATCAATCAATCAATCAATCTCTCTCTCTCTCTCTCTCTCTCTCTCTCTCTCTCTCTCTCTCTCTCTCTCTCTCTCTCTCTCTCTCTCTCTCTCTCTCTCTCTCTCTCTCTCTCTCTCTGGAGATGGATAGCCTAGTGGTCAGAACATTGCGCTGGCAATTGGACGACCCGGGTTCGATTCCGGTCGAGGAGATTTTTCTCCTGGAGTTAACATCAGTGCTGACTCCTCTCTCCCCCAAAGTCCTTCAGATGAGACTTTAAACCGAGACCCCGTGTGCGAACGCAAGCAGAACATCTTGTGTACACGTTAAATCCTGTTCCGCTTTTCGTAAGAGTAGGCCATCGTGTGCCAGTGGGAAGAGATGACATTTACAAAATGCTGACACACGGGGACTGGATGTAAAAAAGCACAAGAGTGCTTATTCCATTATCCTCAATTTAGAAGAATAAATCACATAATAAAAACATAATCCCCGAAGTCGGAATACAGCTGCTTTAATGGTAGGCAAAACCACTTTCATACACTGAATCTCACCACTGATGAACCTCAAGCTCAAGCTGAAAAAACTTGTGTGTTTTTTTTAAATTTACTTTATATATATATATATATTATATATATATATATATATATATATATATATATATATATATATATATATATATATATATATATATATATATATATATATATATCTGTAGACGGGATTTGCACCTGGGTGGTCATATTGCCAGCGCAATGTTTTAACCACTGGGCCAAACCGTCCCCAAATATCAAACAAATGAGCAAGGCCGCTAAGTTCGAATTATATAGGCTAAGCAACAAGATTTGAAAGCAAGGATACATTAAGAGAAGGGATGGAATAGCCTGATAAAATGATGCGCTCGTGATCTGCTGACCCGGTTCCATTCTCGTTCAAGAGGATTTTTCCTCTGGCGTTACAACGTGACGAAGGATGGAGGAGGAACAGCAGATGTCAAAAGAAGGATAGCCTTGGCGAACACCCAGTTCAAACGCCTGTCTAACATCTGGAAAGCTGGAGACATCGGCAGCAAAACCAAAACCTCCCTCTTCAAGAGCTTGGTACTCTCAGTACTTTTGTATGGATGTGAAACCTGGAAGCTCACAAAAGGAGAAGAGAAAAACTGGACACCTTCCAAACCAAATGCCTCCGGAAGATTCTTAAGATTAGATGGCAACAGCACATTTCCAACAAGGCAACCCTTCAGATGGCAGGGGCAGGGAAGATAAGTACAGAAATAAGAAGAAAGAGATGGAATTGGATTGGCCATGTCCTAAGAAAAGATCAGAAGAATGACTGTGCTGTGGCCCTCAGATGGACACCAGAGGGAAGAAGGAAGAGAGGCCGCCCAAAGACAACCTGGCGAAGAATGGTGGAAGTGGAGCGGAATGCTGCTGGATGGAGCTCTTGGAGCGCAGCACGCAGCGCAGCTACAGATCGCAACCAGTGGAGAAATGATGTCCAAGCCTTATGTGCCTTCTGGCACGGAGAGAATTAAGGGGGTTAAGGGGGTTAACATCAGCACCGACTCAACTCGCCCCGTCCTTCAGATGAAACTATAAACTAATGTCTCGTGTGCGAACGCATGCAGAACATCTTGCGCACACGTAAAAACTGGTTCTGCTTTTCAGAAGAGCAGGCCATTGTGTGCCGGTGGGAACGATGACAAAATTGACAAAACTGCATGCACACGGGGACTGTACGTAAAAGAACACATGAGTGCTTATTCCATTATTCTTGAAATAAAAGAAAGAAAACAAATTTAGAATAAAAACAAGCCTTCAGTTAATTTTCACAGAATGCAGTTGGTGATCCATAGGAAGAATGTGGCGGAGACCTAATTTCGTAAGGTACAAATCTCCATTATGCGGTAGAATCGAAAGCGGAAAACATGCCGACCTCTGCACAGTAGACAAACTGTGTTATATCCAACAATAGACATTTATAGATCAGCGACTCCAACCCGGATTCTTTCCAGTTAGGCCTATGTTAGAGACACGTAGGCAATCTCTGCATCTACCTGTGATAAGTGCCATGATTGTGCTTACAGCTGTTTTGATCGCAGTTTTTTCTGCATCAGAAACAGTGGCGTCGAATGCATACTCGGCATCTGAAATAGATGATTTGGCATCGCAGAATGATATTGATAATAGGTTTCAAAATCCGGATCAAATTGACGACAGCGAACACTTCGCAAAAGGACATCTGCAGCCGTTTGGAGAAAGTGGACCAAAAGTTCAAATTGAATCAAGAGCTGAATTTCCAGAACCAGCTGAATTCTTTGTCAACTATGTTGTGCAGTCCAAGCCTCTCAAGTTGTCCGGAGTTGCACGAAACTCGCGCGCAGTGCGGCTGTGGACAGACGATTATTTGATGACTCTGGATGTTCCGGCTGGCTCAGTTATTCAACTAGAGACCAAGAAAAAAGAAATCCGGCAACAAGAAATGGATGAAATGCATTTCCACCAGTTTCTCCAAATTTACAACCAGACTGAGCATTATATGGTTGATGATGTGCCAACCTATCTCAAGTCAGTAAGAGAAAGAGGCAGAATAAGGAGGAGGGGGGGGGGGGGGGGTAGCATATGGAATAACAGAGAGGAGTTGCTGATCACTGAGTACACCCCATTTATAGCAAGTGTTGTGCCGAAAAGAAAAACCAGAAAGGCACAAATTTTATGACCATCAGAAGTCACAGTTAAAGTTAGTTAAAGTCTGTCCCGGCCTTCATCAGGCCGGTGCTTATCCCGGTTCTCTGTGGCGTTAAGCAACTGAGAGTCATAGACTCCCCCTGGATAGGACGCAAGTCTATCGCAGGGTTAACCACCCAACGCAAGGTTGGTACCCCTTTTACACCTGGGTGGGGTGAGAAAATAGCCGTAAAGTGCCTTTTCCAAGGGCACAACGCCATAGCCAAAAGCTGGGATCGAACCCGCAACCTTTAGATTACGAGTCCAATCCCTAACCACTAGACTACAGCCGCGGCATTCAGAAGTCACAAGTGATGTAATTTTGCTTTAGTATCAAGCAAACACTGAACCCTTTCATTTTTTCCAGAGTTTGTAGCCTTTCAATGTTCTGCTTCAGTGAGGCCTCTAGAAATGCTAGCAGTCTGTGTCACACTACCATGTTGATCCTGTCTCTGTCTCTGTCTGTCTCTCTCTGTCTCTCTGTCTCTGTCTCTTCTCTCTCTCTCTCTCTCTCTCTCTCTCTCTCTCTCTCTCTCTCTCTCTCTCTCTCTCTCTCCTCTCTCTCTCTCCACAGCATAATCAAGCATATCATCAATTGTTCTCTCCTTATCTTTATGTTTGAAATAAAAATGTGGCTGCCATGACAGTGGGAGAATGGTTGCATACATAGCCTAAAAATCTGCCCCATATGGTAAGTCTCAGAGCTCTAGCCACGGATTGAAAAAAAAAAGTGTGTGTGTGTGTGTGTGTGTGTGTGTGTGTGTGTGTGTGTGTGTGTGTGTGTGTGTGTGTCCAAAACCCTCAACTTAAGCAGTTAAATGTTAAAATCCCATCCATCTTTTTTTTTTTTTTTTTTTTTAGAAGAAAAGGCCAGTTAAGGCCAGTGGTATGGATAAATCTATGATGCATCAAGGGTGTAAAAACTTCCACACCCACAGCCTGTGTGAGTGATCACAGAACTGCTAAAGAAGGAACTTGAAAAGGTGGTGGGATGGGAAGGGGGCAAGGAAAAATAATTTGAAGTTTGAACACATAATGCAGAAACACACACACACACACACACACACACACACACACACACACACACACACACACACACACACACACACACACAAAATCACACACAATTCACACACATACACACACACACAACACAACATTCACACACACACACACACACACACACACACACACACACACACACACACACACACACACACACACACACACACACACACACACACACACCATTATGTGAAAATATGCATGTGTGTGTGCACGCATGTGTGTTATATGTAAAAGAGATGGGAAGGTCTTAACATCTACTGAACTACTGTGAAATATTTTCAGACCTGACTTAATGGTGCCATGCAGTCTTCAGTGTAAAGAGCTTCTGCAAAAGGGTTTGGCATTTGCTGTAAGTATTCTCTAAAAATATCTGTCGCCATATGATGCATTCTGATTAAAAGCTAAAGGAAGAACTTCAAGAAGGGAAGAGGAGGGGGGAGGGGATAGTATGTATCTGTGTTTCTGATACTGTGAAGAAATATGATACAATTTTATCACTTTTTCTTAAAAGTTAATATCTTTTTCTTTTTTCTGGTAGACAACATGTATTGATGTTGCTGGAGTTTGTTTCTTTTGTTTGTTTGTTTTTAATAATAAGTATGCTAATGTACTAAAAACTACATAGTGCATATAAGATTTTTTGGATAAGATTAATGCAATATTCTTTTTTGAGCAAGGTTCAGCATTCACACTTATACTTCACATATTAGCAAAGCACTGACATGTTTGCTATTTACTCTTTGATTCTTTCACTGTTTCTGTTTGTATTTCACCCTTTGGGTGGGGTAGCTAGTTCAGAATGCTCAACATTCCTCAGTCAGTTAAGCAGCGTTGAGCGTGGTTACCGGTTGATGGGTGACCGTTTGCCGCCTTGGCTTCAGTACAGTCCCCCCCCCCCATGTTCACCCAGCTTTAAATGGGTACTGCCCTCTTTAGATTCAGGGAAGGTAAAGCAGCGAGGGAGAGGAGATGGCCGACCCTCAATATGCTGGCCCGTAGAGAGCTGAGGTCTCTGTTGCCTCACTTTCTATGACCACTAGTTATGGGACACCTTTACCTTTACCTTTTTAACCCTTTGTTCATGATCTACATGAATGTCTCAGGTTTTGAAGTAATAAAGTATTTGTACTGAAATAAACTACTATTGTATGCTAAAAGAGTCGTATGTCACATTTTTAAATAAAACTAGATGTTTGACAATCTTCTCTTTGATAGTGAATAGGACTTACAGCATTGTTCATCATGTCGTAAAAAGTCCATGTAGTGTCTTAAAATTATTTACTTTTCACAATTCCAGTTTCATTATTTCTTGTTTTTGTAAAAAAAAGAAAATTCATGCAATATCAGAATTACAGTTAAACATTGTTCAATACAACTCTGTTTCCCATGTGAACCCAAACTGCATGTGTGGTGTCTCAGCTGATGTGGTTCAGCAGTGGAGGGACTAAGTCTGTCATCCACACTGATGCCTTCGACAACATCAATTGTCTGATCCGTGGACAGAAAACCTTCGTCATGGTTGATCCAGCCAAACACAGGGACAAGGTATGTGACTGCTAAAACTTGATGACCAACAACCAAACAATTTTGTTGTTGTTGGGTTTTTTTGTTCCTTGGCTATAGCTCTGAGGTTCATCCATGGTGAGATTTTTGTGTATGCAACCAATTTTAACCACTATTAAGGTAGCCGCATTCCAACTTTGGGAAAACCAGATGTTGAAGCACCTGACGGGATGTTTCATACGCATTCACCAAACAAGTTGGTTGCTTTTCTCTCATCTCTTCCCCTAAAGGTATCATACTCTCTGAATCCATCCTGGCTTTTTCTGACAAATGTCCTGGTAAACTCAGATCACAGGCATATACAAATTGTTTGCAGAAATGCATATTATATTATATATATATATATATATATATATATATATATATATATATAATATATATATATATATATATATATTGTGTTGCTCTTCCCTGTTTTTTCTTTGCGGTTTTCCCCTAAGTTGTGATGTGTGCTTTTAGTCCAGGAAACGTGGAAAAGGAAAGACTGAGGGGTGCATGTAGGTTGGAAGGTACTAGGATGGGAGTTCTCTTGTTTTCCCCTCTGGGTTTTCTTGATAGAAAACTCAAGATTACTGTATTATTGTAAAATATGGAGCTGTGAATGACAGTGCAGAGATGCATAGGGTTCAGTGTTGTTGTCATTTTGTATTCTAATTTTAGTGAGATATGTTGTTGTATTGGTTCTGTTCACTGGATTACAGAACAAAGACCAAATTAGATCAGTGAAAGGGGGAAAGATAGCCTGGTGGTTAGAGTGGTGCACTTGTAGTCTGATGGCCTGGGATTGATTGCAGGTTTGAGCTACCACTGAAACATGCCCTGGAGTTAACATCAGTGCCCACTCCATCCCAAAGAATCCTTTGGATGAGTACCATAAACTGAGGTCTCGTGTGCGTATGCACACAGAACATCTTACACACATATTAAAACCGTTCCACCTTTCAGAAGAGCTGGTCATTGCATAATAGGAATGGATGACAAAATTTTTAAAACACATGCCCACTGGGGTGTCATGTTAAGATGTCTGTCCCCAAAGTTGGACATGTGGCTATCTTAATGGTGGGCAAAAATGGTCACACACACAAAATCTCACCATTGGTGAACCTCAGAGCTCTAGCCAAGGAACAAGAAATTCAATGAAAGTAAAGTGTAATAGTTATTTGTCTTGAACCCTTCTTACTAAAGTTCAGTATTAGTCCTGTTCAGCATGAGTGTGTTGTACAAGAGTTGTGATATAATACATGCTTTATATGTCAACTATGTCAGATATGCTAATCTGAATTGTTTATTTCACAGATATTCTTACGCACCGATGGTTTTTATTCTGACATCGATGTGGACAGGTATATTTCATATTTCTCACATGTTATCTGTCTTTCAGTATCCTTATAGTATAAAGGTTGGGGGGGGGGGGGTTCTTGGGTTGTTTTTTTTTTGGGGGGGGGGATCTCAGCTTAGTGACATACTCATGCAAACAAGCGCATGTGTACATCCATGCATGGGCATGTGTTGGCCAACGTAGCATGTATGTCTATTCTCACCCCTCCCTCCTGTCTCATTCACTTATATTTAAACATACAACACACATGCGTGCATGCACACACACACACACCACACACACACACACACACACAACACAAAACACACACACACACACACACACACAACACACACACACACACACACACCACACACACACACACACACGTGAAAACCACATTCAGGAGATTTTTCCAGAATTTTGGAAGCTTTACAGACTCTGCATTGACTTCACTAGCAGGTTAACTTTTTACTTTATTTATTTATTCTTTTATTTTTAGGACAATGGAAAAAGCACTCAGTGGGGTTTTTTTTTACATCCAGTCATCCGTATGTTTGTAGTTTTGTAAATGTTGTCATCTTTGCACTGGAAATGCTACTCTTCTGAAAAGCAGAACAGGTTTTAACATGTGTGCAATATGTTCTCATGGATTTGCACATGAGACCTTGGTTTATAGTATCATGCGAAGGACTTTTGGGGAAGTGGAGTTGGCACTGATATTAACTCCAGGGGAAAATATCTCCTTGAACAGGATTTGAACTCAGGTCTGCAAGCACAATTCTTAATGCTCTAACCAACCAGGCTATCCCTATCCTCCAAACTAGTAGGAGCCTGCATTTGCGTTATCAAGTTTGCCAGAGCACTAGCTGCAGCTGACTTTTGTGGTGTTTGCTAGTTGTTTTGTGTCTGGGTCACCACTGTTGGGATACAACAAATGGCTACTGCAGTAAGAAAAGTCCTGGAAACTCGTAGGATAGCTCGACAACTTGTTAAGGTCTTCTTTTGTTGTGTTGATTCGTTGATGAGGACGAAAGAAACGACATTCACAAAACGAAGAAAGAAAATGTAAGCATCTAAACAAAACAAGGGAAGTCAATCACTCTGAGGCTGAGACACTACAGGATTTTGCCAGAGATAGTTCTTTGTAACCACAAGTCATTTAGCATGTCTTTAAATGTGTACAGGTCATTTTTTTCATCTCAGTTGCCAATGATAGGACTTGTAAGTCACAGTTGTTTTTTTTTCTCATCCAGAAGACAATATGTTATACCTATACTTAGTTACATTCATGGTCCACATATATACATTTAATTTTAGAAAACTAGCTTCAATCCAGCCTTACCAGGTTGTTTCCAGCCCTGCAAACAGAAGAGGACCCTATCAGGGCTGTCGCCTTTCTAGTGGTTAACGTAGAAGAAATCTAGCTTATCATTTACCAGTCAAACAAATTTGGCTTGGGTTTGGTTTTTGTTGTTGTTGTTGTTGTTTTTTGGGGGGGTTCCTCCGCTAGAGCTGCAAAGTTCATCAATGTTGAGATTTTTGCATACGTGACCATTTTGCCTACCATTAAGGTAGCCACATTCGACTTTGGGTAATTGCTCAAATATGAAACTGGTTGTAAGTTCAAGCACCCCCAAAGTCAGAATGCAGCTGCCTTAAATTAATGGTGGACAAACAGTCCCATAAGCAAAATCACATATCAGAGCTCTAGTCAAGAATCAAAAAGAAGAAAAACAAGAACAAACACAAACAAAAGTCAAACATGAAAATGTGCAGTTAGGCATAAAAAACAACTAGCGCTGGAATTAATGCCACATGACATGTAGCATTTTACCATTGATGACTTTTGAAAAAAAACAAAAAACATCAGTGTGTCAAAAAAATAATAAGCTAGGTAAAATATTAAAGGTTTTGGATGTAAACAGAGCAAAGACAAATTTTTGTGTTTTTTATTTTGTTTTGTCAAATGGCGACACGATGTTGCAGGGTGGATCTGACCCGGTACCCAGCACTGGGACAGATGGAGTTCTACCATGTGAACCTGACTGCTGGGACTGTCTCTACATCCCCTACAATGGTCAGTCTCCAAGTCTCCTGGTTTTCCTTCATGTGTGCATCTGCAGGTTCATCTGTGAACACATTTTTAGATAAAATGAAAATTGAATTATTTTTTTTTTGTACAGGGTGTCCCCTAATCCAGTGCATTATTTGTTTGGGTAATTTAGGGTTTGCATTCCTGTGCTGTACTCTTTTTACATGGATTAAGTCGCTTGGGGTGGTAAATACTGCTCTATATACTTTTTTTGGGGGGGGGGGGGTCCTTTGAATTGTGATTTTTATCATAGATTCATATAAGTACATCACCATAAAGAAAGAAAAAAAAGTAGATCACCATCATTGGAAAGTCAGTGCTACATGCATAGCATGCATCATAGAGGATTTCTGCCTTGTGGAATTTTCAGTACACTCTTTTCAGTATTACTCGTTAGGTAAATACCAAGAGGTTTGGACTTCAAGAAGAATAAGGATGACAAATACACACATGTTGTTTGAATTATCTTTTGCCTCATAATTCTTTGGCAAATCACTTCATTTTTAATGTAGTACTGTACATATTCACAGGATCAAACATAAAAACAAAATCTTATCATGATTGGACCAGGTAGAGGCTCTCTCTTTAGAGAGACATTTATGCACACTCTAATCCCATTCCAGACTTTCGGTTGAGACCTAAAAACAAATTATTGTGTTGTATCATGTTGTATTGTACTTCCAGTCACCACAGGTTTCTTGTCATGAATGTTTGGCTGCTCTTCCTAGGGAGAGCATGTGGCCCCAAGACCAGCACCACCCATCATCTGTTTAATTTACCTATCTGCATCCGGGGTCGGGATAGCTCAGTGGTCAGAGCGCTCGCTTTCCCCCAGTCAAGTTAAGCTGCGTCGAGCATGGTTGCCAATTGGATGGGTGACCGTTTGCGCACCTTGGCTACAGTACATTTCCCCCAGTTCACCCAGCTGTAAATGGGTACCTGCCTCTTTAGGGTCAGGGAAGGTAAAGCAGCAAGGGGGAGGAGATGGGCACCAGCCTCAACATGCTGGCCCCTAGAGAAGCTGAGGCCTCTGACGCCTGGCTCCCCTACAACCACACAGGCTACGGGACACTGATCTGCATGTGAATACGTTTCCCTTTGACAGTGGCTTTTTCTGCAGAATTTTGCCAAGGGCAACTCTCTTGTTATTATGGGTTCTTTTACTTGCATGAATATATCCAAAGCAATCATGCAGTCCCAAGTGTTAAACATTGTACCTTTCAAAGAAGAGTTGGCCATCGCATGCTACAAGGGATAGATAATGTAAACAAAAAACACTTGCACCTGGGCATCATTGTGTCTGAAATCAGAACATGGCTGAAATGGTGGGATTGAAAATGGCTGTAAACACCGCAGTTTCAGCAGTAGCGAACTTCAGTTTTTAAATCTTCAGTAAACGTTTAGTCATAGGAATGCAGATAAAAACAAAAGAACGAACAATATAACTTTTGAATGTCTTGCTGGGTTTTTTTGTTGTTGTTTAGAGTGCTCGCTGTAACTTGCAGGATCCACCAGGTTCGATCCTATAACAGCAACATAGCAGTCAATTTCTGGTGGGACCACTACGCTTCTGTCGATCTTCATCGATCCGATGCCATCTGTCGGGATCCATGTGACCCCAGCCTCACTCTGGATCAGGTCAACATTAGCAGCACATTTAAATTGCTCGAGAATTACGAGAACGTCAGGTTTGTAATGTTCTGGGGAATGTTATGATTTTGTTCATTAGTCCTGCCTTATTCATTTATTTATTTTTTTTTCTTTTCTTTCAAGGATAATGGAATAAGCATTCATGTGTTTTTTTATATCCAGTCCCCTTGTGTATGGAGTTTTTGTAAATCTTGTCATCTGTCCCACCGGCACACAATGGCCTTCTCTTATGAAAAGCGGAGCAGGATTTAATGTGTGCACAGTGTCGACAGAGATTTTTCTGGAGTTAATCAGTGCTGACTCCCTCTCCAAAGTCCTTCGGATGAGACTTAAAAAGCCCTGTGCAACGACACAGGCATCTTGCGCAGTTAATCCGTTCGCTTTTCGTAGAGTGGCCAATGTGTGCCAGTGGAACGATGACATATTTACAATGCTACCCGGGACCGTGAAAAAAAGCACATGAGCTTATTTGTTATTTGTATTAAGAATAAATAAAATAATAAATAAAATTAATATGCCTTTGATGTTAGACATGTGACAGGTTAGGTTGTTGTTAGAATGTCATGTTTATTTGTATGAAAGAAGGTTAGTTGCTGTTTCAGCCGCTACAGTTGTTTTGTGTCATGTGTTGGTGTTGATCATGTGTGTGTGTGTGTGTGCGTGCGTGCGTGCGTGCGGTGGTGTGCATGTGTGAGTGGCTGAATGAGTGAGTGAGCGCACAAGCATGCATGCATGTGTGTATGTGCATATGTTAGAGAGATGAAAAAGAACATGTATATGTAGTGTCAGGGATAATATTTTCAGTAATTTATAAACTTTTTAATCTCTTCATTGTATTAAGCACATTTGCGACTGTGAAACAGTGGAAACTGAATGGTAAAGGGAATGGATTTTATTATTTTAAAAAGACCCCCACAATGCTTGGACTATCACGATATAACTGATTCTGAGTATGATGTGCACATTATCAGCGGTGATAAGTCATCACATCACAAATCAAAGAATGTATAACTTTAGTTAGATTACAATGTGAACAGGATATCAGTTGTTTGAATGCACAGTTGTTAGTGGGTTTTTTTTTATCATTGTTGTTGTTTTTTATGTGATCCAGGGATTGATGGTAATTTTGTTTCCTGTTGTAGAGATTGGCTGCATGAAGTGGCCATCAGTAAAAATGGCACCCTGGATTCTATGGTGGATTCTATCATTGAAGTGAGTTCACAGGACTTCTTTTGGGTACTTCAAAGAATTCAGACAAATCTGGTATGTGATGTTCCACCATGGAATGAGTCCCTTTTTATTGATCCACTTTTCTGCTAGGAGCCATTTTAGGCAGGTAGGGGTCGGGATTTTAATTTTCACATTTTTATTGAATATAAAACTATAACTCCTATTTTACCTTGTACTGAAGTATTAAGGCATCACTTAGTTCGCTTATGCTTTAAAATGTGTTTTAAAATACCCAAGCCCTGAATCTGACAACCTATTACGATGCTAAACTTGTCAGTGTCTTATTTTGTCACCTCCCACAGTCTCATTTCAATTTGAAATAACTTTTCATAGAATTGTCCAATTTTCAATCTGTTTTTTGTATCTAACAGCCTTTTTATTGCAGGTTAATAAAATGTCAATAACAAAAAATTACCTCTGGTGCAAAGCGACTCATTATGTGGTGGAGGGTCACATATTTTTTCATTGTGTGGTTTTAATCTTTTTGCTGTGCAATCCCTTTTCTGTTTCGATTTTGCTCCAGAAACTCTTTTCTGTTTTCATTTTACTGTGTGACTCCCTTTTCTTTCTTTTGCATCCAACAGACAGGAGAAGGGTTGTGTAACTTTGTGTCTTGTGTGACTGTGACCAGTTCAAAGGATGTCAAGAGTTCAGCATATTTTTGTTTAAGGAAAAGTGTGAGGCACAAATGTGAATTGCAGCCATCCTTGTCACTGAATCATTTGCGCCTTTATCCAAATAATAGAGAACACCCCCCAACCTTTTTTATCTTCCCTGTCAGAAAATGTTTGTAACTGAGACCTTTACATTGGTTAAATTTTAAACACTGATTTTTTTTTTCAGGATTTTCCTACAGAGGCTGAAAAGATTGCCAAAATGGTAAGTCAGATATAGTTTATCTTTTCATCCATTTCACTTCATCGTTGAACTGTTATTGTCTTTTCTCAGTTTCTGTCAGCTGTCTGTGCATTGATATTCATTTCAACATCGGACATTGGACATGGACATAGACTTAAGAGCTCAGAAAGCCCTATCATTTCCGAGGTTAAAGAGGATAAATTAAGCAAAACAAAGGCAGAACAGAGAGAGGAATGGAGGGAACTGGTTGTCAAGTCATCAGGGGTGCCCCCACGGTTGCCAGACTAAGGGATAGATAAATAGATAGATGGAAATTATGCAAAACTTCCTCATCTTGTGCAATCATTGCTGTTGATACTTTCTATGGACTCAGTTGCTAAATATGTGAATATATTCACTCATACAAATCACCCCGGCAGGTCAGTTGTAGGAAAGTGGGTGGATTAAAGCTGCACAGAAAGCAGACCTGGGCTTGTTTCCACTGCTTACCTGTTTTTGGTATGCCCATGGCAAAACATGTTTACTCTTGCTGTTTGAGCTGGATAAATCCCTGTGCATTGGATCATTTCACAATGCTCTGGGTTTTAAAAAAAATCATTGCTAACACCAAAAATAAATATATATATATATATAATATGTGTACAATTATCTGTTTTTAATCATTTTTGAAACAGCCATTTAGTAGTCACAGCAATTTAAATATTCATGGTGCATCTTTTGCTGTTTTTATTGTTACGAAAACTTATGTACAAATATCTATATAGCTATATCTGTGTGTGTGTGTGTGTGGTGTGTGTGTGTTGTGTGTTGGTGTGTGTGTGTGTGTGGTGTTTGTATTTTTTCAGTTCTTTGACAAGTTGGATTTGAACAAAGATGGCCTGTTTACTGCAGAAGAGCATGCTAAAATTCCTGTTGAGGTTTGTCTGTTTTGTAATGATTTGCTGTTCCTACTTCTACCTTTTTCTGATACTACTTCTGCTACTACCACTACCTCTACTGCTACCACTACTGCTGCTACTACTGCTGCTGCTACTACTGCTGCTGCTACTACTACTGTTACTGCTACTGCTGTACTGCAGCTACTGCTACTACTACTAACTACTACTACTACTATACTACTACTCCTACACTACTCACTGCTACTGCTACTATTACTACTACTACTACTACTACTACTACTCTACTATACTACTACTACTACTACTACTACTACTACTGCTATTACTGCTAGTACTACTAGTACTACTAGTACTACTACTGCTTCTGCTGCTGCTGCTGCTCCCACCAGTACTATTTCTCTTGCTACTACAGCTGCTGTTGATGCTACTGTTGTTATTGTTGCTGTTTAGTTGTGTTTTCTTGTTGCAATTATTGGAGTGTTTCTATCAAAAGCAATAAAGACTAAATCACTTTGGAGAAGATGGAATTGTTGCTTGGATTTTTCTGTTGGTTTTTTGGTTTTAGTTTATTTGTTTTTTTTGGGGGGGGGGGGGGGGGGTCTGTACTTTTATATCTCTCTGCGGATATCTATTTCTCACTCTAACTTTCTGTCTTTCTCTTCATTGCTCTCTCGCTGGCTCTCTCTCTCTCTCTCTCTCTCTCTCTCTCTCTCTCTCTCTCTCTCTCTCTCTCTCTCTCTCTCTCTCTCTCTCTCTCTCTCTCTCCCCTGTGTCTCTGTCTGTCTGTCTGTCTCTCTCTCTCTTTGGAAACCATCATTTTTAATTGTTAACTCGAAATTTATCATCCCCCCTCCCCCCCCCCAAAAAAAAAGACATTACATTTTTTTGTAAAGTTCATAATGCATTTTGAAGAGTTGCGAAAATGTGCTTTTTGTTATTGAAAATATCTCCAGTATCACAACATTTGGAGTTGACCATCATTTTCATCCAACATATATCAAGATTTTGTCAATACATCAAGATTTTATCAATACATCAAGATTTTGTCAATACATCAAGATTTTATCAAATCTTCCACAGTCATCATCTTGATTATTCCTTTCCTTATCTAACAAAGAAAAATTGTGCTTATAGACCACAGAATGAAGGGAACTGCATGATTAGTCATTGATCAGAGAGTGCTTTTGGAGATGCGTATTTCAAGTAGTTGTGTTTGTTTTCAGACCTGGAAGAAGGTTCAAGAACAAGCGCTGGAGCTGTATCAGACGATGGAGGGCAGAGAGGAGGAAGAAGAGGAGGAAGAGGTGAACAGGGAAAAAGAGGAGCTGTGAAAATGGCCACTGTCAGTATAGTTCTCACTGTGTGGTGGGTTTGTGTTTTTTTTTCTCCTTTCAGTTTTGTGACAATGAGCAGAAATATCATCGTTATCTTATGACTTTTTCCTTACAAGGAAAAAAATTCTATTAAAAAGCAAATGAATAAAAATGAAAAAAATATTGCACTTTAACTCTTTCCGCCTCGTAGGTATGACCTGAGTTTTCTCCCCCTGTTCAGCTGTGTAGCCAGATGTGCAGGAAAACACAAGCATGCTGAGGAAACAAGTGCTAACTTCTGAACTTTGATGGATGTGTTTCAAATTTTACACTGTTAATATCAAGTAAATTAACTATGAATGGGCCAATTGTTATAGCTGTTCAGTTAAAAATAAGTTTTCTTTGAAGTAAATTACAGAATTGGTATACAAACCAACATGGAAAGGCAACAACAACAACAACAAAAGAACATAGAAAATGCGTTGTGCGCATTTATACATCAAATTGATTGATGTGTGATAGATCAATGAAAACTCGGTGCAGAAAAGATAGTGCTAACGTGGCATGTAAACAAACCATTTGAGGATGAGTTTAAGCCAGCAGACTGAGTTAATCCCAGATAACAGAATAAGAACACTCCGTTCTAGCTTGTTGCTTTGTTAGGAATATACTTGTGAATGGGGTGATAGGGTTGAACAAAGTTTACCAGTATACTGTCAAATGAGGATTCTTGTTCTTTCCCAGGAAGAGAACTTTTGCCTTGATGTGATTCCATCCTTCCCATCCCCATCCCATCTTTTCTGCTTGCATGTACAGTTGTTTCACCTTTGAGGGTCTTCTTTTTTTTTTCTTCCTTTCTTGGGTAGAGCTCCAAGGTTTTCCAACGCTGAGATTTTGTGTATGTGACTATTTTCCCTCCATTAAATAGCTGTATTCTGACTTTGGGGATGGTGTCTAAACATGACATCTGTGTGCATTCATTTTAAACACTTGTCATCCGTACCTACCACATGAAATTTTTTACTCTTCTGATAGGCAGAACAGGTTTTTAACATGTGTGCAAGATGTTCTGTGCATTTCAACCGGATCTCTAGTTTATAGTGTCATGTGAAGGACTTTGGGGGGGAGTGGAGTCAGTACTACTGTCAACAGTAAAATCCTCTACAACATGTGCCTCCATGGTGGGTCAATCCCAGGCTGTCAGATCACAAGTGCAGTGCTCTAACCACTCGGCCATCCCCTCTTTGAGGGTCTGTCTTATATGGGGTGGAATAGTTTAGTGGTTAGAGCACCATACGGCCTGATGGCACTAGGGATGCTGGTTTGAGTCTGTGCTGAGCTGCCTATCTGAGGAGATTGGTCCCATGGAGGTTTATTTATTTTTTATTTATTTATTTTCTTCTTTTATATAGAAGATAATGGGATAAGCACTCTTGTGCTTTTTTTTCATCCAGTCCCTTGTGTATGCAGTTGTGTAAATATTGTCATCTGTTCCCACCGGCACACAATGGCCTACTCTTTAAAAAGCGGAACAGGATTTAACGTACTGACTCCATGACCTCCACAGCTCTGTGAAGAAGACCATCAACTGAGGTCCAGTGTGCAAATGCATGCAGAACGCCTAAGCACATCACAGCTGCCAGTTTTCCCCCACTTTCAGCTCCTCTCAGCTGCTATCTATCCCAGCCCAGATGGTGCTAATTATAGCAGAAACTGACCACACTTGGACTTGGTAAAAGGAAGGGGCATGATAATTTTAGCACTGGCCTTGGGCCCTTGACTGAGTTATGTTTGGATTTGCTGGCTGTGACATCCACATTGTTTTGGTAGAGGAGTGGGATAGATGACACAGACATACCCAGCATGCACCCTGCAATCTGGAGTGAGATGGACTCCACCAGGTTCATATTGATTATTGTCCTTGACATACAGCCTGAAAAGTTCTGTGCAGTGCCCCCAATAAATGTTCAAAAAGTTGAGACCCTGAGTGCGAATGCATACAGAATATCTTGCACAACGATTAAAAACCTGTTCGCCTTTCGGAAGAGTAGGCCAACTCATGCCGAGTAGGACGGATGACAATTTTTTTAAAATGCATGCACACAGGTGTCATGTCTGACACCGTTCTCCAAGTTGGAATGTGTACCTTACAGATGGGGGAACGCATGGTCATATACACAGAAGTCTCACTAGGAACCTCAGAGCTCTAGCCAAGGCACACACACAACAAAATTCTAGTCCTCAAGGCCTGAGGTCAGTGGGTTGAGACTCTGTAACGTCTGGTCAAAAAAATTAGTAAAGTTTTTGTCAATTTACCAGGTCAATTCATGTGAAGACTGTCCAGTGCCTTAATTCATTGTGTGTTTCTGTGCAGGCAGATGAGAATGGCATGTTGAAACCCTGTATTTTTTTCCTGCCAGCATTTTTGCTAAGGTGGAGAAATGCCAAAATGTCCTGCATGGGATAATAGTTTCGCAACTTAAAAAAAGAGAATGGACTATGTACGTTATATGTTGTTTATAATCAAGATTGTATTTGTATATTTTTATTGTTGTTGACATGACGATTATGAACGTAATATGATATACTTTTTCGATCAAAGTATTTACATTATGTAATATGCATTGTTTTATTTATGGTTCTTTTCAATCAAATTATTTTATATGTTTTTATATGCAATGTTGTTATTTCATTACATTGTTAAAATTCAGCCTTTTTAATATTTTGATGAGGGATTCAACTCATGCTCATGTTTGTCTTCACTACCACTGAAGTAGAGTTTGTGGCTTTCAGGGGTAGAGGTTTTTCCAAAGTTTACCCTGCGTATCTCACAGAGTCCTACGATGTTCCGTCTGTATCTTTCCATTTCATATAAAAGTTCTTCCACTTTTCCTGGAGCTGTCAGTGATCTTACCTTCTATGTGCCAATTATGATGTTGTTTCTGGCACGCAGTGATGTAGGACCAACAGTCACATACTTTATATATCTCTGTCCTGCTGGTCAGCAATGGATGGCATGGTTCTTGTGCCGGGCAACGACCGAGCCAGTATGGAACCAGCATTGGTTTTCTTCTTCAAGTCGTGTCTCTTGGGCAGTGTCGCATGGCAGGAGCCTATCCCTCTCATGCCAGGCCACAGCTGATGTCCTCCATCAAGGTGGCTTGCCTTGGCCTCGAACACATAGCCCTTGAGTTCCAGGGAACTTCATCGCCTTGGCTGGTAACCTACAAGTGGAAGTTATATGCTCAGTGATGCAGTGTTAACATCACCCGCTCACGTGGTTTAGCATGCCTGCTGAGGCAAGGTCCCGGGGTGTGGTGCTTGGAAGCCAGCATGTGAGAGATTTAAAAACATCTGGATTGGCCAAGACTGTCTTCCAGGGAACAGTAAAAGGAGGGAGATGAAGAGGCAGACAGAGGAAACGATGGGAAGACAACATCAGAGTGGACGGACCTGGGTGGAATGATCTGCTCCGGAGGGCAGAGGGCCGTGGGGAGTGGAGGATGCTGGTTGCAAAATCTTCAGTGGTGCCCCATGGTCCATGGGACTATGGGAAAGGTGAAGGTGATATATTCATGTGTGAATTATATGCAGATGTGCATAGAGAAAAAAGGATAAATTGAAATGAATTGAATTTGTAATTTTTAAAAATATGAAGATTATATTTCAAATGTAGATCCAGAAGTCCTCAATGTCCCCACAAGCACAATACAGACAGTCACCCTATCCTTCCAAAAAGAAGTGGAAACAATAATCAGGCCAAATTCTTAGGGATTGGTTTTGGACCAGAGTCTGAATTTCAGAAGTCGCATCCAACACCCGAGAAAGACTTCTTGGTTGGTGTGGATTCGCTCTCAGCTCTGGAGGCTATCGCTTGTAGGAACATAAACACCCTAAGCTTCAGGAGTTCTACAAACTGTATACTTCCTTGACACAGGACAGGTGTGATGTGGTTTTGGTGTGGATCCCAGGGCACGTGGACATTCAAGGCATTGAAACGTTGACTGACTCGCCAGGTGTACCATGGAGCAGGAGATATCTGGGTCTATGGTGCCGTTCACAGATCTGAAACCTAGAAGTGAACAATAGTGCACTCCCTCTGGCAAGAGGAATGGGATGCTCAGACAGACAACAAACTTTTTCAGATTCATCTTAACCTGAATGAGGTTTTCACTCTGTGGGTCAAAAACCGAAGGAAAGCAACAGTTCTCACCAGAATACATATGGGTCATTCTCATATCACTCACGTTCATTTGCTGAAAGGCGAGGGAACCCCATGGTGTGTGACTTGTGATGTGCAGGTAACCATCAAGCATCTGCTTCTGGAGTGTTGAGATTCCAGGATATTAGACGCAAGCATTTTACTGAAGACTGCCTAAAGATCCTTTTTTGGGATGTTCCATCGGACACCATTTTCAACTTACTGAGAGAATCTGGCTTTTTCCGTCTGATATGAGTGAAAGTGGTATGGTTGGTCTCTAAGAACAGGGTTGTTTTGAGGAATCTGGTTTTGGTTTTATCTCATTTTATGTGTGATCGATGTGGGTTTTCCCACAACGCGGTGCTTGTCCTGGGCTGACCCTTATGGTTGATCAGAGTATTAATACAAGTTAGATGGTAAAGTTGGTTTTATACCCCATTTTAATCTGTATATAGTTGCACAGCTTTAATGTGAGTGTTAAGTTTGACAAGGTGACAGCCCTGATATGGCCTGTGTGGCAGCGGGGCTATAAACAACATGATTGGATTGGAATGGATTTATAATTCATTTACAAGACTAAACAAGTACTGTTAAAAAACTGCAGAGTCATCAAACCTTTGTGATACAATCTTTTTTTTATAGAGAGTTATTTGATCATACTTAATTAAGAGGGTAGTGGATGAAGGTTCTGGGTAAAGGAGAGATGTCAAAGGACTTCTGGCAAGCCACAACTCAAGGGAATGATGATTTGAGGTCATACAGGGTGTTATGGTAACACACCTGAAACAAACATAGAATTCAGGTAACAATTCTATCCACATTTAACCAGATACATGACAGGCACACATAGCAAATAGCTACCTTGCCATCTAGCCGAATATGAGAAAACCAAACTCCTTCATCACTCATACCAAGATGCCAAGTTAATCCTAGGGAACCAATAGAGTGCATACAATTGTAAGTCAAACAACCAAAGATTACAATAAACAACTCTCAACTGACATTATCCTAATAATGTCCACAGAACTTAGTCTATATGAAGATCTTTCACAACACTGGCTCTTATCATACTCCATGGATACTGTGGCACAAGAGAGCGAGCCTGCGCAAGCACAAGAGTGTTGCACAAGCCCAAGCGCACACATATACATAATGACTTTGCAATTTGTTGTTGTTGTGATTAGATTAATGTCCCAGCGGAGAATTCCGTGCGCACACACACACACACTCACTCTTGCACACACACACACACACACACACACACACACACACACCACACACACACACACACACACACACACACACACACACACACACACACACACACACACATTCATACATTTGCAAATGATGAAGCAAAACAAAAGCAAAGGAGCTGGAAAAATCATAAATAATGGTTACCACTCCATCACCTGTCTATCTGCATGTCTGTCTGTCTGTATGTCTCTCTCTCTCTCTCTCTCTCTCTCTCTCTCTCTCTCTCTCTCTCTCTCTCTCTCTCTCTCTCTCTCTCTCTCTCTCTCTCTCTCTCTCTCTCCAAAAGTCCTTCAGATGAGACTTTAAACTGAGGCCCTGTGTGCGAACACACGCAGAACATCTTGTGCACACGTTAAATCCTGTTCCACTTTTCGTAAGAGTAGGCCATCATGTACCGGTGGGAACAGATGACATTTACAAAACTGCATACACATGGGGACTGGACATAAAAAAGCACATGAGTGCTTATTCCATTATCCTCGATATAAAAGAATAAATCAAATCATCTCTCTCTCTCTCTCTCTCTCTCTCTCTCTCTCTCTCTCTCTCTCTCTCTCTCCTCTCTCTCTCTCTCTCTCTCTCTCTCTCCATGTGTGTGTGTTTGCCTTTCTCTCTCTTGCTCTCTCTCTCTCTCTCTCTCTCTCTCTCTCTCTCTCTCTCTCTCTCTCTCTCTCTCTCTCTCTCTCTCTCTCTCTCTCTCTCTCTCTCTCTTTTTTTTTTTGTCTTGAAGGGGTGATAGACTTGAAGGTGGGACTGATGGTTTCAAGTGTTTTGCAATCTGTTCCACATCTGATTCATTACATGCATACTGCAGATTCCTGATGTACACTTACTTAGGTACTTACAGAGTCCTCCAAGGTGCATTCAAGTGGGGGTGGGGATGGATGGTCAATGACATCAAAGGCATGCTATTATGTAGATCTGATAAGGTATTCAATGGGGGAGGGGGGAAGTGGCTATTACATAGGTTTATAATGGGCTGCTGACTGTGAGTTTTTGACACATCAACATGAGACGCATCATGAGACGGATTGATATGCTAAGGGCAGATCTGGTTTTACTTGCACTATCAATGTTCATTAGTATTATTGGTGTTTCATTCATTCATCATCATCATCATCATCATCATCATCATCATCATCATCATCATATATATATTGACTATCAGCTCAGTGGTAAACTAAAGGGCACAAGACTGCAAATTTATGCATGTGCACTGTAAAGTAACAAGCCTTTTTTTTTTCTTTACTGAAAAGTGCACATGTGTGTATGTTTAGGTGCATACCTTTTACCACCTCAAGAACTAGATCTATTGTAGGAAAATCACTGTTCCTTCTTACAAACCTTCTTACAAATAAAGGCAGACTCCTATGTAGGCAGCTTAGGTTACTCAACATCCAGGATGTACAGGAGGCTCCTCAAATCATAGAGTTGCTATGCAACCAGGACATAGGGAGAGAGCTTAGTGATTCATGCAAGGCAAAGTGAGAGGTTTAGTTCCTTTCCAGACAACATGGGCTGCTGTACACCCAGGAGGTACAGTAATGGGTTATGCCTACACTAAAACCATCGGCTGCTGTACACCCAGGAGATATGGTAACAGGTTATGCCTACACTAAAACCATAGGTTGCTGTACACCCAGAAGGTACAGTAATGGTTTATGCCTTCACTAAAACCATTGGTTGCGGTACACCCAGGAGGTACAGTAATGGGTTATGCCTGCACTAAAACCATTGGTTGCTGTACACCCAGGAGGTACAGTAATGGGTTATGCCTACACTAAATCTATGGGTTGCTGTATATTCAAAAGGTACAGTAACAAGTTATGCTACAATAAAACCATGGGTTGCAGTACACCCAGGAGGTACGGGGCGTGGAGTCAGAAGTGACCTGCTGCCAAGGTTAAAGAAAGTGCAGACCACAACCACAGGTACACAAACAGACCTGACCTTGTTTGTTTATACAGCACACCTGACACTACTCAAGTTGAACACTTTCTTTCTAGAAACGGGGGGAGAGGTGGTACAATTCGAAAGTTATAGTGCGCAAAGAGTGCACACTATAACACACTCCCCAAGCTTTTAAAATGTAATGTTCTCATTGCACGCTTAAAGTTCACACAAACAATAGCCAAATTGGCATGGTTAACACTTTCTCCTCTGACAGAGAAACTGACAACAAGCCAACCAGAGAAACTCCTAGAAACAATGCTCGTGAAAACTCTCACATCTGCCAATTAGGCCTGTACCCATTAGTTAGGCCTACTTCAAAACCATTGCTTTGACAAGTAGCTTCAAAACTGATAGCACTAGACTTTAAAAAAATAATTTTTTTAAAAGTTTGCCATACTCGTCATACTCTATCTTCTTCATCATAGCCTCCTGAGTTACTGCTACCATTAACAAATACAAAAGGTCAATTACATATGCCAACCAACATAATCATATAACCATAGTAATACAATGACTGTTTCCTGCAAAATTAAACCATTTGCAACATAAAAGTAAAATGCAACAAAAATTGTGATGTATAAACAACCCTGAAAAGGAAAGAAGAAAACATTCATAGTTACTATAACTAAAAATGCAAAGTTAGTAACCACAACCACACACTGTCAGTTAATTAAGCACAGGCAGCAACCTGAATAGTAATTATGATTGTTCCTACCTGCCATAGACCTGTCTCTGCATGGCAAAGGCTCTTTCCTGAACCACTTTCCTCTGTCAGGAACCTTATGGGACAAACCCACATCAGACCTTGAAAGTCCATGCCTTTCTCCTTCCAGGGGGGGTGGGGGGAGAGGTGGTACAATTAAAAAATTATAGTGTGCAAAGTGTGCTCACCATAACACTTGCATTTTATGCGTTTAAACTTACATTCCAACAAAGTTGTTTTGTTGAGTTTTTAACCTTTTTTCTTTACAGTAAACATGTTCTCAGATTTTTTGGAAATTGTCAACATTAAACTTTTTTTAAAAGAGATTTTAAAAAATTGTTCACATTGAACTTGTTTTCAGAGATATGTTTTAAAAGGTTGACATTTATTAAACTTGTTTTCAGAGATGTATTTTAAACTGTTGACATTTATTGAACTTGTTTTCAGAGATGTGTTTTAAACTGTTGACATTTATTATTAAACTTGTTTTCAGAGATTTGTTTTAAACTGTTGACATTTATCAAACTTGTTTTCAGAGATTTGTTTTAAACTGTTGACATTTATTAAACTTGTTTTCAGAGATTTGTTTTAAACTGTTGACATTTATTATTAAACTTGTTTTCATAGATTTGCTTTAAACTGTTGACATTAAGCTTGTTTTCAGAGATGTTTAGAAATTGTCCACATGAACTTTTCCCCAACTCTGCACATGTTTCCATGCACCAAATTTGGCCCCTGAGCTGATGCATTGCATGCTGCTGTTTGGAACAGCCAGGATTCTCTCCTGACAGCATGGGAACAAATGACATGATTTACAAAAACTGCATACACACAGGGACTGCATGTAAAAAAGCACACAAGTGCTTATTCCATTATCCTCTATATAAAAAATTTAAATGCACCATCATGTCAAGAACATTAAAACAAGTCCTGTACGCAAACCGTTTTGGTCAAATCAAAGTAACTGGTCTTACAGCTTAGAGGAATATTCTCATGGTCTTTCACGAACTCAGTGTTTAGGTGCTACCAGATGTTCATTGTCACTAACAACGGGAAAACAGAGAACTCTCTACTTTGGATTTTTCCAGTCTGTTTCACCTGCACTCAGTTTGTGGTGTGTTGTTATGTGGCTGTTGTCAAAAATGAGACAGGCTCAAAAGATATAATAATGTCTAGTTTCAGTTAAACCATCTTTAGCCAGTTTAGTGAGCTACAATTTGCTTTAAAACAACAACACACATGCAGTTTTTACCATCTACTATTATTGCAGAAAAAAGGGCTGTGCAGTGTTGGCTTTTCTTTGTTTTGCTTCAATACGCAATCGAACAAAGTAGTCAAGGTGGTTTCTATTATGAATAGATAAATGAATAAATCTGTGAAGAAAAAAGTAAGTCTTTTTTTAAGCTTCAAGGCTTACTGAATATCTTACCCATGATAATTTTTTTTTTAGTTTTATTTAATAAAATAAATAGATATTTATCATCTTATCCATGATAATTATTTATTTTTTTGTATTCAATAAAATAAATAATTATAATCTTACGTATGATAATGATCTAGTTATATCATTAAATAAAATAAATAAATAATCATCATGGATAACATATTTAGTAAATCTTGAGGCTTAATAAAAAAATAAAAAAAAAATTTTAAGTCTTCAGCTTGAGCCAGTCCCATTACTACTACTGGAAAACTGCAGAAGTCAGCAGGGAGTCACGTGCTGTTGCAGCTTGCAGCAGGAGAGAAGATGTTTAGATGTTGTTTCACTTTAAACTTGTTTTCAGAGATGTTTAGAACTTGTTCACATTAAACTTGTTTTCAGAGATTTTTTTAAAAATTGTTCAAATTAAACTTGTTTTCAGGGATTTTAAGAAATTGTTCAGATTGGCTTTAGAGATTTTTTAGAAATTGTTGACAAACTACTTTTTAAGGATTTTATAAATTGTTCATATTAAATTTGTTTTCAGAGATTTTTTGAAATTGTTCACATCAGACTTATTTTAGGAGATGTTTAGGAATTGTTCACATTAAACTTGTTTTCAGAGATTTTTTTTTTTATAGATTGTTCAAATTAAACTTGTTTTCAGAGATGTTTAGAACTTGCTCACATTAAATTTGTTTACGTTTTCATATATGTTTAAAATTGTTCTCATTAAACTTTTTTCAGATTTATTTTTTTTAATTGTTCAAATCAAACTTGCTTTCAGAGATTTTTTTTTTAGTTGTTCAAATCAAACTTGTTTTCAAAGATTTTTTTTATTGTTGTTTTCAGAGATTTTTTAACATTAACATTGTTTCAATAAAATTTTCATAAACTTGTTTTCAGAGACTTTTAGAAATTGTTCAAATCAAATTTGTTTCAGAGAGTTTTAGAAATTGTTCAAATCAAATTTGTTTTCAGAGAGTTTTTCAATAAATTTGTTTTCAATTTTAAATCAAATAATTTGTTTTCAGAGAGTTTTAGAAATTGTTCAAGTCAAATTTGTTTTCAGAGAGATTTTAAATTTGTTTCAGAATTTGATTGTTCAAATCAAACTTGTTTCAGAGAGTTAATATTTTCTTTAGAGATAATTGTTCAAATCAAACTTGTTTTCAGGGAGTTTTAGAAATTGTTCAAATCAAACTTGTGTTCAGAGAGTAGTTTTAATAAATTGTTCGAAATTTCAAATCAACTAGTCTAGACATATTTTTAGAAATTGTTGACATCAAACTTGTTTTTCAAATTAAACTTGTTTTTAGAGGTTTTTTTTTTTTTTTTTTTTTTTTTTAACAAATTGTTGACATCAAACTAGTTTTTAGAGGTTTTTAAAAATTGCTCACATTAAACATGTATTGAGAGATTTTTTGAAATTGTTCACATCAAACTTGTTTTTGGAGATTTTAAAAAGTGAATTGTTCACATTACACTTGTTTTTGGAGATTTTAAAAAACAATTGTTCACTTTAAATCTGTTTTTAGAGGTTTAAAAAAAAATGTTTATGTTTGAACTTGTCTTCCAGGATTTTAACAAAATCTTTACATTAAACATGTTTTTAGAGATTTTTTTAATAAATTGTTCGTGTTGAATTTGTTTTTAGAGATTTTTGGACATTGTTCACTTCAAATTTCTTTTCATAGAGATTTTTTTGAATTGTACTTATTGATTTTGTCTTAAGGAATTTTTTAAATTGTTGACAGGTATTTGGGATGTATTGAACAATTATTTTAATAGATTTCATTCTGTTGCTAGATTTATGAAACGCAAAAAAAAAATTTTTTTTTAATTATAAAATTAAAATATTGTTGGTTATCACTGTGCAACTTTTTTTTTTGGGGGGGAGGGGGGGGGAGTGCGTGTGCATGCATGTGTATTTGTTTATTTGACAGAGAGACAGACATAGAGACAGAAAAAGAGAGAACTGAACACTGAAAGTATAATTGTCATTTCTGACTTAATAGGGCTTTTGACACAAGGTGTGATAATTTCTTGCTGTATGATAACTGATAAAAGCGATTCCTTCAAATATATAAAGACAAAGAGAGAGAGTCATTCTCTTAATGGTGAGAGGAGCTGGGCTGAATATCTATATCAGGGAAAAATGCAGGCATGGACACACACACACACACACACACACACACACACACACACACACACACCACACACACACACACACACACACACACACACACACACACGGTGCAGGAACTCATACTAACACAGTGGGAGAGAAGGAGAGAGAGGGAATGTTTGTTGTGTGTCTCTGCATGTTTGTAAGAGCACATAATTATAATATGAACTGGATGGAATGTGTGTATGGGTTAAGAGTGTAAGGTGTCTCTGACCAAGGTATTTGTTTGTTTATTTATTTATTAATTCTTTTGTAATCAAGGATAAAGGAATAATCAGTCAGGTACTTTTTTTACATCTACTCCCTGTGTATAAATATGCAGTTTTGTTAATCTTAGCATCTGTTCCCACGGCACACAATGGCCTACTCTTTCAAAAAGCGCATGCGGGGCCTAGGTTTATAGTTTGGTCTGAAGGACTTTTGGGAGAGTAGAGTCTGCACTGATTTTAACTCCAGGGGAAAATCCCTTTCAATGGGAATTGAACCGATGTGTGTGTTGTGTGTGTGTGCGCTGCGTGCATGTGTGCATGCGCTAAAGGAAGCTACCCATGTCTACAGCCAGTGGGTGCTCACTGAGTGCCATGGATAGATATAGTTATCTTGTTGTTTTCAGCTTCAGTCTCAGGATATACACTTGTATCTTCAGATGAGCTGATTCCCTGTAGTTGGAATTTGGCTACCTGAATTGGGGGAAGGGGGATGGAGGGTCGCAAATGCAAAAAGTTCAACATTGGAGAACCTCAGAGCCCAAACTGAGGAATGAAAAAAAAAAGATGAATTAATAAATCAAAGCCTTTGTGTAAAACACATTTGGTGACACATCAAAGAGCCCACAGCAACAATAAAATTATGGTTTGAAATTACTTTGTCTCTGTCTGTTTGTCTGTCTGTCTCTGTCTCTGTCTGCCTGTCTGTCTGTCTGTCTGTCTGTCTCTCTGTCTGTCTCTCTGTCTCTGTCTCTGTCTCTTCTCTCTTCTCTCTCTCTCTCTCTCTCTCTCTCCTCTCTCTCATCTCTCTCTACTCTTCTCTCTTCTATTGCACTTAAATACTCATGCATGTGTGTGTATGCATGCACACTGGCACTCCCCCCACGTGCGCACACACATACATGCACACACACACACACACTCACACACCTGGACATCAACCAAATATGTGCTCGCATGCAGGTGCCCTCTCACAATCACACCACACACACACACACACACACACACACACACACACACACAAAATACAAAAAACAAAAATACAACAACAACAACCAAAAAAACCCCAAAAAACAAACAAACACACACACACACATGCACACACACACATGCACACACACACGCACACACACCTGGACATCAACCAAATATGTGCTTGCATGCAGGTGCCCTCTCACAATCTGACACACATACATGTTCACTCATTCAGATGGACTTATATAGTACACTTGGTTTTTGCTATTATTTTGTGATTATATTTTCCATGTGTAATAAAACTTTTGTGAAGAGACGTATAATTGAAGACCACAGCAACTAATATAGTTGTCCTGGGCAAAATTATGTAGACAAAAAAACTCTTGTAGGGGAACAAACAGCTTATGTAGACAGGAAAAGTGGTTTTGGCTGTTCTTTTTTTTTTCTTTTTTTTTTAAATTCTAAAAAGGGCCTGTGGTACTCTTCAGGTGTCAGTCTTTCTCAGGAGAAAAGCAAGCTGAATTTTACACAAAACAATCTGAAGTGACTCAAAGTAAGGAAGGCATGCACTCGCCAGAGTGGTTAGTAGTAGTAGTAGTAGTAGTAGTAGTGGTAGTTTCTATCAAGGTTAATGGAATAAGCACTCATGTGCTTTTTTTCATCCAGTCCCTGTCTGGATACAGTTTTTGTAAATCTTGTCATCTGTTCCCACCAGCACACAATGGCCTACTCTCACAAAAAGCTGAATAGGATTTGCGTGTGTATGTGCGCGAATGCATACACACACACACACACACACACACACACACACACACGATAATAATAATGATGATGATAATAATAATAATAATAATAATAATAATAATAATACATGGAATTTATATAGCGCTATATGTGGCAAAAACAAATCAAAGTGCTTAAAGCCCATGTAGTTAAATATCAGAAAAAGCATGGAGGTACCTCTGACTGACCCAGCTAAATTGGTAGATTCAATTCCCAACTGTGTCCTCAAAGTTGGAATGTGGCTACCTTAATGGTGTGTGTGTGTGTTTGGGGGGGGGGGGGGGTCTTGTCACTATTGGTATGATTACTTTTAATAGCTATAATATAGGTACATTTTGATACAGAACAGTTGTTTGTGGTTTGAAAGAAGGGGGGGGGGGGGGGGGGGGTTCTTATCACTCTTGTTGTTGTTTTTCTCCACAAAAATTAACTTGGTCACTGAATTGAAATATATAGAATTATTTTGATTGTAATGTAAGTAGTTTGTGTGTGTGTGTGTGATGTGTTTTTTGTGTGCGATGTAACACTGTGTGTTTATTGTGTGTTGTTGTGTGTGGGAAAGGGGCTCTATGTTTTTGTTGATTGTATAGTTGTTTTACATGCAATTTCTGGGACATATAATCCTTGGATGAACCACGTGATTACAGATTTCAAGACTAAAAAAAAAAAAAAATGCAGCGTGGGATTCGAACCCACGCTCGAAGAGACTGGTGCTAAACCAGCGCCTTAGACCGCTCGGCCACGCTACCTCGTGATGAAAGGGGCCACAAATAAGTTAAATATAGTAAAATTCTATATACTAATGAGTCCGCATGGCAATCTCCTTTCAGCAGCTGTTTCTCTACAACATTTTTTTTTTTAATATCACATCTTGATTTTTATTGTGTTGTACAAAATGGCAAAATGCATAAAATTCTATATGTATGCCTGCATTACTACGTTGTTCATCTTAGTTACCAAAGCAAAGCGACGTGTCAACAGGAGCGTAATGACGTCATATTCGGTAGTCTCCGCCATTTTCCCGATACTTTTTACGTTGGTCACTCAGTCAAAAATTTGGGTATTTCTATGTACAGTAAACTCTGAATATGCTTAAACAGTGACTAAACCCTCCTGTCTTCGTTAATATTAGCAGTGAAGCGCTGTAGGGTACCAGAACACAACCTTCTGTATTTGTAATTTATATTGTGCCAATCTCTCATCAGTGGTAGCGTGGCCGAGCGGTCTAAGGCGCTGGTTTAAGGCACCAGTCTCTTCGGAGGCGTGGGTTCGAATCCCACCGCTGTCAGTTTTTTTGTTTATTCTTATGTTATTGTCCCTCGTCCACCTATCCAGATTTGCCTGTAAAGCAATGAGTTTTAGTTCTAAACAAAACGATGCCAGTTTCGGTTTTTTTTCATTATCTGTTTTTTTAACTTTAATTTAGAACAGCAATTTCCCTTCACCTACCCCATCCTTTATTAAGAAAGCAACAACAACAACAACAAAACAAAACAAAAACCTTTATTTGAACAACTATGCATAGTATATTAATAAATACATACACTTTGAAGTACATTTCTTTTTCTTCCACAAATACGAACTCAATGTTGTCAAGAATGACTAATGAATACTATCGGAAATAACATGTAAACTATGTTCAAAGAATTTGAAATAATTACATAACCAAAAACACGTTTATTCGATGGTATTGTGTTGATATATATCTAGCGACATGGTTCAGTAATCAGTAATGATTTTGTTTATTGACATCATGTAAAATCCTCCATATAGGCTAACCCTAAAGGGATGACAAGAAATAAAGCATTTGAATTTGAATACTTTCAAGAATACTTGAATACTTTCACCTCCCTGACACAAACAGGACTGAATTATAAAAAGAACTATTAAAAACAAGAAAAACAGTCATGGCTGCCAGATGACCAAGTTTATCAACATGTTTCCATTCGGCCTGGACCTACTGCAGGAGGGGGGGGGGGGGGGGGGGGGGGAGGGGTCAATCAGAATCCAAAGCAATCTAAATTTTCTTATCAGCTCCAATCTAAAAATTGTTTATCAGCCCCGAAAGCAACCTAACTTAACACAAGTCCTGTGTGGTCTAGTGGTTAGGATTCCTGGCTTTCACCCAGGCGGCCCGGGTTCGATTCCCGGCACAGGAACTTCTTTTTTTTTTTTTTTTTTTTTTACTTCCCCCAGTTTCAATCCGATTCTTGTCCCTGACCACTGATCAAAATTGATTTCCAATTTTATTGACTCATCTCTGACTCTAGTGCTGGTCTTCCGCTGTTTTGGGATATGATAAGGTTCTTCATTTCCATTTTACTTCATCTTTTTTTTGTTGTTGTTAATGGGAGTACATGTACTATGTAGGGTAAATCCTTGAATGTGCCATTTTCTTTGTTATTCCGTGTTGTGTGTTTCGTGTATGTGTGTGTTTTTGTGCGCGCGCTCGCGCGCGTGTGTGTATGCATCGTACTGCACTGCACATTTTTTGATGATATTGCTTTTATTTTACATTTATTGTCTGGCTATGTAATATGCTGTGTATTGTATGCGCATACATTCTTCCTTATGGTTTTTTTTTTGTTTTTTTTTTTGGTGCTAGTCCAAATTTTTCACGTTCATATGTAACCTATTTAAATTGATTTGATTGTACAGCGCGGTGAGCCCATGTTTTGGGGATTTCGCGCTATATAAGTCTCCATTATTATTATTATTATTATTATTATTATTATTATTATTATTATTATTATTATTATTATTATTATTATTATTATTATTATTATTATTATTATTGCTGTTGTTGCTGTTGTTGTTGTTATTATTGTTGTTGTTATTGTTACTGTTGTTGTTGTTATTATTGTTAATCATCGATTTACTGCATTATCTGGGGAAGAAGGGGTTCCAACTTTAAAACACCACTTTTTTTCCCCAAAAAACTGAACCTACTGATTTTTCTGTACTTGCAAACAAATTAAGACGTCACTGTGTAGAGTTTACATATTTTTTGTTATGCATTTCGTAATCACAATACCAGTTGAAGGGGCGGCACAGAAATGGGAAAGAACAAAAAGAAAAAAAAACTGATCGAAAGTCCAGGGGGAAAACGGAGCACACAAGGCCCCTCCAAATCTTCATTTCAACATCAACTGATCACAAAGAGCTAAAGCAGCTTAACATCCACCCCCCCCCCCCCCCCCCTCCCAAAGAAAAATCACAACAACAACAAAACAGAATGAACATACACACAGACACACAAAAGTGTGCGCACACTTTGCCAATACATACAAGCACAAGGTTTGGGGGGTGTTTTTTTCCATACAAGCACAAGTTAGCATGACACATTTGTAAATTATTTTGTTAGGAACCCACTTTCAATCTTTATGTCCACCTTTTACAGAGGTCTAATCATTTTATTCGAATAATCTGAATGCTGATTGCTATTCATAATAAACCTATTACCTTGCCACAGGCTATTCCCTTTTATTGAATAAAAAAAAAAAATACACACACACACACACACACACACACACACACACACACACACACACACACACACACACACACACACACACACACACACACATATATATACATATATATTTTTTGGGGAGAGTGGAGTCAGCACTGATGTTAACTCCAGTGGAAACAAGTGGAGAAGGTTACAACTATCAACAGGCCACGGGTATGTGCACATCAGTGGTCAGGATAGCCTAGCGGTTAGAACATTGCGCTTGCAATCTGACAACCTGGGTTCAAATCCCGTTCAAGGGGATTTTTCCTCTGGAGTTAACATCAGTGCTGACTCCACTCTCCCCAAAAGTCCTTCAGATAAGACTATAAACCGAAGTCCCGTGTGTGAATGCATGAAGAACATCTTGCGCACACATTAAATACTGTTCTGCTTTTCAAAAGAGTAGGGTTTTATGTGCCGGTGGGAACAGAGGACAAAATTAACGAAACTGCATAGGCTACACACAGGAACTTGATGTAAAAAAAAAAGAAGCAAATGAGTGCTTATTCCGTTATCCTCGAGATAAAAGAATAAACAGATAAATAAATTTAAGTATGCTGTGTTATGGTGTGTGTTATCTATTTATTTATTCTTTTATATCAAGGATAATGGAATAAGCCTCATGTGCTTTTTAAAATTTTACATCCAGTGTGTGTGTGTGTGTGTGTGTGTGTGTTGTGTGTGTGTGTGTGTGCATGAGCACAGTAAAAAACAAAAACACAAACAAAAAAAACCCAATTGAGATCATTTAGGTACTGCAATCATGTCACTAAGCAGACTGTCATTTATTAGGAGGGTGGAGGTCTTGCATAAAATCAGCTTTTTCTTAATAATATTCGTGTGTGTGTGAGTGTGTGTAAGGCATACACACATGTCTGAGTGAGTGAGTGAGTGTGTGCGTGTGTGTGTGTGTGTGTGTGTGTGTGTGCGCATCTGTGTGTTCAGATGATCGAGCAGTAAGTAGTTAGTACAAACCTGTTTACAACAGACCGGATTTGATGGCAGAACATGGATCAGAGGAATAGTGTAGGATCAGCAGCCATTTCTTGACAAGTGGCGTTGGTGGGTGACTGAGCTGCAAAACCTGAACTTTGTATGCATGTGTACAGGCGGTTGGGAGGAAGAATTGCTGAGTTTTGAATGTCATGATCAGATCTGCTGGTAGCTGAGGATGCGAGGTTAAATCTCTGCTTGGAGTGTCCGTTTCTTTGTGTTGGTGGTTTCTAAGCTAGAGGTTTGAGGTTCACCAATTTTGCGTATGTGACCATTTTTACCCACCATAAAGGTAGGCACTGTATGCCTTCACGGATGGGTGTCCATTTTAATTAAAGGGGAGTTTACGTCTAGACCACCAATCCACATGAAAACACTTGCTATCCACAAATGTCCGAATGTATCTTTTACATGCACTTAATGTGTGTTGCACATGGGACCTCAGTTTATTGTCCGACTCAGACTAACCACCCAGACTGCCAGTGAAGTCTAGTAAATGGGGAAAGCTCCAGCACAAACAGGCATCGAACCAGCACTTTCCGCTTTTTTAGGCTGGTGTGTATCCTAGACTTTCATCTTTTGTCCACAACTTTCTAGACCCTTTTGTTATTGAAAATACCAGTTAGAAGCTATAGGGTGATTTTATCCCTGTATGTGAATGTTTTCCCAAGAACTGCAGAATAGAAAATAAGCTTTGATATCAGAATTCAGTTACTTGTGATAGTCTGTTTTTCATTGTATATGACAACACTAAGCCGTGTAGTCCGTTTTTCATTGTATATGACAACACTAAGCCGTGTCTTCACAACAGTACATTTTTCGTTTCTCTATCACCATGGTCTAACAAGAATTAATACTGTTGTCAACTTGTGAATCTTTGGAATGTCACAATCAGAGCTTCTTTTCATTTTAGTGGAGATAGTGTACTTATTTTATTTGACATTCTGTATCACCATTATCTTAAAAGACATCAGTCACTACTGGGTTGTTTTGTTGCCAAAACATCTCAGAATTAATTTACTTTCATGGTTTCTGCCACTGTGAAGCTTTCTTTCTCTTCTTCGTGGTATTGTAGAATGTGTGTGTGTGTTCTTGCTTTATTAATTTTCTTCTTTTATTTCAAGGATAATGGAGTAAGTCAAATTTTCATTTCCAGATGGAACATTGAATAAGCATTGATTTGCTAGCATTGTGTGTGTGTGAGTGTGTGTGTGTTTACATCAAGTCCCATGTGTCATCAGTTTAGTAAATTTGGACATTGGTTTACTCAGGCACAAATGGCCTACTCATTCCAAGTGCAGAACAGGTTTAACATGTGTGCAAGATGTTTTGCATGAGGTCACATGGGACCTAGGTTTAGTCTCATCTCATGAACATGTGTGTGTGCGTGGAAGGTGGAGGAGGGAGGGGAGGGATGGGGAGGGAGAGGGGGAGAGAGAGAGAGAGAGAGAGAGAGAGAGAGAGAGGGGTGTGTGTGTGTGTGTGTTTTGTGAATGAGTGTTTGGGCATTGAGCATATACGCACACAGATCCCTGGGCAAATGGGCAAGAGGTGGGTATACACTGTCTATGTGAACCTGTAACTTGTCAGCTTTGTGGTTTGATAAAGATCAAAAGAAGTGTGCCTTACAATCAACGACATGTGTACGACTATATCTATAAAAGACTGAAGCACTTTGTCTCATTTCTGGTATGAAAGAACTGTACATCACCAAAATGAAGATGTGTCAATTTTCAAAAGATCACATCTTTTTCTTAACTTCTTGGTATGAATGTAATCCATATGTATATTTTTCTTTTAAACTGACCACCTGGTCGCAACAGAAAGTACAGAGAAACTCATTTCAATCAGGAATGATACACAAACACAGAAGTAAAAAGAAAACTGCAACACAGTTTATTGTTCATAGCAACATACCAAAAGACAATGCCCGTTCTTTTCTTTCTACACCCCCTCTCCCACCCACCCCCCAAAAAAAGAAACAAAAGATACAATGTAATTCTAAACTATAAACTAGTTGGGAGTCCTTGATAATGACCCCCCCCCCAAAAAAAAAAAAAAAAAAATTTAAAAAAAAGAGAGAAAAAATAAAAACCCATTCAGTTATTCCACGAATGAAGGCAATTCATTCATAAGTCTATAACTTGGTTTCCAACTGGTTATAAATGCGGTACAAGGAATCCAAACTCTTGCCCTGAATTGTCTTTGTCAACTAGTCTGTGTAATAATCACAGGCAACGTTCCCAAACTGATAAATACACCAATATTGGAAGCTTGAATTAAATCACAAACTGGACAATGCTAATGAAAGAGAAAAGATGCAGGCACACACACGCAGCGCTCACAGCCTTCCAGTAATGAATGCACACTGATCCATGATGATACCACTCATCCGTATTTGAAGCTGGATTGCATTAGGACTTTGGAGAAAAAAAAAAGGGGGGGAGGGGATGGGTAAATGGTAAGTCCAATCATTATCATCAATCCTCATCCCAATCTTTGTTCTCTCTGGCCTTAGGTCCACCAGCAGGCTTGGCCATGATGATCTGAAAACAGACAGGGGACAGACACATAAAATGTGCACAGCAAATTATCACTTGTTGTCACTAATAGAATGGCAGCCTGAGCTACATAACAGGAGGCTTGTCTAAAAATGTAAAAAAAAAATAATAAAAAAAAGGGAAAAAAAAAAAATAAATTTTTAAACAATTATTGGCACACACAAATTAAACACATCTTACCTGACAAAATCCAGCAAAAAAATATTAGTAATGATCTTTAGTGCACATATCCATGCACATCCTTGGACAAAATCCATAAAAAGTACTTGGGGAAAAAACAAACAACACCAAAAAAAAGCAAAAAAATTTTGAAAGTTGTCTACACCCCCCTCCTCCACCTCGTTTGCCCCCCCTCCCTCCAAAGGTAGATGAAGCATTACCTGGTCCACCTTGAGGACAGTGCAGGCAGCCACAGCGGCAAACTTGAGGCCCCAGTACTTGGTGAGGTACAGGTCCACTATGTTGGCCTGCTTGGCATCCAGCACATTGCCAGAGTCCTGAAACATGCACACACACATTGCATGAGTCCTGAAACATGCACACACACATTGCACGAGTCCTGAAACATGCACACACACACACACACACATTGCCAGAGTCCTGAAACATGCACACACACATTGCATAAGTCCTGAAACATGCACACACACATTGCATGAGTCCTGAAACATGCACACACACACACACACATTGCCAGAGTCCTGAAACATGCACACACACATTGCCAGAGTCCTGAAACATGCACACACACACACACATTGCATGAGTCCTGAAACATGCACACACACATTACATGAGTCCTGAAACATGCACACACACATTGCATGGGTCCTGAAACATGCACACACACATTGCATGAGTCCTGAAACATGCACACACATTGCCAGAGTCCTGAAACATGCACACACACACTGCATGAGTCCTGAAACATGCATGCACACACATTGCCCGAGTCCTGAAACATGCATGCACACACATTGCCCGAGTCCTGAAACATGTACACATTGCCAGAGTCCTGAAACATGCACACACACATTGTCAGGGTCCTGAAACACGCACACACACATTGCAGGAGTCCTGAAACATGCACACACACATTGCATGAGTCCTGAAACATGCACACACATTGCCAGAGTCCTGAAACATGCACACACATTGCAGGAGTCCTGAAACATGCACACACACATTGCCAGAGTCCTGAAACATGCACACACATTGCCAGAGTCCTGAAACATGCACACACACATTGCAGGAGTCCTGAAACATGCACACACACGTTGCCAGAGTCCTGAAACATGCACACACATTGCCAGAGTCCTGAAACATGCACACACATTGCAGGAGTCCTGAAACATGCACACACACACACACACACTGCATGAGTCCTGAAACATGCACACACATTGCTAGAGTCCTGAAACATACACACACACACACACACTGCATGAGTCCTGAAACATGCACACACACATTGCACAAGTCCTGAAACATGCACACACACATTGCCAGAGTCCTGAAACATGTACACACATTGCCAGAGTCCTGAAACATGCACACACATTGCAGGAGTCCTGAAACATGCACACACTTTGCCAGAGTCCTGAAACATGCACACATTGCAGGAGTCCTGAAACATACACACACATTACGGGAGTCCTGAAACATGCACACACATTACGGGAGTCCTGAAACATGCACACACATTGCCAGAGTCCTGAAACATGCACACACATTGCAGGAGTCCTGAAACATGCACACACATTGCAGGAGTCCTGAAACATACACATTACGGGAGTCCTGAAACATACACACACATTACGGGAGTCTTGAAACATGCACACACATTGCAGGAGTCCTGAAACATACACACACATTACGGGAGTCCTGAAACATACACACACATTACGGGAGTCCTGAAACATGCACACACATTGCAGGAGTCCTGAAACATACACACACATTGCAGGAGTCCTGAAACACACACACATTACAGGAGTCCTGAAACATACACACACATTACGGGAGTCCTGAAACAGACACACTTTATCCACAGCTTCTGGGCACTGCCAGACAACATCACTACCACTTGAATGGTGGTAGTGGCCCCAACCAGAAAGTAAAAGGTCACAAGTTTCATTCCCAAATTAACTCAGACTTTCCTCACATCCTCTTGACCTTATGAGGTGGTAAAGATGGCAGTTTATGGGTCACATCATTAACTGAGGATCTTCAAAGACCAATCAATAACAATAATGAAAAAAAAAAAGAACTTCAGTCTCAGAAATACACATCTTCAAACCAAAAGAAAAAAAAAAATCCTCTTTTTAAAAATTTCATGGCAAGAACTAAAGAGCTTCACATCTAGTAGCTTTTTTGTTGGCTTAAATAAAACCAAGTTTAATTTAAATATTAAAATAAAGTTCCCACATTCCACCTTGAGGATCATTGTTTATTTTCTCCAACTGTAAGAGCTATTTTGTGAAAAAAAAACCAACAAAAAACCCCCTGAACCTTGGCAAAATACTGTAGAAAAAGATCACTCTCACAGGAAAACGCACAGAGAAAAAAGGAGAAGAAGCTACTCTGAGGCTGTGCATTCTCGCCAGGGAAAACAGCCTGAATTCACTCTTGAAAAAGCTACCATTACTAGTAATACTGTCCAATACAACACAACACAATATAGTCAAGTACAATACAAAATACAGAGCACTACACCACCAGAACACACCACAAAACAAACGACCATGCAGTAAAGAGTGTGGAATACAACTTACATCCACGTCCACACCACCGTTCTGCTTGCCCTCCTGATGGGCTGCATACAGCCTGGACAGCACATCTGTGGCCTGCAACACACACACATCATGGGCATTACCACAAGCTGCTCAAGTAATGCAATAATTGCACTGTGGAAACATCTACTTACACTGTGGAGACATCCTGCTTACACTGTGGAAACATCTACTTACGCTGTGGAGACATCTACTTACACTGTGGAGACATCTACTTACACTGTGGAGACATCTACTTACGCTGTGGAGACATCTACTTACGCTGTGGAGACATCTACTTACACTGTGGGGACATCTACTTACACTGTGGGGACAACTAATTACGCTGTGAAGACAACTATGGTCACTAACCCCCCCCCCCCCCCGCCCTTCACTACCTCCAGTTCCAATGTAAAGAGCTACCTGAACATCCTTTCACTGCAACAGGACTCCTTATGTCATTGGAGGAAACTACATTTTCACGAAGTTTTCTGTTCAGCTTGTCATAACTACAGCAGGAAAAAAAAAAAAGGTGATGTTTACTGAAAAACAAATGCACGAACGATTTGCTCTCCCCTTCCCCTCTTTTTCAATTCATCATTCACCAGAAAAAAGGTTTTAAAATTGCTAAGTACACTACATAGCATTGCATTTGTTCATTTTTTAAAACATCAGCTGTCAAAACACAACAGCAACAATCAATCAAACCATATAAAAACAGCTTCAGCAAAACAAAAATAACATCCACCCCCCCACCCCCTAAAAAAAAAACCCCATCCACATTATGACCAACAAGACAAAACAAAACTTTAAAGTACTCAACCAAACAAGGCATAACATCCCCCCCCCCCCCCCACCCCCCCAAAAAAAAAACCCAAAGAAAGAAGAAAAGCTTCTCCTCACCTTCATGCCGGCATTTTCTGCCAGAGCGCGGGGAAAGACTTCCAGGGATTCTGCAAACTTCTTCACTGCATACTGTTCCAGCCCTGGCAAACTCTGCGAAACATGTCACACCTCCGTGTCACTCACACAGTCATTGGGGAGAGAGAGAGAAGAGAGAGAGAGAGAGAGAGAGAGAGAGAGAGAGAGAGAGAGAGAGAGAGAGAGAGAGAGAGAGAGAGAGAGAGAGACAGACAGACAGACAGAGAGAGAGAGAGAGACAGAGACAGACAGACAGAGCATGTCAATGACAGGTAAATTTTGTATTTCCTTGGCTAGAGCTCTGAGGTTCACCAATAGTGAGGTTTTTGTGTGTGCCCCTGTTTTTTGCCCATCATGTAAGGTAGCTGCTTCTAGGATGATGTCTTAACATGACACCACTGTGAACATGCTTTTTTTATGAGGATTTTTATGGTTCATCTGTTCTTACCAGCACAAACTGCCTACTCTTCCAAAATGCAAAGTGAGTTTTAACATGTGTGGAAGGTGTTCTGCATGCAAGGCCCATCCTCAATATAGTTTCATCCAAAGGAGTTTTGGAAGAGTGATGTCATTACTGATGTTAACTCCAGTGCAAAAACCCCCTTGAACAGGAGTCTCAGACGAGACTCAAACCTGGGCCATCAAATTTTGACAGACTGCAATGCTCCAACCCATAGGCTCCCTCCCCTGCAACCCCCCCCCATCCGAAACGCTGTGTCACAAAGTACATTTTCATTATCTTAAACCAAAACCAGTTCAACACAAGCACATAACCAATGTGTTCACTCAGCACTGTCTGCTAACATCAGAACCCACTGCCTTGCTCATCTCACTCTCCTTCTGCGCGCTGGTTGCCAAGTCTACTACTGTCTGTCTACTCAGGCAAACCTACAGTGGTCCTCTCTCTTGATCTGCCCCCCACATTTCTGGCATCTGCGCATATGAAGAGATGAGCAACGACACCAAGAGAAATATATTTTGTTAAAACAACCCTTACATAGGCATGAAAACACTCTTCAGATGTCGAATTGGTGCTTACCTGTATAATAAATAACTCATATTTTATGTCACACATCATGGCTGGAAGACAAAAAGTGACCAACCTCTCCAAAGCTGGTGATGCGCTTGGCCAGTTCAATCTCTGTGGCTCCTGCCCCTGGCACTAACCGGTCATCCTGAAACAATACATTAGTCACTACTATTACCAACACAGGAAAAGCATGTATCACCCATCAACACTGTCTCTTCTTCTTAAAAGGAAAGAAGGCAAAAAAAAAAATTTCTAACATTGCAAAATGGTTTAGAGGCTTCTGAGCGAAGGAAGAGAAACAGGGTGAAAAGCTGATCTGAAGAGCAAAACATTATTTTTATTTCTCTGACTTCTTTCCTTTTCAAAACTGTTTGCGTTATGTGTCTACTTTAACACCCCCATCCCACCCAGCCTCCTCATGTGTGATGTTCTGATCCAGCTGTTCCCATGCCATACATTTTTATCTTTCTGCCTCCAAAAAAAAAAATCTCTCTGCCGCAAGCCATACCCAGATGCTGCATCCTCAGTCAAGTCCACAGGGAGCCCAACAATGTCTGGCTGCCGAGGGGCCACCAGCTAGAGGTTCTGCACTGCTGTTGGGCCACTTTGGTGATGTTCAGTGGTGCTTGTCTTGAGCTAGCATATGCAGGACATCACCTACTAAGTCCCCTGCTGATGACAGCAATAGCTCATTTATGGAGCTGCTGCTTCTTCTTTGTCATCCCCCTTTTCCACCAAAAAAACACCCCTTAACCACCACCAAAACCCTGTAGCCTTACTCTAGGGAGAAGGACAGCGCCCTATTCATTGACAAGGTGACAGAACACACCATCTACAACAGCATACCTTGGTCAGAGCTTTGAAGGTGTTGACACCATCATCCAAGGCTCGCTCGATGTCGTCCATGATGTTGTCTGTGGATCCTCGGATCACCACGGTGGAGATGGGGGTCTTTTCCAGGGCTGCACACCATTCACTTCACAGTCTGAGTGTTGTTTGGGGCCAACAGATGTTGCTCATTGTCACATGTACCACACAGCTACTGACTACAGGTAAAAGGCAGATGATCTCAAAATAGGCACACATAAGCGTTTCAAGTAATACAGGTTAGACAACTGGTGTCAGTGAATAAAGATTCACTTTTTCATGCTCCTACTGAATAGGCTGATACCCTCAATAAAAATGATGAAGTATTACTGTTGACTGGTGTTGAGGGACTTTTCATCTGACTCTGGCTGATTACACACTATTTTGAAAATCTACCCTGTAAATTGCCGCCGCTGTGGCCTAGTGGTTAGGGCGTTGTACTCGTAATCTAAAGGTTGCGGGTTCGATCCCAGCTATTCCGCTATGGCGTTGTGCCCTTGGAAAAGGCACTTTACGGCTATTTTCTCACCCCACCCAGGTGTAAAAGGGGTACCAACCTTGTGTTGGGGGTTAACCCTGCGATAGACTGGCGTCCTATCCAGGGGGGAGTCTATGACTCTCAGTCGCTTAACGCCACAGAAACCGGGATAAGCACCGGCCTGATGAGCCTTATGGCTCGGGACAGACTTTAACTTTTTTAACTAACCCTGTAAATTCATTTCATTTATCAGTATGTCAACACTACTGCTTACTATCATAACACACAACACACGACTTCACAGAATAAAATTCAAGGATTTCTCAAGGGCCTTTTTTTCTTTAGTTTTGTTTCCATAAGGTACAAAATCAGCTGGAGGCATCATTTACAGCTGAGCACTGGACAAAAAGCCGCCGCTGTGGCCTAGTGGTTAGGGCGTTGTACTCGTAATCTAAAGGTTGCGGGTTCGATCCCAGCTATTCCGCTATGGCGTTGTGCCCTTGGAAAAGGCACTTTACGGCTATTTTCTCACCCCACCCAGGTGTAAAAGGGGTACCAACCTTGTGTTGGGGGTTAACCCTGCGATAGACTGGCGTCCTATCCAGGGGGGAGTCTATGACTCTCAGTCGCTTAACGCCACAGAAACCGGGATAAGCACCGGCCTGATGAGCCTTATGGCTCGGGACAGACTTTAACTTTTTTTTAACTGGACAAAAGTTGTATCAAACATTGTTGCCCTGTAGAAGCATGCAAACCCTGTATATTCTTATTTCAACTAAAAAAAGCTTCGTGTTTTGTTTTGCTCACATCAACTGAATCTAGGTCTTTCTGATCATTGTTAACCCTCTTAGTCCTGACCCAGGATTTGCCAGGATTAAATGAATCCCTCCTCAGAATCCCGACCCAGGATCCGCCGGTACACACAGTAGTTTTCCATCATGCAGTGACCTTCACTGATTGCAAACACATGTCGGAGCAATATCAGGCCAGAGGAGTGAGAGTCTGGAAGCAATTATAGCTGCTGGTATGTACTTAGAAGGAAAAAAAGGTGAGTGAGCATGTGTGCCTGACCTGATTTTGTGATGGAATGCGAAATCTAGGGGCACTTTGTGTTCAGAGAATACAAATGCAAGAGGTATCGAAATCTCACCTTGGTTGAAGACGACCACAGGAGTTTCACCAATTTCATCCACGTAAACTGAAGCACAGTGTCCGCACTCTTCATTCCTTGGTGTAGTCTGCAAATGAAAAATTCTCTTAAAAAAAGAACCAAAATTCACTTCTGCTCTGCCTTTGAGACACAGGTTTCCAGATTGAAACTAGAAATGGCAGAATCTGGAATGTGGCAGATGACATTAATCTTGACCTGAAATACAAGGCGTGCAAGAACACACACACACACACACACACACACACACACACACACACACACACACACACACACACACAGTGCAGCTGTCTGGTTTCCACACTGTCAGTTACTCTCAGCTGCTATCCATTCCATCCCATCCCAACCCAGTCAGTGCTAATTATAGCAGGAACTGATCACACTTGGACTTACAGCTGTCTTCCTTAACCTTAAGCACTAGCCTAGAGCCACACTTTTTTGGGACTGCCTTTCTCTGTCTCTGTTCCTGCATTCTTTTTCCAGTGAGCAAAAATGTGAGCATCTACTTGTTTAGAACTACTATAACTATGGATAACTATAAATCAATAAAGAAATGGATGAGGAATTTATTCCGTCATTTTGTTCTGCATGCATGTTCTGACTGTGAAAGAACCCCCCCCCCCCCCCTTTGAATTTCTCTAAAACATGACACGATGAAGCATTCTGCATACTCACAATCTTGGGAAGAGGCGTTGCTCCTATCGACTTGCACAGACGTCGCACGTCCCATTTGGAGAGCAGACGGATGACCATGACCTTGTACTTATTGCAGTAGTGCTGGGCAAGGTCGCCGATTTTTCCTCCACTGACAATGACGTTGACCCCAGTCTCTGTGATTCCCTTGATTTGCTGTCAGACGGAAAGACATGACGACCTTCAGGAATTCATTCTTTCAACTGTCTTTCTGCTCACTTGAAAACAAACTAGAAAAAAAGGCTTGCAACTAGAAAAAAAAGGGGAAAGAAGAGAAAAAAATCAAACTCTCTTAAAACATATGCATAACACAAGAAAAAACAACAGCAAAACAAAACCCTAGCAACAACATTCATAACATACTCTGCGAAAACACACACACAAAAATCACCAAACCCTCCCCAAATCTTTAAAAACAACACCAAAAAACCCCCCAAGCAACAACAGCAACAAAACTAACCACACAACAAAACTCACAAAACATCCATCCCAGCATAAAAAATTTCAAAACAGCATAAAAAACAAAAGCATCCTACATAGCTTTGCACAGTGCTACCTTTTTCAATCCAACCCCCCTTCCCCTGTTCTTAAATTTATAGCACATATATTGCTAATGTTTGGTAGTGTGGTACATGTAAAACAAATTCCCTTTACATGCAAAAATGGGCATACTTTAAAACAAATATAAAAAAACAGCTGAACCTCCCCCCTCCTCCCTTTCCAAAAAGCCACCTCCTCTAGTTTGCTTGAAATGGTTATCCTGACATAACCAAAAACAACCAAAAAAAGTGTGGAGTGATATGAAGGCCATTCATAGCCTACCTGTTCCATCATGTCTTCCTCTCCTTTGCTGAAGGACATCAGCTCCTCAGCGTTCTTGATCAACACAGTGCCCTGAAATATACAGTTTTATACACATTTTGATCCAAACTGGAAAAGAATGGACAACAATAAATAGACTAAGCATTTTCCCATCAACTTAAAACATATAATGAATCCCCACCCCCTCAAAAAAAAGCATACACCCCACCATCATACCAACAAAATAACTTAAATTTTTTTTTTTTTTAACCTTATCCTGTTGCATACAAGAAATCTTACACTAGGCAGGAACTCTATGCTGATCTGTTCTTTCCTATTGACTGAAATCTAGGACAGTAGAGGAAGCTGGTTTAAAAATATTCAGCTGTGCCCCCATGGTCCATGCACTACAGGACAGGCGAAGGTCAAGGACACATACAGTCTCAAACAGATCATTTTTATGAAAATAATTATTAAGGCTCTTCACGCCAGATGCCTGCTTTACGTCTACTGATGGGGAGGCCAGAAAAGGAGCAGTTACTTCAGCAATACCCAGAAATGAGCAAGACATTACAGAGTCTTTCAAGCTCCTTTGATCTCGAGCACTGTCCACACAGATTACACACCCCTCACAAACTATCACAAGCCGACACACGACCCAGTCCAAGCAAGGTATCTACAGTCGTTCAAGCTCCTTTGGCCTCCAGCACTGTCACACAGACAGATACCCCCCCTCCAAACTATCACCAAGCCGACACACAACCCAGTCCTACCTTGGTCTCTGTCTGCATGCTGTCCAAGGGGCAGGTGAACACCACCACCTTGGCGTTGTTGACCCGGGTGATGTCCCCCTCCACCTGTCGCTTGAAGACCATGCCCTGGACAATGTTGCTCTGCAGCAGACCGCTGCCCAGGATCTTGCACACCCGCACATTGTCCACACTGAACGACAGCTTCTCCGTCAGCACAGACACTGCAAAAACATTGCACTGAACTATACTATGCTGTATTTTTGCGACTTGGTAATGTAATGTGGTTTTTGGTGTTCGTTATCACTTATGGCTTTGGCAGATAAGTTTGCTTGAATTTTAGGCTGCTTTCCTCTGAGAGAGCTAGTCAGCAATTGTGCAGTGCGAACCTTTCTTTTAAAAAGTATTGATTATCTCCCCTACCCTCCACCAGATGTGGGTTTTGTTTTTGTTATGTGATCCGGATAGTAGTATGTGTACACAAACTTTGTGTTTCATTCGTTCATTAAAAAATATTTACTCTTTTAATGTGCTTCTACATTGTTCCTTAAAACTACTACTACCTTTTTTTCCTTCCTCTAAACATACAGCTAGCTAGTTAGATATATAGCCAGGTAGCAAGAATAGTAAAGATTCTTTGTTTCACAGATCCATATTTGTATCATGTCTTATTTCTAGCATGGCAAAAAGCTATGATTTTTCAGAATTCAGACAAACACAGTGTTCTGTTCTCAACACATGCTTTCTCTTTCACCAACCCCCCCTCCACACACACACACGCACACACCACACAGCACACACCGCAACACGCACACACCACACACACACACACACACACACACACACACACAGCACACACGCACACACACCACACACCACACACACACACACACAACATGCACACACACACAGTGTGTCCACTGACCACAGGCATTGGTGATGAGATCGGCCAGGAAGTCTTCGTTGCCGAACTGTTTGCTCATGACAGATGTGCGAATGGCCCGCTTCACCTCATCCTTGTTGTGAAGGTTGGACACCTGACCAATCACCTGCTCTGCACACCACAATATAACACGTCAGTACTTTAGCACGATACACTCTCTCTCTCAGTGTTCGTCTCTATCTCGTGTCTGTCTTTTCTTTCTTTACTTCTTTCCCTCCGCCCCACTTACACTCTCTCCCCTTTACTCTCTTCTTTCTCTCCTTCCTAACCTTTACCTCCCCCCTTCTTTTTTCCCCATCTCTTTTCATAATTTTTGGGTTTATATCTTGTCAACACTTTTTGTTTACACACTTATGATCCATTCCGCTAAAATACTTTATATCAATGCCTACACATTTGCTTCACATGCCCCTCCACCCCCAGGGCTGGAAGAAAAAAGTTTCTGTACTTAGACTAATACCCTTGTGAAATAAAATTAATTGTTAAGTTTCACTTGTAATATTCTTGAAAACACACACATGTATACAAACCAAAACCAACCTAAACAACCCCCTCCCCCAAAAAACCACCTCACAATCCCCCCCCCCCCAAAAAAAAAAACACAAAAACAGGCTAAAGCTGAGAGGTTATGACTGACTTATCCTTTGGGTCCATGAAGCCATGGGTTCAAATCACAGCACCGTTATTTGGTGAATTTAGAGAGGGATTCTTTATGATCTCCCGGCTAACTTCAAGTGCAGACCTGCCAGTGCATTAATTTCCTTGATGTATACATGCAAACATATGCACAGTATAACATATGCACAGTATCAAATATGCATGTTAAATACCCTGTAACTCGTCTCAGCGTTCGGCAGGTTACAGTACCACTAACATACACAGCATGCGCCTGTACAATGAAATCAGCTGCTCTGAAGAATTTCACAGAGAGAGAGAGGGAGAGAGGGAAAAGGGGAGAGAAAGGGAAAGGGAAAGGAAAGGGGAGAGAGAGAGGGAGAGAGAGGAGAGAGGAAAAGGAGAGAGAAGGGGAAGGAAGGGAAAGGGAGAGAGAGAGAGAGAGAAGAGAGAGAGAGAGAGAGAGAGAGAGAGAGAGAAGGAGAGAGAGAGATCAAAGAATGTAAATCAACTGGTTACACTGCTTTATTTCTCGTGACAAGTGTTTTTGTACATACCTGGCAAGCACTCGTGAGCCTTTTTGAGAGCCATTTCATAGCCTTCGATCACTTCAGTTACAGACAGACCCTGAAACACCACAGCACTTTGGTGACCATCTTAACACACACTACTTTGATACACTCTTAAGAGGTGTGTGTGTGTGTGTGTGTGTGTGTGTGTGTGTGTGTGTGTGTGTGTGTGTGTGTGTGTGTGTGTGTGTGTGCACATGCATGTGTCTGTTTGAATGTGATTGTTTTTTTGTCAAATCTGATAAAAAAAATAATAAAAAGAATTTTGAGAAAAAGAGCAAAGTCATGTGTCCCATGCCTGTCAGTGATGACCTGAATAGACATCAGAAATCAACAGACAGACAGAGGACGGGTTAGTATAGCACAGGCTACCAAGTGATGCACTGACTGTAATACTAGGCCACCTGAGTTATGTGCTTGGAGTATCCTCCTTGTTTGTTTCTCACACATCCCCCCCCCCCCCCAATTATATTTTAAAAATACATTACCAATGCAAGCAGATTTTAACCACTCTAATCAAATTGAATTTGAGGCAGAAAATGATTTGATATCTTGTGTCATCTGCCTGTGAAGACAATCTGAATAAAGATGAGGATTCAGAGTCATACAGACAGACAGAGGACGGGTTAGTATAGCACAGGCTACCAAGTGATGCACTGACTGTAACACAGTGCACACCTGAGTTATGTGCTTGGAGTATCACATCCTTATTTGTTTCTCAAGCATCCCCCACCCACAAATTATACTTTTAAAATACATTATCAATGCAAGCAGATTTTAACCATTCAAATAAAATCCAATCAGAAGCAGAAGATGGTTTGATATCTTGTGTCATCTGCCTGTGAAGACAATCTGAATAAAGATGAGGATTCACAGTCGTAGAGACAGAGGACGGGTTAGTATAGCACAGGCTACCAAGTGATGCACTGACTGTAACACAGTGCACACCTGAGTTATGTGCTATTAACCTTCATATTTGATACTTGTCTTTCCCACTGTTGGTATCAATCTTGCTGAACTACACAAAAAGCTCTGAGCAAATTGTGTGTCCTCTACCTGTAGAAGTGACCTGAACAACGATCAGAAGTCACAGAGACAGACAGAGGACGGGTTAGTTAGCACAGGCTACCAAGTGATGCACTGACTGTAACACAGTGCACACCTGAGTTATGTGCTCATGTAATCCTCCCATTTGATACTCATCTTTCTCACTACTCAATACTGTTAAGGAAAACAACAACACCACAATAACAGAACCAAAAGCAGATACCATACACCCCATACTTCCCACCCCTGATTTTACTGCTGGTGTCAACCTTGCTGAACTATACAAAAAATTATGTGCATACTGTGTGTCCTCTACCTGCAGAAGTTACCTGAACAGAGATCAGAGGTCATATAGACAGACAGAGGACGGGTTAGTATAGCACAGGCTACCAAGTGACACACTGACTGTAATACAGAGTACACCTGAGTTATGTGCTCCGATTTCCCTCCTGTCCATATAACATTCAAACAAAACATCTAACCATATCAGCAACAAAGAAGTCTTGTACTCTTCCTTGTCAAAATGCTAGAACAGATCTGTGACACCAAAATGCTAGAACAAAACTGTGACACAAATGTACACAGAGGAAGGAGTTTGTTAGTACTTCATGCAGGGAATGCACTCATAACTCAAGTACTACATTTTTACTTTAAGATACTACTACACTACTACTATATGGGATTTATATAGCGCTGAATCTTAAGAGTACACAAATCAAAGTGCTTAACAATAATAACTGATTTTTTAAGAACCTGCCACAATACAACCTGACAAAAGGCACCAACAATTGCTCTAGGTTTCAATTCCCAGCCCTACCCTTTCTTCCCAGTTTCACTGGAAAATCAAACTGAATGTCAAGTCTTTCGGAGAAGACTCTAAACTAGTCAAACCCATGTGTTTACAGACTTGTACTTGTCAAAAGAACCCATGACAGTTAAGCAGAGGAAAGAGCAGGGAGGTGCCTCCTGACTGTCCATGACAAATTTGGTAGGTTCAATTCCAAACTGTATTCCCTAAGTTGGAATAATATCTTAATGGCGGACAAAAAACCGTGGCATACACAAATATCTCACAGTTGGTCAACCCATGAGCTCTTGCCGAGGAACAACAACAATGACAAAATACCCCAGAAAAATCTTAAGGATTTTTATATTCACCCCTTCCACAGAGCACAAATTAACAAAAGTCTTTGAACACGTATCTAGCTCACAACAAATCTAAACAATCAAAAACACACACATAATACAATAACACAAGCATAAAACCGTGCAATACAGCTTTCATTGCTGCTTTGCTTCAAATATTTTATAGCCCTTCATAACCCCCCCCCCCCCCCAGCTAAAAGTCAGATGTCATCAGCGGTAAGCAGACTTTTAACCATTCAAATCAGAAGAAGATGACTTGATATCTTGTGTCATCTGTCTGTAGAGACAACCTGAATAAAATTCAGGAGTCAGACAGACAGAGGACGGGTTAGTGTAGCACAGGCTACCAAGTGACACACTGACTGGATCGCAGCGCACACCTGAGTTATGTGCTGGTATGTAATAAATCAGATTTTCATTTTTTTGTTCCTAAAGAATGTGTAAGATGAAACAATTTTGTGATGGTGAATGGACATCATTGCCAAATGGACAGGTAAGCGATACAGAGACATTTAGTTTTTGGCATACAACCAACATAAGTGGAGGATTTTGATGATTCAGTCCTCAGTTGTAGGCATCCTTCAGTCTTGAAAGACTATGGAAATGCACTAGAGGTGTTAATTCTGGTACAGCGTCAGGTGTGGCTGGCCAGTCTGTTACAGGAATGACAGTCCCTATGGCAGAGGGCACAGATGAAGCCTGATGCTGGTTTATCTGCCTGGTCTGCAGTCTTCCTTCTCATTCTCTTTGCCTTCTACTGCTAAGCAAGTGTCTCCTCGAAATTGGAGAGACCTTTCTGCAAAGTCTGTCTCCAGGCTGACCCTCCAGGGGCTGTTGCTCCCAGTTGTTTTGGTCGATGTTCATGGCTTTTACGTCCCTCTTGCCCACATCTCTGAATCACAGCTGTGGTCTGTCTACGGGATATTTTCCCTGTACAAATTCTCCATACAGGAGGTCTTTAGGGATCAGTTAAGGGACAAGAATCAGTAAGAGGAATCCTGTTAACAGCCGAAAAAACCCACCATTCTGAGAAGTTCTTCAGCATTCTCCAGCAGAGCCCCGGCAAACACCAAGACAAAGTTGGTGCCATCCCCGCACTCCTGCTCCTGTTGCTGCGCAGCAAGAACCAGCATCTTGGCAGCAGGATGCTGCACCTCCAGCTCTCGCAGGATGGTGGCTGCATCATTGGTGACAAACAGCTTTTCCAGATGGTTGATCACCATCTTGTTCTGGCCTGAAGAACAAAACATATTTGTTACTTATGTACTGTTAATATTGTCTTGGCTATTACACACAATAAAACTGGTTTTATGCCCATGGCAGGCTTATAGTCTGGACTTGCATACTAACTGTAAAAAAAAAAAAAAAAAGATTAATTTTTCTTGAAAACTCTTTTAAGCTTGCAGAAAAATGTCTTGGAAAGACCAATTTAAAATTAAATCAAAAGTAATTTTTCAGTCTATGCAAGTTAGCTCTCCCCCCCCTTTTCCCCAAAGAAAGGCAAGGTGCCAAATTCATAAAGATTTTTTTCTGAAATTTTGTTAATTTTTTTAATATTTTGTTAAATTTCAATTTTGAACATTGATTACCATGAGGTCCATATGCAGAACGAGTTGTCCTGGCAAGTTCCTTGCATGCTTCGATATTTCTGTAGCTGGCTTCTTCCAGGCCACTGTAGTGCTGAAAAATACATATTAAATAATCAATTATCTTGACATAGTCAGAGTGTATAATAATAAAGCTATACATAGCCTATAATTTTGAACATATATTTGATTATTTCTACAGCCAAAGCTTTTTCAAATCAGAAATGCTAAATAATCCAAATGTATGAGCTTATTCACACATGTAATTGGAGGGAGGGAGGGAGGGAGGGAGAGAGAGGGAGAGAGAGAGAGAGAGAGAGAGAGAGAGAGAGAGAGAGAGAGAGAGAGAGAGAGAGAGAGAAGAGAGGAGAGAGAGAAGAGAGAGAGAGAGAGAGAGAGAGAGAGAGAGAGAGAGAGAGAGAGAGAGAGAGAGAGAGAGAGAGAGAGAGGATTCATAGTTAATAAACAAAAAGACTGCGTAAAATAATGATTTTGCTGTTGTTGTTCAACAATATCCAGATGATGAACATTATCAGATATGTCTGGAAAAAAAACACAGACAGTGAGACACACACGTCTGACCAGAGTTAATGCTGACCAGAGTTAATGCGGTGATTGTAAAGTAATAATTATTGAACTCGATTTATTATCAAATACCTAAGAAAATTGTATGATGTTCATACATTATTATTATCATAGAATTGTATGACACAAGTCTGCCAACTAAAACTAGTGCAGTGAAGTATTTTGCTAAAACATTTTATAAACGAAATTTTGAAAATCAGTATTGAGGTGAGACATAGGTCCAAAAGTGGCCAAAAACATGTTTTTTTTAGAATTAAAAATTGCTGGATGCATTTATGGAGATTTCCCTGTGTAAAATTAAAGAATTCACACCATAAAATATGTCTGTAGAAACAGGTTACTCATACTTGTTATAGACAAAAAGGCTTAGGATTTTGAAATATTGAGTTTTGGTGGACATATTGGATTGTTTCCATGGCAACGGTGCAGAAAACTGAGTACATCTTTTAATGTTATGCTTTACAAGTGATGCCCTTTCAATATTTGGCATAACTTTTATTAGTTTTAACATGGGCTTGTAAACAAAATTTCATCAGTTTCGACCCCAGTGTCCCACCTTAATCATACTATAAAACATGGTACTGGCCAAAGTTCATTCAGTCAGCTTAGATTTTCATAGTTCTACAAGCAGAGATTTACTAATTTGTGCATTCGTTCTTTGTTAAATGATCATACAGCAACTATTGTCTCATGTCTGTCATAAATATGAGCAAAAATATGTTGCAGTCATAAAGCGCCTGATATGCGAGGCCCAGAGCACTATGGCATAAAAAACAGTAAATTTCTAGCACAGAATTTCCAGAAGGTGGAGATGCTATTTAAATGCCAAAAGCCTTGAAAAGGTCCCTGGCATCCCCATGGGGCAAATTTTGTGCATTCATCATAATTCATGATTTGTATCCCCACAGGAGAAAGTTGTGCATACTAGTTTAAATCTCTAGAAGACTTCTGATAGAAAGTTTTGACAAAACTTGATAAGTACCTAATAAACAGCATACATTAAATCATAAATGGTATCAAGGATAGCACTGATGGTAAGCTTACTTGAGTACCTCAGTACTTTAAACAAATTAAAGTTGAATTTTAAGTATTATTGAGAGAATTTCTTAAATATTCAATATTCATTAACTTCCTTAATAAGTTAATCACTCTATTGGTCTTAAACTTTTGCAGAAAATTCTAACAAGGGCTGATCATTTGACTTTTGAGTCCATAAATTTGCATTTTATTCATGTCTTCAGCCTGGTGAAAGGCACTTGGAAGATGGACTGGGAAAGCCCAGCAGCAGGACTAATTTTATTTTCATATAAAATCGCTGATTTCGTTCCCCCATAAAATAACTATGTAATTTAACCAAGCAAAACTTTTTTGAAGGGGCATTCCAAAATCTTCACTATCGGTCAATGAGTGCTGCAGCAGTGCTAGTCTGTACAAGTGCCAGTCTGAGTCATGGGTGGTGCAGGGCCCGATTCACTAGCTTAAAATACGATCTACACTTATAAGTAGGCACTCTTATCTGTTTAAGAGAATACAAATGAAATAATCGATTGTCAACAAAGTACAAGTAACAGGAGAATAACTTTTTTCAACGGTTAAACCAATTTGGGTGTTCACTGGAATGTTCTGGATCTAGCAACCAAGCTCAGGCATGACAACCCGAACCTCGTGTGGCCGGCATGTACACTCCCTCAAGACTCATAATCAGTCAAATTTCTGTCAATAATAAAAAGCTATATGATAAAATTGATGTGTAAGATAATGATTTACATCCTGATAAAGATTCAGTGTTAGTATCACTTACTTTGGCACCTTCTTTCAGCATTTGGGCAAAGCCCGGAGCGCGTGGTACGTGCATCGCCATGTTTGTTGTTCGTGTTTACCCAGAATGCAGTTCGGTCTGCAGGTAATGACCAATGGCGCATGTGCAAGGACATCTCGCCGTGGAAGTACTTCCAGGATTGTCATAATAATTAGGAAAAAGACTGTTTCTGTGGAAAGAGACGTCGGGAAGACTTAATGTTCAAAGACTGCCAGAATTATGAAGAGGCCGCGAAATGTGGACTGTGGAAAAATACGGAGGCCTTTGAAGAGGAGTAAAATAACGGATGGTATCTATGGAAGGTAGCCTATCACTAGAGCAGTGGTTTCACTTTTCTTTTTAATTTTTCTTTTAAATTATTGTTTTTCATTTTTCTTTTTTTCCCAATATGGCAGTTCTTATACATATTTTGTGCCAAAAAGAAAAGATTAATCAGCTCAGATAGAAAATTGCAAACTGATGGACAGCCTCTCATGTTGTTCATATGAAAGCAGGATTGCGCATATGACAACACTATGATGCAACTGGAAATAAAACGATGTTGTGCAGATCATATAAACATAGTGCTTCTCTTCTAGTTATGCGTATAGTACCAGTTTTAGACAGATCTGCACTGCATCTTTTCTTCCCTCCAACGGTGATTTTAGTGCAGTATTTATCCCAACCGTTCTCTGATAATTAAAGTGCTATCATAACGCTGCACAACACAACTTACGTTCGAGAAGATGATGGGAAAGCAACGTAACGTGATGTTCACCAAAGCTGTTCTTAAATTGAGATGCAGGGCACTTTGAAAGTGTGTGTGTGTGTGTGTGTGTGTGTGTGTGTGTGTGTGTGTGTAGCAGTAGGTTAGGCCTATAGCACAAATGTTGATAATGAAAATATTATGGCCATATTATAAACTGGCATTATTATTATAGTATGAATGCTAAAATGCTGTGAAGCAGTAGTTTCTCCCAATCCAGCACACACTCCATGCAAATGGATGCTCTTGCCAGTTGTGTGTCATTATCCTGCAACCTTTCAACACATGCAAATAACACTACAGTATGTATGCAGGCTTTGTGAATGTTACTGAAATGCATAAAAAATTAAATGCATCATATACTGATATAGTGATATGCAGGGTTCGCGCTAGGATTTTTTAAAACCGGTACTGGGAGTTGCCATTTCAGAGACATCTTGACCAACTCCCCCAAAATCGGTCCCGGAAAATAAAATCCGGTACATACTGTGAACAAAACGAAACTATTCAGTGAGGGGGTGGGGGAGGGGGGGATTGTTCGGCAGCAAAACTAAATGTAAATTGAACGCAAATCTCTCAGACTTTGACTGCCGTGCTGCTGCCACTCGCTTCTTGGGCACGAAGCCACGCGGGAAATAGATTTTTTTTTCTAGCGCCTGTGTCACAGTCTGTCAGTCTGTTGTTTTGCATGGCACCTTTCGTGAGACTTACATTCTTCTTTCTTGTTTCTATGCTTAGCGCTCATCTAGATCTTTTGTTCAATTTAGATTTTGTTTTCGACTCTTCTCTCTCAAAGCAACGCGCAAATTCATGGTCAAAGACCCTCCGCTTTAGCTTTTCGTAAGAGCAGGGCATCGTGTGCCGGTGGGAACAGATGACATTTACAAAACTGCATGCACATGGGGACTGGATGTAAAAAAGCACAGAAGTGCTTATTCCATTATCCTCGATATAAAAGATTAAAAGAATAAAGAATAGATAAATCTAGGCCCCATTTACTCATTGTGAATGGAAGTTACTGTCATGCCGAGAAGAGCGCGAAGCTCTATTCTTTCACAGTAAAGCTTGCTGTTCTGCGTGCTAGGCTAATGAGGCTGGCGCCAAAGATGTTCGTCGGAAGGGGTGGGGGAAGGGGTAGGTGCGTAAGCACAGTACAGGCGCATGACTGACTGTCAGAAAATGTCACTTCAGACTTTTTTTTTGAGACGGAAATCTAATCGGTCACAGGCAAGCAGAATCGGTACGCGGTACCGGCTGCTTCGAAAATTTTCGGTATTCCCTGTTTACAATCGGTAAAATACCGGCAATTACCGGTTATCGCGAACCCTGGATATGCACACATAATTTTTTAAACACACAAAATCACCTGCCTTAATTGGATAGTAATTGCAATAAACGGTTGGCTGGGGAAAAGCTGAGGTATTCAGTTGCCATCAGTTTTCCTTTAAAACAAAGCAGAGCAAGAAAATTGTATTTCTACAGACATTTTGATCTCTGGCTCTTTATTCTTAGTCACATACAGAGCTGTATCAGCGTGTGATCTGTATGTGCTGTGGGTAGCCAAACATCCAATCCTGTAAGTTGTTGGCTATAGGAGTGTGAATGTGTAAACTTACTTTCATGTGTGTATGGTGGAATGAGGGTGAGGGGCAGTGCTATGAAATGAGGATAAGTCTGGAAAAGAAGACTAAGGGAAAAAAAAAAAAAAGACGCACATGTTATTCATGCCTACAACATACTTGATCGTAGTCATAAATTCACTGTACAGATAATTTATAAATGTAAACTTATATGATATATATTACACTTATGCAGACACAAGGCTTACACTAGTTACAGTTACATGCATTCATTCATGCACACTTGACTTGCATACATGATACATTGAGACACACAAACACACATACCGCATGTGTGTGAGCGCACGCATGCACACACACACATACACGCACGCAGAAAAAAAATTACGGAACTGCATACACACAGGGACTGGATATGGAAAAGCACAAGAATGCTTATTCCATTATCCTCAATATAAAGGAATAAAATAAAATGAATAAAAAACACATGCACATGTATACACACACACACACACACACACGACACACACACACACACACACACACACACACACACACACACACACACACACACACACACACACACACACACACACACAATCTCTCTCTCTCTCTCTCTCTCTCTCTCTCTCTCTCTCTCTCTCTCTCTCTCTCTCTCTCTCTCTCTCTCTCTCTTCTCTCTGTTTTTTACATATCTGTCATGTGTACTATACAGTATACGTACATTGTGTGTACACATCCTTCAACAGTACATATTTGTATTGATCAGTGCATGAAGTTTGAAGGAATTGCCTTTTAAAATGATGAAATGAAGTTGTATTTAAACCTTTTTTTTTCTTTACGTTTAAGGAATACTAGTTATCACACAAAAAAGTGACACAGACTAACTCACTAAGATCATGATAGCTTCAGGAAAGATTCATAATCTATTGGATTTCAGTTGCATCATGTCATGATGACTAGTACATGATTTAGGTAGTGCATTTAGAACAATGCCTTTGTGTTCATGTATCGTATGTGATCACATGCATGCAGACGCGGGTGTCACCTATGGAACTGTTGGAAGTTAATGACTACTCATATCATCAGGGCATAGTTAAGTGGCTTTTATTGGAGGGGGGGGGGGGATAGGGATACGGTGATAGAGGAGAGGTATAAAGTTTTTGAGTTTGAACGGGCACAGAAGATATATTAGAATATATATATATGTATATATATATATATATATATATATATATATATATATATATATTTTTTTTTTTTTCCTGCTTAGTAAGTTGAATCACATGATAAACAGTTAACAGAGTTATACACTTTTCTTGTACAATTTTTTAAAAAGTGCAAAACCATTAAACTAAGACCAGTAACTGAGTAAGACTAAGAGCCCCATAATGGCCATATTATATATCTCCAGTCAAAGTAAAAAATACTTGAGGAAAAAAGATGAGGACAAGGAACAGATACACACACACACACACACACACACACACACACACACACACACACACACACACACACACACACACACACACACACACACACTTTTGGTTAACAATTAGAGCAAACACAACTTTGTGTGTGTGTGTGTGTCACTGTGTGTGTGTGTGTGAGAGAGAGAGAGAGAGAGAGAGAGATTTGTATTGTAAAAAAAACAACAACAACAACAACAAAAGGCCATAAGTTCATAACAATAATAATGATGGAAGTTAAAGTGTGTCCCGAGCCTAAGGCTCATCAGGCCGGTGCTTATCCCGGTTTCTGTGGCGTTAAGCGACTGAGAGTCATAGACTCTCCCCTGGATAGGGGAGTCTATCGCAGGGTTAACCCCCAACACAAGGTTGGTACCCCTTTTACACCTGGGTGGGGTGAGAAAATAGCCGTAAAGTGCCTTTTCCAAGGGCAGAACGCTATATCTGAAAGCTGGGATCGAACCAGCAACCTTTAGATTACGAGTCCAACGCCCTAACCACTAGGCTACAGCAGCGAATAATGATGAAAGTGACCATCTTATTCTCATTGTGATTGTATGATGCACAGAATCTGTACACTGTTTATAAAATTGAATACATGTACATGTGTCATATCAATCGTGCAGTCACACACTGTACAATATTTCTTGTGATCAATTCCTTGTAAAACAACTGTGGGAATGAATACTATTCTTTGAACCAGGACGGAAATTAGAAGGCCTGAGAGGAAGTCAGATAAGGAAGTAGTGTTTTACAAAACATTGAAGAGAAACTAATAACTAAGAAAAGACCGTTCAACTTCAAGGTGGAAAAAAATCAACCCAAATAAGGATATATAACATCTGCAAGATAGCTATTTTCAATTTTCATGATAAAACTCTTCTTCACGCTTTGCAGCATGATGAAAATTGCAAACTGCAGAGAATGTTTAGTAACATTCAAACTTAAAAAGCCAGTGCATCATTGAAAAATCCCATTTCAAATGAACCTACAGCGATTGAGTTAAACAATAAGTAAAAAGTGCACAAAGCAGTTAAAAAGTAACAGATTTTTTGCTCTGGTTGTTTACCGAAAAGTGTGTGTGTGTGTGTGTGTGTGTGTGTGTGTGTGTGTGGAGTGTGTGTGTGTGTGTGTGTGTGTGTGTGTGTGTGTGTGTGTGTGTGTGTGTGTGTGTGTGTGTGTGTGTGAGTGACTCTGTGTGTGTGTGTGTGTGTGTGTGTTTATTTTATTTATTTTTTATTTATTCTTTTATGTCGAGGATAACAGAATAAGCAATCATGTGCTTTTTTTCATCCGGTCCCCATGTGTATGCAGTTTTGTAAATATTGCCATCTGTTCCCACCAGCACACAATGGTCTACTCTTACGAAAAGCGGAACAGGATTTAACATGTGCGCAAGATGTTCTGCGTGCGTTCACACACGGGGCCTCGGTTTAAAGTCTCGTCCGAAGGACTTTTGGGGAGAGTAGAGTCAGAACTGATGTTAACTCCAGGAGAAAAATTTCCTCGACCGGACTCGAACCCAGGTCGTCAAATTGCCAGCGCAATGTTCTGATCACTAGGCTATCCTTCCTGTGTGTGTGTGTGTGTGTGTGTGTGTGTGTGTGTGTGTGTGTGTGTGTGTGTGTGTGGTGAGTGACTCTGTCAGTCTGTGTGTGTGTGTGTGTGTGTGTGTGTGTGTGTGTGTGTGTGTGTGTGTGTGTGTGTGTGTGTGTGTGTGACTCTGTTTGTGTGTGTGACTCTGTGTGTGTCTGTGTGTGTGTCTGGGTGTGTGATAATTAATATGTATGTCCAGGATGCATTGTAATGAGTATAATTTTCAATTAATTCGTCTCTGCCCTTTTTCCTTCTCCCCCTCCTACATCTATCTGTGTGTGTGTGTGTGTGTGTGTGTGTGTGTGTGTGTGTGTGTGTGTGTGTGTGTGTGTGTGTGTGTGTGTGTGTGTTTGGGGCTGTCACCAAGTTAAGAAAATGTCATTTTTTAGTTGCAACATGTATTTTAGTACACTTTATTTAGTTTGAAATTGGCTTAAAAAAAAAGAAGATTAAATAAAAACTTAAAGATGGAGAGCATGGCCACTCTGTGTAGACTTTTCTTTTTAATTTTGTTTTTGAATTAGTTACCAAATTATGATGGAATAAGTAGGCCTGAAAAATTATCAATGAAGCTATTGATCACTATCAGGTAATGAAAAAATTCAGCTGGATATGAATCCATATGATTGTGTTTGTGATCATTTCAGGTCTTTCTTGTTTACGTTTTAGAGCCAATTTAACATTATTTTTATTTTCTTCATTAAGTGGTTTCTTCTTGTTTTCTTTCACTTGAATTTTCCTTATTGTGTGTCAGAATGCATGGTGCTTGACTATAAAGGGCTTAATAAAAATATAAAAAAGCTGGAAAATGGTTAAGGTTTTCTTCATAAAAGGCAGGAAAATGGGTTAGGAGGTGGAAAATAAGTATTTGAGAGAGAATGAATGAATGAATGAACATTTTGAATGATTTGAACATTTTTAATGAACATTAGTTATTATTAGAGAGAGAGAGAGAGAGACAGGGTTCGCGCTAGGATTTTTTAAAACCGGTACTGCGAGTTGCCATTTCAGAGATATCTTGACCAACTCCCCCAAAATCGGTCCCCAGAAAATAAAATCGGTACATACTGTGAACAAAACGAAACTATTCAGTGAGGGGGTGGGGGAGGGGGGGTATTGTTCGGCAGCAAAACTAAATCTAAATTGAACGCGAATCTCTCAGATTTTGACTGCCATGCTGCTGCCACTCGCTTCTTGGGCATGAAGCCACGCAGGAAATAGGATTTTTTTTCTAGCGCCTGTGTCACCGTCTGTGTCAGTCTGTTGTTTTGCATGGTATCATTCGTGTGACTTATATGCTTCTTTCTTGTTTCTATGCTTAGCGCTCATCTAGATCTTTCGTTCACTTTAGATTTCGTTTTTCGACTCTTCTCTCTCAAAGCAAGGCACAAATTCATAGTCATAGACCCTCCGCTTTTCACTTTTCACTTTTCGCTTTTCGTAAGAGCGGGCCATCGTGTGCCGATGGGAACTGATGACATTTACAAAACTGCATACACACGGGGACTGGATGTAAAAAAGCACAGGAGTGCTTATTCCATTATCCTCGATATGAAAGATTAAAAGAATAAAGAATAAATAAATCTAGGCCCCATTTACTCATTGTGAATGGGAGTCACTGTCATGCCGAGAAGAGCGCGAAGCTCTATTCTTTCACAGTAAAGCTTGCTGTTCTGCGTGCTAGGCTAATTAAATGAGGCTGGCGCCAAAGATATTCGTCGGAAGGGGTAGGTGGGTAAGCACAGTACAGGCGCATGACTGACTGTCAGAAAACATCACTTCAGACTTTTTTTTTTGAGACGGAAATCTAATCGGTCACAGGCAAACAGAATCGGTACGCGGTACCGGCTGCTTCGAAAATTTTCGGTATTCCCTGTTTACAATCGGTAAAATACCGACAATTACCGGTTATCGCGAACCCTGGAGAGAGAGAAAAAAGAAAAGTGTACTAAAATACATGTTGCAACTAAAAAATGACATAACTAATGTTATTAGAGAGGGAAGGAGGAGAGAGAGAGAGAGAGAGAGAGAGAGAGAGAGAGAGAGAGAGAGAGAGAATGAATAACAGAAAAGGGAAAATATCCTGCACGGAATTTCCAGAAAGTTAGTATGCTATTTATACTGAAAGAGCCCCTCAGCATCCTATGGAGGAGAGGCGGGGTATACCAAATTGTGAGGCTAGATCTCAGTGAGGTATGTTATTCTCAGCATTGTGTTTGTTGCAGTGCTTTCCAGCACAGGTCTGCATTTTTTGTTTGTTATTCATTTGCCAAATTAAAGAGCCTGAAAAAAAAAAATGACAAGAGGATAGGACTCATAAAATTAGGCAAGTGATTGTTTATTTTAACATTTTTCTCTACATGATACATGTATGTTATTGTTTTGTTTTCATTACTTAACATTATCATGGATAACAAGAAACATGGGTGGTGGGAAAAAAGAAGAGGCCAGCTCAGTAGCTATCAGTGAAGCATACATTTTAATACTTGTGTGATTGTTTCAGCACTTTCCTGTACCTGCGTTTTCTGTTGGTGTGGGCACTGGTACTAATGGCAATTTCATTCTGGGTTCCGCTTCGAATACCTGTGGCCCTTCTGGCTCCTGCTGCGCAGTGTCTATGACTCCTTAAGTATCAAGGACTGGTTGGTTCTCTTACTTTTGCCTTTTCTTATTTCTAGGATTCATAGTTACTTCTGTGATGGTGGTGTGGTGTGTGTGGGTCTGGTGTGTGTGTGTATTGTATTTGTGTGTGTGTGTGTGTTTTATTTTTATTCTTTTATATATCGGATAATGGAATAAGCACTCATTTGCTTTTTACATCATCCCGTGTGTATGCAGATTTTTGTAAATCATGTCATCTGTTCCCACTGGCACACAATAGTCTACTCTTACGAAAAGCTGACAGGATTTAATGTGTGCGCAAGATGATCTGCGAGCGTTCTCTACATGGGCCTTGGTTTTAGTCTTATCTGAAGGACTTGTTGTGTGTATGTGTGTGTGTGTGTTGTGTGTGGTGTGTGTGTGTGTGTGTGTGTGTGTGTGTGTTGTGTGTGTGTGTTTTGTTCTTCAGTTAACGTCCTTCCACTAAATAGTGATATCAGACAGGGAAGTGTGTGTGTGTGTGTGTGTGTGTGTGTGTGCTTGCGCGTGCATCATGCCTGCATGCATGCTATGTGTGTGTGTAGTGCGCCTGCTGCATTGTGTGTAATTATTAGTGAGTGTTTATTTTGTATATACTTATATATTATATAGTGCAATGTTCCTTCAGTTTTCTGGTTTTAAACCAGTCAATGGATATCACCACTACAAATCATGATACTTTATGGACTTATATATAAATATCTGTTGCTATCTTTATCTGTGAGACAAAAAAAGATTTCAGATGTTTATAAATTTAAGTTATAAATTGCTGTGTTTTTCAGGCCTTCTCTGTCTTCTTTGTGTGTATCGCCATAACGTCTGATGTCGTCTGCTACCTGTTCATCCCAGTTCAGTGGCTTTTCTTTGCTGCAAGCACATATGTCTGGGTGCAGTATGTCTGGCATACAGGTTAGTGTACATGTATGAATATGTTTGTGTGTGCATGTGTGTGTGTGTGTTCATGTTCATTTGTTCTTTTAGTTAATGTCTATAAATGATATTAGACAGGAAAAAAGGCCTACAGCAAAAAATAATAGAGAACATGAAAGAGAGTCATGTAACAGTTTGGTATTAAAACTTCAATGTAACACCTAAAAATACAAATAGGGAAAACAACATCAAAGAACTAAAGAAACAGAAAATTGGGCGACATACAAGAGACTGTGAAATGGCAAAAAGAATGTTTTCATCTGACAGAATTGTGTGTGTGTGTGTGTGTGTCAATCAATCAATCATCAATCAAATTTTTATTTCAGATGGTACATTGAGTAAGCATCGATTTGCTTTTTTCATCAGCATCTATCAAAGATAGAAAACAATCAACAACTGCAAAAAAACAAAATAAAGCAAACAAAAACAACAAAAATCAAGCAGAAAATCCTAGCAAAACAATAAAACAACAAGAGAGAAAGGGGAAAACAAACAAAGAATCAAATAAAACAACAACAAACATTTCACCAACATTAATTAGCTAACGTGGTGTGTGGTGTGTGTGTGTGTGTGTGTGTGTGTGTGTGTGTATACAGTGTGTGCACATGCAAGCATACAACTTGTTATATTTTATACTGTTTATGTGACTGTGAATGTGTATGTGTGTCTGTATGCATGCATGTACATATTTTGTTTGTTTCTTTCTTTAAATGTTCATTCATTTAATCCTCATTTTTATAATGAACTTTTTTTGAGAGAAGTTATTTTTGTCATTTTATCTTTTTCTTAGTGGATGTCAATGTTTTTTGTGTTTTTTTCCTTGGCTAGAGCTCTGAGGCTCACAAATGGTGACATTATGTGTGTGACATTTTTGCCCACCATAAAGGTAGCTGCGTTCTCACATTGGGATGATTATGAATATAACTATTGGATATGTGCCAGTTTATTAGAAATATTTTTTTCCTTTTTATCTGAACGTAGTCAGACTTCAGTAATGTGTGTTACCTAACAGTATGCTACCTTTCCCTGTCTGCTATTTTCTCTAATCTTTCTCCTTCTTGTTAAACTGTTTAGTTACATACACTTTGCATTCCTGTAAAAGTAAATACAAAATTGATAATTTCTGAGACAGTATGTAAAAAATGTTTTTTTCTTCTATAGGAATTGTTTCTGAACACTATTTTCTTTTTCAGAAATATATTCAGAGATTGACTGTCTTTTTCCTTTTTTTTTTTTTTTCAGAGCGAGGCATTTGTCTACCAACAGTGTCGTTATGGCTGCTGTTTGTCTACATAGAAGCTTCAGTCAGACTTCGGGAGCTGAGAAATTTACCCTATTATTTAGACCTCTGTCGACCGTTTGCAGCACACTGGTAAGCATAATAGAATTAAGTACCTTTAAATAAATCAGTGTGTCAATTTAACAGATTACCTGAATCATACAGCGCAAAACTGTCAGACTGCATTTTCTGTAATTAAAGAAACAGCAAGATCATGTGATAAGTTTATCTGGGTAATCTGTTTGGGGATGTAATAATCGGGTTTAACCCTTTGCTTGGCACAGCAAAATCATTTGTCACCTTCCTGCCGGGCAGAGAAAATGGAGGTGGATGGCTTGTGAGTGGGTGTATGTATTTAACATGCAATAACTCTACAATGGTCGGGTGGATTTTGATGAAATAAAAACAGCAAGATGCAGAAATGAATAAAGAAATTGCTAATACCCAATTTTTGTCATTATTTTTATTTTCTTTTAGAATTATAATGCATAAACACACAAAGTCATTGATTGGTTAGTGTGTGTTACAGTTAGCGTTGCAATAACTTTAGAATGCGTGCATGGATTTTGATTAAATAAAAACTAAAACATTAAGAAACAGTTATAGAAAAGATATTTTTAACCTACTGTTGGTTTTATAGTTTTTTTGATAAATGGTGCACGAACACATCGAACATTCCGACGATCGCCATTTTTGTTTTACCGATGATCGCGATCAGCTTAATGTTTAAGTTTGAGCCGCTACCGTATCAAAATCCCGAATAGCAACCAAATAACAAAATATAACAAGTTCTGAACCATTGCCGAACTTGAAATCCGCGATAATTTCCCCAAATCTAAGAGTAGAATTCAAAACGCGTATCGGCCGTGTTAGATTTGACGATCGATTTTCGTCTCGAACTTTGCCGTAGTCAAAGTCATCTCTCTCACTTCAGTCAACAAACTCAGAAGTGCACACACTACTAGGATCGATTACATCGATATTTGAGCCTAGATACACATCTCACAGCGTCATATTTTCGGCATGGAAGCTGTAAAAACGATCGTACATGTCGGGTTCGAAGATAGCATCCATCTTGGAAAAATTTGCGATTTTTTTCCTCCAAAACTTGCAACAAACTCACTCCAATCGCCGCCATTTGTAATAAACATGTGGAAGTCTCGCGGACAGTCTCGTGGCTTCTATATTCACGAGATTTGAAGCGAGATTGGCGGGAACTTCGAATGTATGATCGCTCTGAAGTGACGGTCAGGTCGCCGGGCGCTTTGGGGCGTTGTGCCCAAGGACAGGGTCGGGCGCTTTGGGGTGTTGTGCCAAGCAAAGGGTTAAACAATTGTTAGATTCTTTGGTCATGATAGTTTTTGTCTGCAAGAAGGAAACCTAAAAACCCCCCAAATCTGTTTCTTTTACCAACATTATGAAGGGGTAAAAAAGAGGGACAAACATCTGTGGAACACTAGCACACGTATTTGAGCAACAAAATCATGCGTGCATTTGTACATGCACATAAAACCATATGAATGATTGTACATATGCTTGTACACATTTGCGCTTGCACATTAATGCTTGCATACATGATACATATAATTTTTATCTCTACTGGGTTTTTTTTCTTTCCCCTGTGTCATAACAAAGGTAGTGTTACAAAAAGCTCTTTATGCAATACACCGTTCAGAACCTAAACAACAGTTGATTTGTTATGTGTGTTTCAGTATTGGTTATCCTGTGGTGACATTAGGCTTTGGCTTCAAAAGCTACATATCCTACAGACTGAGGCTGGTAAGTGCTGACACAGCTGTGCTTTTTTCTTTTCTTTTTTTTTCCTCTTCTGCTCAGATGTTAGGCTTGATTGTAGGATGGTCCTAGTGCAGATTGTATGTGTGTGTGTGTGTGTGTGTGTGTGTGTGTGTGTGTGTGTGAGTGAGGGTGTGGAGTGAGTGGGTGAAGTGAAGTGAGTGAGTGCGTGTGTGTGTGTGTGCGTGCCTGCGTGCGTGAGAGTTAGAGAGAGAGAGAGAGAGATTGTGTGTGTGTGTAAAATGAGATTTTTATCCATTAGTTTTGCTTGTATGTTTGGGGTTTTCTTTTTTTCTTGTTCCTTGGCTAGAGTTTTAATGGAAACCAATGGTGAGGTTTTTGTGCATGCTAATGTTTTGCCCACCATTAAGTAGCAGCAATGCAACTTTGGGGATAATGTCTAAACATGACACTAGTGTGCATGCATTTGGGTTTTTTTTTTCTGATTAAATATATATTTTGATCATCCGTTTTTACCAGCAAAATTGGCACACTCTTCCAAAAGGCAGACATGTTTTTAATGTGTGCAAGATGCTCTGCATGTGGTGTGCGTTTGCACACAGTACCTCAGTTTAGTCTCATGCAAAGGACTTTTGTGAGAGTGAAGTCAGTACTAATGGTAATTCCAGAGGAATAATCCCCTTAAACAGGTGTTTCAGTGGTGGCTAAACCCCAGGCTTGATCCTGGGCCATCAATTGCAAGCAAAATACTCTTACTTGTAGACTATCCCCTCTCTTCTCCCCACCCCCCTATCCATCGGTTAAAAAGATGAACTTGGTTTTAGCGGAGTGTTTACTAACTCTAAAATAGCCAGATCAATAATTGGCTATTGGCCAAAAAAAATGTAATTCATTCTTTTTCTTCTTTTTTTTTCACCCATGGGCTTTCCTGTACTCATTCTAGAGCTTGTTTTGTTCATTCTGGTTCTGTTTGTGTCATTTGAAAGTTTGTAATTTGGTTTGAAGCCAAGTCTAGCATTGACAGATGCTATCTATAGCCGAGTGGTTAAGACCCTTTGACTTCAATCCTGTCAATCCATGACATTGTGGGTTTGAATCTTGGCAGTGGCATCTGGTGAATTAAGGGTAGGGAATTTTATGATCTTACAGGTCAAGTACAGACCTGCCAGTGCTGTCCCTTCATGTATACACATGTAGAAGATCAAATATGCACATTCAGGATCCTGTTATTCATGTCAGCTTTCTGTGGGTTACGGAAAAAACAAACATACTCAGCAACCTGTACAATGAAATGAGCTACTCTGAAGATGTAGTGTGTCGGCTGAAGCCAGCAGATAGACCTTCTGCAGCATCACAAGCACAGGAAAAGATCAGGCACTACACACCCCATGTATAAAGGGAACACAGAGAAAGAGAAGGAGAGAAGTCTAGCATTGATATACCTTTGTTTGTTTCAGAGGCGGCAAAAAGTAGTACAGAAAGAAAATGAGTTTTACATGCAGATATTACAACAGGCGTTACCACCAGAGATGCAGTATTCAGATAAACCTAAAGGTCAGTTTTGGTACACAAAAATGTTTGTGTGTGTGTGCATGTGTGTGCATGTGTGTGCGTGTGTGGTGTGTGTGTGTGTGTGCGTGCTGCGTGTGTGGTGTGTGTGTGCGGTGTGTGCGTGTGTGTGTGTTGGTGTGTGTGTGTGTGTGTGTTGTGTGTGTGTGTGTTTTCGAATGTATAAATGTCCACAATCTGGTTGAGACCAAGCTCTTCTTTCATGTCTTCAGTGATTGATTCATTTGCTGTCTGCCATTCCACCATTCTTTATTTTCAATTGTTTCAGTTCATTGGCCTTTTTGGTGTGTTTTTTAAGTCACTACATTTTTCTCTCTATGCAGACGGACCTTGTCATTAATCGTGTACAATTATGGCAGTAGTTTTTGCTGCCCAGGAAATATGTTTCCATTGCTTCTTGGTTTGGGGTGATGTGTGTTCTTCATAAGATATTTTGGGTTGGGGGTGATTTTTTTTGTTTTGTTGGTCATCTGTTTTATTTTGTGGCATTCTTTTTTTTTTTCTTTCTTGGTGATATAATGCAGTGGGGTTTTTTAAGGACTGCTTACAAGAATTTAATTTTAAAAGTTTTGATACAGGAAAAACGTAAGTTGCTTTGTATAATAGTGATTATGGTGTGTTAGTGTGTGTGTGTGTGTGTGTGTGTGTGTGTGTGTGTGTGTGTGTGTGTGTTATATCTTATGTATTCTGATATTATGAGAATAATGGAATAAGCACTTGTGTGCTTTTTTACGTCCTGTCTCCTTGTGCATGCAATTTTATCAATTTTGTCATCCGTTCCCCTGGGCACAACTGGCCTAGTCTTTCATAAAGTGCAACAGGTTTTAACATGTGCACAAGGTGTTTGGCGTGGGTTTGCATATTAGACCAGTTTATAGTCTCCTTCGATGACTTTCAAGGGAGTGGAGTCTGTGCTGATGTTAACTCCAGAGGAAAAATTCCCTTGAACAGGCGTCTCAGTGATGGCTTGAACCTAGGCTTAAACCCAGGCTGTCAGTGTGTGTGTGTGTGTGTGTGTGTGTGTGTGTGTGTGTGTGTGTGTGTGTGTGTGTGTGTGTGATACTATGTGTGTGTGATATTGTGTGTGTGTGTGTTTTTGATATTATGTGTGTTTGTGATACGTGTGGTGTGTTGTGTGTGTGTGTGTGTGTGGTGTGTGTGTGTGTGTGTGTGTGTGTGGGTGTGTGTGTGTGTGTGTGCGTGGCTGCTCGCGCGCGCGCGCGCGCGGCGCGCGCGCGCGCGCGTGCGTGTGTGAAATAATGTTCATGTGAATAAACATTATTTATGAAGGTATGTTGTATATGAGCATATGTTACAGGCACATGTTTGTGTGTGTACTTGTACAAGGGTTCTATGTACATGTATATTTGCAGTGAGCGTGTTCATTTTCATACATAGTGCCAGATGATGTGTATTGAAGTTCTTTTGTTTCTGTACAACAATAAGATTTTATTTTATTGTTCACTCAGGTGGAAAAAGTTCTTTTAACCAGTGACCCTATGGGCCTGTTGTTTCAGCTTTACCCCCCAAATCAGAAGAGGAGGTGATCTCCAACGGTGTCCCAGGCAAGAAACTTTCCAAGGGGGACGAGGAGAAGGACAAGGAGACCAAGAAGACTTCCTCCAGCCCACCCTCCTCCTCCTCCCTTCCAGCTAAAAACACAGACGTGAATGAAGACGATGAGTTAGAGTACATAGAAAAAAGCTTGCCCAAGAAGCAGCCCAACGTCAACCACTTTGACGAGAGCACAGACAGTTTTTCTGCGGAGCAGCAGACCAAAGCGTTCAAAGCCACCAACGGAGCGGCTGTGCCTGTCAGTAGTGGTAGTGGTGCATCGCCGTCGCCTTCTGCGGGTCAGGGTCGGGCAGGGTCAGGGGCGGGGTCAGCGTCGGGGTCATCATCAGTGACAAAAACAGTGAGCAGCAGCAAACAGCTGAACAGTAGTAAAGACAACAGTGCCAAGAAAGGGAAGAACTATTGGAAGGAGCAGCTGCCAGCCTCCGCAGCTTCACCAACAACAAGGATGAACACATCTGTAGGTGAGTGACCACGCTTTCGTTTCAGCAAGATACACGTGTAGGTGAGTGACCACAGCTTTTGTTCTCAGCAAGGTCACATGCCCTGATCATTGGGGCCTCTGTGTTCAACGGACTGTAGACATGATGTTTGGATTGGAGTGCACGGGTGAGGCAGGTTGAGGGGAAAAGGAATGTTGAGAGTGTTATTGTGAAAACTTTTAAAACTTTTTTTCACTGTTTCACTGCTGTTTTACTTGTGTCTTATTTTGATTTTGCCTCTGTGGGCATGTGCACGACATGTGTGTGTGTGTGTGATCTGGTGTGCACTGCATGTACAAGATGTGTGTGTGTGATAATTGTGTTCTTGTCTGCTGTCATATACATGTGTGTGTGTGTGTGTAATTGTGTGTTGTTGTGTGTTATGTGTGTTGTGTGTGTGTGTGTGTGTGTGTGTGTAAGTGTGTGTGTGTGTATTTGTGAGACATAGAGACAGAGAGAGAGTGGTGTGTGTGTGAGAGCATGTGAAAGAGGGAGAGAAGAGGGAAATAGTTAGAGATCAGATGCCACAGATAAGTAATAATGAATCTTACAAAAGGGCTCATAAATATATTTTAAAATAAGTTTTTTTACTTCTTGTTTTTGGATTTGGATTTTGTTATTTGTTTTTAACTGTTCAGAAGGATGTGAGCAAATGTACAAAATTTATTCATGAATTTGAAAGTTTATTGCTGCCAGGTCTTGTGTGGTGCACACAGAGCAACTGCTTGTAGATTGTAGTGATTAGTAGATCATGTTAGACTTTTATCTGGGTTTTAGGGAGTAGGTGAAGCAGTGGTCCTATTGAGTATATTTGATATTGATTGTTACGCTTTTTTCTTTGGGCTTTTATCCCCCACCCGCTTCCCTTGTCAATTTGTAACCAACAACACAAAATTGTCACAACCCTTTAATTAAAATGTGAACAGAGACAACTATTCTTCTTTGCAGAAGATCAAAACTTTGCATTTTTAAAATTGAATAAGGCTGAAAATTAAATCTTAACTAACTATGTGAATAACACCCCAACTGGGAAAAATGTGGAAATTATTTCCATCCCCAGTCCAAAAGAATTGCCCTAAGTGACTGCATCATTTGAACAAAGGAACATAATGCAACCAGCTTTTGAAATGCTAGTTCTGCTGACCTTTTTGTTTTTCTTTTTTTGGTTTTGTTTTGTTGTTTTTTTGTTGTTGTTGTTTTTTTTTTTGGGGGGGGGGGGGGGTTTGGCAAAACTATTTATTTTTGTTAAATCACCACTTTCAACTTATTGGTGCTGATTTGATTTTGAAATCTCTGAAGGCCCCAAAACATTATTGTGGAAAAAGTAGTGAGGAAAGACAAGTGCAGGTACCAACCTCTCAATCATTTTGAAAATGACTTATCAAAGATTCAAATTAAAAAAAAAAAAAAAAAAAAAAAATGAAAATAAATTCTAGGGAATAATGTCTTTCAGTGGCAGCATTGTAGGCATTTCTGAGTAAGAACCATGCCTTTGGCCTGACCTGACTCAAGTTTCGGCTCCTGGATGATCTCTTATCAGAGGTCCCGGCGGTGATTGAAACTCCACCTGCTGTGGTACCTTATAGCAAGACACATTTCAGAATTTAAAAGTGTCAATTGCATTCAAAGGAATATTTGATATTCCTGTGGCCTTTTAAAGCTGCCCTCTAAAGAGGATGATAAAAAGAGAAAGAAAATATGCTTAAAATATATGTGGGAAAAAAAAAGAAAAAAAAAAAGAATGGGACAAAATACGCACCTAGTGAATCTTTGTGCCTTAAGTTTGGGGATCCTATTAAAGGATGCAAGGGAGGTCATAAAGTTTGTATTCAGCCAAGTGGTCAGTCTTAGCTGGATAATAACCCAAACCCAAAAACATATGAAAATTTTTCTTTTTTTTCTCCCCAGAAAAGTCTGTATGACCCCTGTCAAAGTAGTGTATGAAGTCTGTCTGAGGTTGAAAACTAGGGGGCAAAAGAAGTTTAACCATGTTATTCAAAATATGTGCCCAGTAAATAAACTTTAGGAAATTAAAAAGGGCAACAAGATATGAAAAAGCTCATTCTTTTCCAGCTGTCAGTTGCAGTCTATTAATCTGGATCTAGAGCATCTGTCTGAATGTTAGATAATGTAGAATACTTATAAATGAAAAACCTATGTAAGGTGTGTGTGTGTGTGCATGTGTGTGTGTGTGTGTGTGTGTGTGTGTGTGTGTGCGTGCATTATATGTCTGTGTAAAGGGACAAGCACATACGCACAATGTGTATGGTGTGTGGGTGTATATGTCTGTCTGTATAGATGTCAGGGTTCGTGCTAGGATTTTTAAAAACCGGTACTGCGTGTTGCCATTTCAGAGATAACTTGACCAACTCCCCCGAAATCAGTCCCCAGAAAATAAAATCCGGTACCTACTGTGAACAAAACGAAACTATTTAGTGAGGGGGGGGGGGGAAGGGGAATTGTTCAGCAGCAAAACTAAATCTAAATTGAACGCAAATCTCAGAGACTTTGACTGCCATGCTGCTGCCACTCGCTTCTTGGGCATGAAGCCACGCAGGAAATAGGATTTTTTTTTCTAGCGCCTGTGTTACTGTTTGTGTCAGTCTGTTGTTTTGCATGACATCATTCGTGTGACTTTATATTCTTCTTTCTTGTTTCTATGCTTAGCGCTCATCTATATCTTTCGTTCAATTTAGATTTAGTTTTCGACTCTTCTCTCTCAAAGCAACGCGCAAATTCATAGTCATAGACCATCTGCTTTTCGTAAGAGCAGGCCATCGGGTGCCAGTGGGAACAGATGACATTTACAAAACTGCATACACACGGGGACTCAATGAAAAAAAGCACAGGAGTGCTTATTCCATTATCCTCGATATAAAAGAATAAAAGAATAAATCAATCTAGGCCCCATTTACTCATTGTGAATGGAAGTCACTGTCATGCCAAGAAGAGCGCGAAGCTCTATTCTTTCACAGTAAAGCTTGCTGTTCTGTGTGCTAGCCTAATGAGGTTGGCGCCAAAGCTAAAAGTTCGTGGGAAGGGGTAGATGCGCAAGCACAGGTGCATGACAGACTGTCAGAAAATGTCACTTCAGACTTTTTTTTTTGAGACGGAAATCTAATGGTCACAGGCAAACAGAATCAGTGCGCGGTACCGGCTGCTTTGAAAATTTTCAGTATTCCCTGTTTACAATCGGTAAAATACCGACAATTACCGGTTATCACGAACCCTGCATGTGTATGTATACATGTATGTCTTGTTATGCAGAATTGGAGAGAGAATATGCCTGTTTCTATGTCAGAAATATCTCTAAATTTTATTATGCTATACATTTCAATCTGAAAATTTTACACTCAGCACTTATGTCAATACATGCATATAATGTGTTAAAAATATGAGAGTGCATATCTTGTATGTGTGTGCACATGAGTGTGTGTGTGTGTGTGTGTGTGTGTTTGTGTGTGTATGTGTGTGTGTGTGTGTGTGTAAATATGTGTATGCGCACATGGGTGAGTTGGGTTATTTTATTTTAATTTTGGTTTGAGACTGATGGAACGTAAGGATGAATATTCATCAGTAACTTATTCATAGATACGAGTGTTCTAGTTTATAGTCTTTCCTTACTGTGTGTCTATCAGCCATGTAACCTGCTATTGCCATTCATAGCATGAATCAAGTATGTTGACTTGATTTGGAGTGCAAAGTGTGTGAAAGTGAAGATTCAAGCAGGACATAATAATGATAGCATGACTGTGTGTTGTAACATAATCAGTTCTCTAACAGATGAACCTGTAATGGTAGAAAGTCTGTCAGAGCTAACTTTACACCATATCCATTTTTGTGTGCAGTTTCAATACATTAGAAAAGAGTTTATTGTGCACATGCTTATAAAATAGC
>CM060333.1:46282326-46297326 GCA_030674155.1 Stramonita haemastoma | reverse complement strand
ATTTTGTAAAAGCATATATAATATTGAAATATCAGTTTAAATTGTAATGAAAAAATAAAATGTGTAATAAGTTATCACTTTAACACATATTTACAGACAGTGAATCAGTATCCTGATTTTCATGTTTAGCAGCACCTCTCAACTCATCACTTTCCTTGCTGTCGATGAAAAAATTTTTGGCTCTGATGTCAAAGACACCATTTGATTCATCACTTGTTTCTTCATTCTCCTGACAGCTTTGTTTGTCCAAGAAGACTATATAGAAAATGCAACCAGGAAAAAAAAAGGTGACAGATTTCACTATATTCTTAAATGCCCACATTTCTTGGAAGGCAGGAAACAAGTTTCTTAAACCATATTATTATTATAGAAGATCCAATGTCATAAAATTTCATGCACTGTTTAGTTGTTGTTGGGTGTTTTTTTTAGGTGCTCCTAAACATGGCGGTGTTTATAAAAACTATATTAAGCTGTATTAAGTAGCAAAATTGATTTTCATTTGTCAGAAATGTTTTATGTTTTGCATATCAATATTTTGTCTTTTGTTTTGAGTGTGTGTGTGTGGGGGCGCGCGCGTGTGCGTGCTTGTGTGTTGCGGATGGAGTTTCCTGCTTTGGAGGGTGAACATTCTGTGGCTAGATGATAGTAACCTCGATTGCTTATGATGATTTAGATGGTTTTGTGTATGCACTTCCATGTACTCAAATAGGGTTGGGTGTTTTTTTTATCTGGAATAAAGATTTTGACTTTGAGATTTGATTTTAGTTGTGTGAAAACATCTTTTAGCCATCACAAGCAGACGCATGTGTCAGTTTCACAGGATGTGTAGTGAGTAGTTTACCCCTGAAACTCTTGAGAGCCAAAGTCTTATACACTCAGATGTCCCCAGCACTGTCAAAAATGGAAAGCAGTAGTCCTGACCAGCAAAGTGTCAGTTGCAGTTCACAGGCACAATGACTGATATATTCTTAGTTGCTGACAGAAATGTATGAAATTTTATTTTTAAGATCCAGAAAGTTAGACCCATTACTCTGTGTGTGGCTCTATCTGTGACCTGATCAGTGACGGTGTGTGTTCAGTTGCTGTATGTGTGTGCAGGGGAGAGTGCACAGACAGCTGCAAGTCTCGCCGCAGAGAGCTGGAGAACGATGTCAAACAGCTTCGTCGTGACCTCAAAGTCAGGGAAGACCAGTTCAGACTGCTGGAACGAGAAGTCCAGGTACATCACTCTCCTGTTCCTACCCTTACTTAAGTGCCTGAAGCAGAGTTTATGACATCGGAGCCAGGGGGGGGGGGGGGGGGGGGGGAGGGGGTACAGCACTTAAATCCAACATCACTCAGTCATTTACCACACCCCTTCCGCAAACCAAGTCCAGTTGTGGTCAGTTCCTGCTATAATTAGCACCAGTTGGGCTGGGATGGGTTGGAATGGATAGCAGGTGAAAGTGGGGTAAACTGACAGCTGTTAGGGGTGTCTAAACTGACAGCTGTGAGGGGTGTCTACTAGCAGATCTGGGGGGGGGGAGATGGGGAATTTTTTTTCTTTCTTTTTTTGTTTAGCTTGGTCAGGTCATCCTCAAGATTTGGTCCTGTGTTGCTTTTGCAGCTTCATGACTGTGTGTGTGTGTGTGTGTGTGTGTGTGTGTGTGTGTGTTGTGTGTGTGTGTGTGGGCATGTCTCTGTGTGTGTGCCTGTCTGTGTGTGCGCATGCCTGTGTGTGTGCTGCAGTCGTTGCGGCAGTACAAGGACGCCCAGAAAGAGGCGGAGGTGTTGCTGAAGGCGTTGTCAGACATGCAGGACAAGAACGTGGAGCTGGAGAACAGCCTGTCTGCAGAAACACGCTTCAAACAGGACCTCTTCTCCGCCCTGGGCGAGGAAAGGAGGGTCATCAAGGTTCTGCAGAGTGAGTGCTGGTTCTGCCCTTGATAAGTGTTGTTGGGATGGGTTAGGCTGTGTGTCTTGGGGTGTAAGGTGGGTCATCAAGCTTCTGCAGAGTGAGTGGTTTTCTGAAAAGTGTTGTTGGGATGGGTTAGGCCATGTGTCTCGGGATGTAAGGCAGGTCATCAAGGTTCTGCAGAGTGAGTGATGTTCTGCTCTTGAGAAGTGTTGTTGGGATGGGTTAGGCTGTGTGTCTTCAGAGTGAGTGGTTTTCTGAAAAGTGTTATTGTGATGGGTTAGGCTGTGTGTCTGGGGGTGTAAAAGAGGTCATCAAGGTTCTGTGTGTATTGTTTGTGGTTTGTTTTTTTTCTTTTATATTGAGGATAATAGAATAAGCACTCATGTGCTTTTTTACATCCAATTCTCCATAGTAAGTGGTGTTCTGACCTTGGAAAGTGTTATTGGGATGGGATAGGCTGTATGTCGTCGGGTGTTTGAATTTGGGGGAACCCATCCTCCAATAGGCAGGTTATTGTGGTCATCCATGCCTTATGGCATAGCTGGCCTACTCTTCTGATGGTGATGGCATTGGCTTCCTTTCACCTGCCTGTTTGTTTGTTTTGTATTCCAGACAGCATCCGGGAGAAGGATGTGGAGATCACGGAGCTGAAGTCGAAGATCGCGGAGGTGATGGCCCTGATCCCCAGCACCACCTCCTCCTACCAGACCCTGGCCTCTGACCGCAACTCCTCTCCCCTCTTCTCCTCCACCTCCTTCTGCCAGGAGGACCTGGCCGTCGCCTCTGACCTTAACCCCAACGCCTCAGACTACACCCCCAAAGCCACCATCTAGAGCCCCTCCTCCCCCTTCGCTCGTCAGCCTTCTGTACATCCCCCTTCTGCCTTGTCTGCCTGCTCTGCGGGTCCAGTTACTTACGACCTTGTCTCTCCATCACTTGTCCGTCGCTGTCTTCTTCCTCAGTGGCTGAAGTAACACCCGTCAGCGTCACCAGCACTTCAGATCTGACTCCCTGCAGCAGAGAGCAGCTCCTGCTGCACTCTTTGGCATATCAGACCAGCTCCTGTCTGTGTTCTCTCTCTCTCTAGTGCCGATAGTGCTACAGTTCACAGGGATTTTGTCGATTAGGCCCCCTTCCCTCCTTTCCCACAGCCCCCCCTCCCCTCCTCTCTCAAACAGTGTACATAGTCAAAGACAAAGCCACCTAACACTGGCTGGGTCACTCTGCATTTATTTGATAGTGGCTGCTTAGAAACGAGGCATCCAGCTGCTTAGAAGCGTCCAGCGTTTTAGTTTGGGGATTTTATGTTGAGGGGTGGTGCCTGGGTGTAGGTGTCACAGAGCATGGAGAATCGCTTTTTATTGTATGGGTTGACAGGCAAGGAATAGGAGCCCAGTTCAGGCCGAGAATTTTGAAGCTTTTTATTTTCCGGTCACATGTATTGGGATAGCGTTTGAAGTTACATGTTTGTGTTACTAGCGTCTTGATGCAGGCTGTTTGCTCATCAATTAGAAAATTGAAGTGAGTAGTGATTTCAGTGTTGTGTTCACTGCTCATATGTCAAGCGATTTACTCCATAGATTGTTGCTTATTCACCATCCAAATCTTATGATAACTTTAATGAACTTTACATGGTCATTATGCATGCTCACATGTATGCATCCACACAGACAGACAAGAACTCATGCACATAGGAACACACAGTTTCTCTTTCCCTCTTTCTGTCTGAAGTGAAATGTTTCTAGAAATAAAATCAAGAAAAGTTTGGCAGTTTTGAACATTCAGCTGGGCACAGGCTTTTGCTGACAATCTGAGAATCTTAATCAAGTGCTGTAGCTATGGGTTCATGAATGTTTTGGAGAACTCCATATGTCACCTGTTGGTTTAAAGATTGAACTTTTGGTGCAATCCTCAGTGCTTTTTTGCTTCTCCTGGAGTTGTTAGTTTGAGTGAATCAGAGTTTTGCCCTTTTAAGAGGATATAGTGTCCAGAACTACTACACTGTTCCCTTCTCCTTTCCATTAAAAACGGAAGATTTGTTGGCCCCGAAATCTTTTTTTTTTTTTAGTATGGTGTTAAGGGTCATGCAGTTTCATCTGTGTTGTCTTTTTCAGGAGAAAGATGGTTCAGAATACTATATTTCTATGTACCCTAACACCATTATTTTTGTGTGCCCTGTCTTGTGGTTGGTGTGACAGTTAGCTTTGTTGAACTGACACGGCCAATAATGACCAGACAAACAGAACTCGCTACTAGTGAAAGATCCTGTCTTTCAGTGGTGGGGGAACATTGTAAACAGTCTAGACACAGCTCCCATGGAAAGAGCAATACTCTCAGCCACCAAAACTGACAACTCCATGAAAGTCAGAGAAGTTCTGGAGATCAGCCAAAGAGCTCTGTCTTGGAGCAAGAAGCATCTACTGCTGAATGTTTGTGTCATGTACAGCAAACAACAAAGCTATATGGCAACAGGATGTCAGCTTCTTGCAAAATTACCTTGCTTTGGCTGACTTCTACCTTGGAGAGTTATTGGGGCGCTGCACTGAATTTTCCCGGCATGTTTTGTTGCAAGTTCAGTCTGGCTTGGCCCATCCCTGTCTTGAGTGCACTTGAAACAGATCCTTAGATTAGCATGGAAAGCTCTGTCCAGAACTGAATGGTCAGCGTGGAAAAAGTTTCTATTTTCATTCATCTGGACGTATTGAAAAAAAAACAAAAAAAACCCAAAGCATTTTGACTGAGAAAAAAAAATTAAAATCAACTCTCGGATTTGTCAATACATACAAAAAGTGTCACTGGGCTTTCTCCCTCTTTTTCTTGCCCCAACACTCTAAAAAAAAGTAAATGTGGTCATTTTCACATCATTGTGAAAGGAAGGTTTTTGAGATTGCACAATCTTATTGCCACTGATTCCAATCCTTGTGTCATACTGAAAAACTTTCCATCACAGTTTTTTTAAAATGATATCCTTCAAATACCAGCTAGTGTGGTCTTTGTGAGTTCAAACACTGTAGACTTTGTCACTAACTTAGTCATTGGGTGTGACACTGAATTTTTCAAGCAGTCTGATGGGCATGTAGAACCTTGCCGAGCCCCTCACTCTGGATCCAGTTTGCAGGCTACATACTGGGTATGTTTGTGTCATTCACACTACTGCCCACAGCCAGCCTGCTCTTCTACACAAAATAGACAGGTTTTTTAACGTGTGTACAAAATATTACGTTCACACTTGACATTTTGGTTTATAGTCTCATGTGGACTTTCAGGGGAGAGGAGCCCGTACTAATGTTACTTCTAGGTGAGGGATATCATGATTCAAATTGGCAGAGTAGAGCAGCCTTTGATTTCATTTTCTTCCCAACTTTTTTCTAGTTTCAGACTTGTGCAACTTGGTGCCTGTCTTCAGTTTGGTGTTCTCTGTAGTGTTGTAGCCTACTGCCAAACTGGTTGACCTTTTCTCTTGAATTCTGACCTGCTGACGTGGGGGAGTTTTATATACATGTATACTTGTCTTATTTCTCATTACCCCTTCCAAAAGAGTCTACTTTGAAGAAAGTTCGATTGCTTTCCAAAATTTTCAGGCTCACAATTCTGTTATGGTACTACCAAGGCTTGCAGTGCAGACCTGCCTATAAAAAAAAGTATTCTCAAACTGAAGAAATAATTTACAGAAATTACACATTGAAATTATCATGTCTTTTTCCCCCATTCTGTAAAACAAGGGTGTGGTTGGTTGAGGTTTATGAACTATTGGCAGGAAAGGGGATTGATTGTAGATTGATATCCATGTAGATTATCAAACTGTCAGGGAACCAGTACTTTTCTGGACACCCTCCCCCCCACCCCCCAAAAAAAAGAGAGAGAAAGAAAAAGAAATGTAGTCAGAGATGGAAAAAGGAAAAGTTACAACAGTATAAGGAAAAGAGGCAAGAAATCAGCAGTCAGGCTGTTGCAGTGTCTGTGATTTTAGTTCTTTCGGTTTGTGTATGTAAAATGATATTGGAAACACCCTTTCCCTCTCCCCCTCCATTTCAAGCCTCCTCCCCTCTCCCCCCTTTCCTCCTCATTGTGGTTTTATTCAACATGGATCTGTAAAATCAGCAGGAATGTAATTCAAAGAAGAGGTTTTCAATCAGTTTCAGTGATTCACATTTATTTACATTTTATTGGCATTCATTCATGTTGCTTCAACGGTAACTACTATAAAGTATTTTTACAGGGTAACCATATGTAGTGTCTTTGCTTGATGACAGTATCCAATCACTGCTGACGACAGTCTGTTGAGATCTCATTGGTTGTGTAGGAAGTGGGTCTGTCCAATGGCAGCTGAGTTTGTAAATTCACTGGGACATACCGTGCTCATTCACACCAACAATGTGGAATTCAAAATGTCTGCTGGACTGAGGCGCCCAGAGGGTGCGGTGTCTTCGATCGATCACAGGACAGGTTTGTGACTGTATTTTTACTACTGCTGGCGCTATCCTTCCCCCTCCCCCCCCCTCTCTCTCTCTTTCTCACGACAGTGTAGAACACTGCTTCATGTAGGTGCGTGAGTGTGTGTCAACGATGAGAACTTCACCACAGATTACAAACTAGAAACTTTCAGAAGTCTTCAACTGCTGGATGGAAGAAAGCGCTTCTGTTCCAGCGTACCGTTGGGGATTCTGTGTTGAGAAAACTCCACCACTGTCACAGGTCCTGTGATGTGTCTGCAGCACCAGCCAGCACTACCCTTCTTTCTCTCTCTCCAGTGTGTGTGCAGTTCTTGTCATTTTCTGGTGTGGCCTGACATGCTGTGGACTTTGGGTAGGGGCCAGGTGAGAGTCAGGACAGCTGTAAAGAAAATCAATACAATACTGTATAGGACAGATCAGTTGCTCAACATGAGATTGTGAAGAAAAAAAAAAAGAAATATAAATTTTCGTGTACTCTCCAGATTTTAGCCAAATGTTTAATAACACAAAAGGTGGGATGGTACAGGGTGGAGATAGGATTTTTGTTGTTGTTGTTTTGGTTGGGTCATCATGGTGGATAGTTTAAACCAGGTTTCTGAAGGGGTTGTTACTACAAGAGACAGCAGACTGCCTGAAGAATGTACCATCTGATAACTGGTGAAAAAGCAGTCCAGGCATAGTTTTAGCTTGGCTAAACCCACTCCATGTTATGGTGCTGGAAACTGTAGAATGTTCACATGGAATGGAGAAAGCTGCTCACCTCATTTTAAAATCCCCATTGATATATTTTTTAAAAATCTGTTTTAATTTGTTCATCTTTTTTTTTTTTTATCCACTTGCTAATAGTGGCAAAGGCCTAGCCTTGGTGTACAGCCCTTTTTTATTTATTATTTATTTTTTTTCTTACATTGTTATTGAATTCTCGTGCAACTGCATGTCATGGATCTCGTTTCGTGAGTGTGAAGCTTTACGTTTGATGAGAAGCAAGGTAGCTGTACTTTTTGCATCGTTTTCTTTATCATGCTGATGTTTGTCAAGCGTGTAGTGTTTTCATATTTGTGTTGATGTGGCTTCAGTATTCTGTTATTGTGGAAAGAATGATCTTCCCAGCCATCTTGGTGAAATTCTCTCTCTGTCTCTCTCTGTCTATCTCTGTCTGTCTCTGTCTGTCCTGTCTCTGTCTCTGTCTCTCTCTCTCTCCTTGAAAATTGGGGCAAATTTGCCGGTCTTCCTGCTAAGAGAGTTGTTTTGTACAGAACATCTGAAGAAAAAAAATCCATCCCAAAATATGAAGTTAAAAAACTAAACTTTGGAGATAAAGCAAGTGTATTTATTTTGTCAGTTCAATCATATGACTACAAAACATAGTGCACATTCCCTGTGTTTAAAAATTTAAAGTTTGACATAAACTACAAACAAACAACGCAGAGAAATGGGTGATATACACACACATTTTAGTGCAGGCACTCACATTTATGCATTCATATGCATGCATGCATGCACACAAACTCACAGACAGACAGACAGACAGACAGACAGACACGCACACACACACACACACACACCACACATACACACACACTATCACACTCACACACACTCTCTTCTCTCTCTCTCTCTTCTCTGTCTCTGTCTCTTTCTGTCTTACTTGTAAGCACTGTGATGCATACTTAGGCGCTTAACTGTGCACACAGATCTTTACATATCTATGTACACAATGCAAGACAATGATGTTGATATTCTTTTTGCACCTAAAACCACAAAGTAGAAAACCACTGAAACTGATATAGAAGGTCATCATTCAAACTCTTATTTATTATTTTTATCGGTGGTTGTTTTCAAAGAAAATCAAAAGGGGCAGAAAAATGAAGAAGATTCTAAGAAAAATTACTGAAGAAAAAGGCAAAACTCCCAAGTCCATGATATATGCCAATAACAGAAGAATTGTCTTCTGCGCAAATTTATGCGGTCATTTTTTTAGTGTTGACTTCCGTTGTTGTGTCAGTCATGGAGAGTATTGTCCAACAGGAGTCACTGCACCTGGCCCAGGCTGAAAACTTTGTCAGTCTCTGATGTAAGCTAAGTGCCAAGGCCTACATTACACTTTTATTATGCTGAAAAATGTTGTGTTCGGATTTTGTCAGCCATGACGAGCTCCTAGCTTGTGTGCACATGTGCATATGCATGCGTGCACACACACACACATCACGCACGCATGCACACGCATGCACGCCACACGCACACACACACACACACACACACACACACACACACACACACACACACACACACACACATGCAAAGTTGAAATATACCTCCTTTTGGTTGTTTCCCCCTTGGTTCAAGAGGATATGAAAACCGAAAGTGATATGGCATCTTTCAAAATTGTAAGCATCCTTGAGGTGAGGAGGGGCCTCATCTAGTATATAACTATGCATTCTATCTCAATTACCCCACCTGGGAATTACTGTGAAACCATAAGCACACACTGGGTGAGAAGTTGAAATGTGACTGTTTCCAAGGACCTTACCAACCATACTCCGCTACAGACAACTTTTTTCTTATTTAAAGTTTTGCTAAGAGTTTGTCTTGGCTGAAAACAATCTCAGCATAGCATTGAAAGCATAACAGCATTTTAATGCAGGCCTTGATACTTAGCTTATGTCGATAACTGACACAGCGTTTGACCTGTGCCAAGCTACTGAGAAAGACCACAACTGAGTCAGCAGAAGATATTTTTGTTGTTTTGGAAATTGTTAACTGTCGGTAACTTTCTACTTACTTTTTGATTACATGTACATGCTTCAGTGTTGTCAAGGAACGTAGATATTGTGTGGTTTATGTGTTGACCAAATTGGTGTTTGATTTGAATTGATGAATTAGGTGTTGATGTGTTTTCTTGTGATGCTGTAGTTTGCTTTTTGGCTATTGTTTTTGTTGGTGCTTTTTAAAAAAAAGTTTTTTTTATCACAGCTAAATTGTTATCAGCCTGTCAAATCTATGTTAGTGACCTTTTTTTTTTTTTTTAATAAGGGAATATGATTATCAATCTTAGTGACCTTTTGTATAAGGGAATATGATTATCAATCTGCCTTTTGTTATCTTTTATTTGATGGGATAAAATTTCAGATTTGGTTTAACTCATTCACATATAGACACATGAGTAATGGTCAGCAGGAAAGTAAGGAAAGGGATTTAAAAACACAACTATAAGAAGAGGGATTTAAAAACAACAGCAACTACAAAACTGTGTGCTTCTTCTACTATTTTGTTTGTGAAAAATCTAGAGATGATAGAACTGCAATTATACAGTTATTTTTATACTGTTGCATGTGATCAGACTCGGAGCTGTATACCCTCTTTTTTTTTGGTTATTTTTGTTTACACATTTTTATTTGTGTTATATATATTTTTTTACATGTTACTGTGATTATTGTCATAAGTTATCATAAATAATTTTCTATGTATAGTTTGGTTTATGATGAAAATCATACATATCCATTCATGTATGTGTTGGTTTTGAAAATTTGTATTTTTAGGACTTTAGTGTAAAATTGGAATTACAAGCCTACATACTTATCTGTAGTATTTATACTACTCATGTATGCATGTGTGGGTGCTTATATGCACATGTGCATGCGTTTGCACACACACACACACACATGCATGCAAGTAAAAAAGGAAAGAATTTTACAGCCATAACATGGCTTCTATTTTATCATGTTGTTGGGTTTTTCATTGTTGATATTTTATAATTTATAAAATTATCCAGACTGTGCATAACACCTGATTATTTACAATCTTTTTTTTTTTTTATTGCCTAGTTCAGTGCAGGTTGGTGTCATGTAGTGGCAATAGAAAACAGTTTTGGTTTGTTTTATTAGTGAAGGGGACCGACTTCTCTCTCCCCTCCTGGAGGAGTCATTGGGGCACTGCAGTGAGTTGTTGAGGTATTGTGTCATGGGAAAGTCTAAGCTGCAGAGCTCATCCCTCTGCATCTGACAGGGTGCATGCTGGGTATGTATGTCCATGCCATCCATTCCACCAGCTGTTGTGAATAAACTAAGAGTTCAATCTGATGGCACTATGCTTACTAAGCCCTGGGTTCCCCTCAATCTGAAACTCTGATACCTTTTGTCAGATGAGTAGGCAAGGTGTTGCACCACTGTCTGACTGCTGGGCTATGCATGGTAAATCTGACTACTGGGTTATGCTTGGTAAATTGAAACCTGTTTCCCTGACATGCACCTTTGTAGCCAAACTCTTTCAGTGAAAGGAAAATTGAGAAGACCCATCCTCACTCTTTGGATAAGTGGGTGTGTATAGATCCGTAGTTCCAAGGGAAGAAATATTGCTATGTGTCAATAGCCTCCAGTAAGCACATCATTTTGTGGCTTTAACTTAAGTAGGTGTCCCAGAGCTGAAGACTTTTCCTAGTTATCTTTTTCCACACTTTCTTTTGCTGTGTAAATATTTTAATGATTTTTTGTGTGTGAACGTGCATTGGGTGCATTGATTCAAGTATCTTTATTTATTGGTTTTGCTAGGTTTCACCGAATCTAGTATCAGATTGGTGTTAGATATATATATATATTTAAAAAAAAACAGAATGCCAAAGATGGGTAGTTGTTTTGTTTGATTGTATATGTACGTTTGTTTTCATTGCTAGAGCTGGGCTGGGCAAGAAAGGAGAGAGAGTTCAAGAGGTTGAAAGAGAAGGGAGAGGGGCACACAGAGGGAAAACACTGGTGCTGACTATACACACCCTTGATTTTTTTTTCTTTTGCTTTTGGTTTCCTGCAAAATGAATTGTAGAGCTTAGGAAAGTGGTTCTCATGCTCATTCATGTAGGCACATATGTGTAGACATGCATATTCTATCATACATGCATGCATGCATGCACACACATATGATTGCACACTGACACACATACATACATACATGTCTTGAAGTATTTCATATATATATATATACATATATATATATATATATATATATATATATATATATATATATATATATATATATATATATATATATATATTTTTTTTTTAAACAGAGTGCAAACTTTAGAGGGCGCAAGCATAACTTGATACAGCAGCCCATCATACCATTATTCTGTTTAGCAGTCCCCTTTGCTCGATCCAGAAGGTTCTCAAAACAGTCTAATCTATAAGCTTAAAACCAAAGGTCATCAATCATCCAACAACAGTGCAGATAGTGTTGGATTGTGTGCTGCTACTGGGGAGCATAAGTGTATGGGGTAAAAAATCTATCAGGGTTGCATAGGACTCATTTTCACCAGCTACCATCACTGTTACTGGATGTTCAGTCACATAGAGGGTAATCCCCAATGTAATACTCTGAGGGTCACCCATGGTATGCTGTGACACTTGTTATATTTAGGACTCCTCAGATCGTGAGTTCATACTTGATCAAAAGATTGCATCTATGGTAGTTTTTTAAATATCTTGCTTAAATCCTTTAGATGAGACTATAAACCAAAGCACCATGTGTGAATGCATGAAGAATTCATGCACACATGTTAAAACTTGTTCTGCCTTTTGAAAGACTAGGCCATTGCATGCTGGTAAGAATGGATGACGACTTTTTAAAAACACACATACACACTGGTGTTGTGTTTTACATCATCCCTGAAGTCAGAATGCAGCTACCTGAATGATGGGCAAAAGCAGTGGTATAAAATGCAAAAAAACTCCCCATTGGTGAAACCTTGGTGCTCTAGCCAAGGAATGGGGGGGGGGGGGGGGGGGATCCTAGCCAAAAAGGCTGCTACATTCATATTTCAGATGATTTTTTATTTTTGTTTTTCAGTTAAGAAGGTTGTTTACTGTTTCTTATAATGAGGGCAATATCCACACAGCAGTTCAAAGCTTAACAGTATTTTACTGTAGGTATTGGCTCTTAGCATACATTTAACAAAGCTTTTGGATAAAGTGTCAACCTTGCCACTGTGTTTACATCATTAAATGACAAATGTAAACCTGGGCAACATGTTGTTTATATCATTTAGTGACAAATGTAAACCTGGGCAATGTGTTTATATCATTTAGTGATAAAGCTTTTGGCTAAAATGTAAACCTTTGTGTTTACATCATTAAGTGATAAAATTGCCACTGTGTTTACATCATTCAGTGGTAGAGCTTTTGAGTAAACATAGAGAATTAATTCAGGAGTGACAACAGAATATCTCTCATAATTTTGCAGGCCTAAAAAGATTTCATGATAGAGCTGACAGCTGGTGACAACGATGACAATGTTTTGCTGGAAAATGTTTGTTGTTTTTTTTCTACCTAGTATCAACATTAGCAGAGTTAGATGATCCTGTGCTCTAATTTTATATGGGCTGTTTTGATTTTATATTTATTTTCTTTCCACGGTAACATGTTGCGAAAATTGTGAACAGCTGTGAAATGACCTTGTTACCTACATACAATGTCATTATCAGAGCATCGCTGACTCAATCTAATTCTTGCCAGTATTATCATGCTTGAAAATTTGGTTGACATATTTCATATGATTTTTTTTTGATGAAGTATTTGTTTTGTGGTTTGTTGTTTGTTTGTTTGTTTGCTTGTCTTGTGTTTGTTTGGTTGATTGGTTGGTTGCTTGGTTAGTTGATTGATTAGTTTAGTTATTGTTTTGTTTTTATATCTTTTGGCGGATTTGGAACATAGTCTTTTATTTTGTTTTTTTGCCATATATGCTGTATGTATATCTTTTTATATAAAGCTAAGCATTTTGTTTGAAATATCAGCTCAAATTGAAATTTGAAATTAAATTTGCACTCCATTTTTCAAAAGCATGAAAAAAGTTTTCATAGGAAAGGGATAACAGTAAAAAAAAAATTTTTTTTAATAAAAAAATAAATTATTAAAAAAAAGATTTTAAAGAAAAAAAAACAGATTGTATTCACTATCCTTGTCTTCATGAAAAAAAGGGGGGAGGGTGGAAGCTGTTCAGTTCAGAAACCTTTTGTGGTTGTTTAGATTCTGGTTATACTGTGAATATAAAAAAATAAAGCACAATCTCCATTGAAACTAGATGATGTGAGAAGATAGCTTCTAGGAGTATACTGCAAATCTCATGAAGTAAGTGTGTATCATTGTGTGTGTGTGAGTGTGTGTATAAGTGTATGTGTGACAGAGAGAGATGAGTACACATATCTGCATTCATTTGCACATTGTAAATGAATTAGTCTGTATAATTATTTCCATCCTTTTCTCCCATTAACTCATAAATTTATGAGTTGGAAATATCAAACAAGGATGTGAGTAAAGGAATTGTTTTGGGTACAGGTAATTCTTTTACTGACCCATGTAAAGAAAGATTATCTGGTTATTGTGTGTTTAGATACAACTACTAATCATAATAATAATAGGAACATCTACTGTGAACTATTTTCCAAAGTTCTGACAATATTGCAAAGTAATGGAAACAACATGATGCAGTTGTGGAGGAACCAGTAACTGCATACATGTACACATTCAAAGTCGCACACACACACACACACACACACACACAACACACACACACACACACACACACACACACACACACACACACACACACACACACACGCATGCACGCACGCATTCAAGGTGCACTCTTTCAGGCTCAAGCAGATGTATGAAGCTTTGGTTTTAGATTTATTTCAACGTAAAATATGTGAATATAGCAAATCTGATGGGGATTTTGTTTATAGTAAGTGTGACATAGGAAATGTATTCCTGGCCTCTAACTATTTTTTTTTACCGTGAAGTACACACAAAAGACAAGAGTCAGCAGGTGACAGCAAAGAATGGGAAAAGTGTGTGATTGAACTAGGTCAGACAAATATGGTTGGGAGGCAGCGGAAAATATGCTAGTCCTCATGGTAGAATCTATTCTCTGTGATATTTGAAAGCAGATTAGGGTTTCATGCTTTATAGGTTTTTTTTTTTAATGTCTGAAGCACAACGTTAGCAACCCCATTTTAAAGTTTACCTGTCGTATACTGAGGATATTTGTCTGGAATCTACTTGACATAATTGAATAAGGACAGGATCAAATAAGTGACAGTACTTATATTGTCATTAACATTTTACTTATACCCAGACGTCGTGTGCCATAACTTTAACAATTTCATTTCAAGTATGTCTTGAGCATACTTAAGTTAGAAAAAAAATAATGTAAACATGTAAGACTGCAGCCGTAAAGGAATGAAAAACAGATCCTTATAGACGTTTTTGAGATCAGATTGTTTCACACTCGAGCCTACAGTATTTTCAAAATATTTTTATAGTGACTTCCATTTCAAATGGCTGAGTGAGAGGAGGCTTTCAATGAAAACGGCCATGCCTTTCGATTTTTACCCCCATAAAAAAAAAATTATGTGTAATCAAATCAATTCATTCTGATAGACTATCTCATTCTTAGAAATGTCAGAGTCTGGCTGTGGTGGCCATAAGTTGGGATCAACCATGGCAGCTTGGCTTGGTCCTTGAGGAGTTACAGGGGCACTGTGCTGAAGTTTTCAGGCAGTGTGTTCACTTCGACCTTATGAAGAAAGATGTTTATTTCATTTAGGGTGGGGTTGTTTTTTGTTTTTTAAATTTCTATAATTGGGAAAAAATGTTTTATTTTGTA
>CM060333.1:46254826-46279826 GCA_030674155.1 Stramonita haemastoma | reverse complement strand
CAGGAGAAGACCAGGCACTACGCATCCCACCCAATAAGGGGAAGTAGAAGAGATAAGGAGTGCAGCCTTTTTCCTTGCCAGGAAGATTCTCTTAATACCTCCCTCATCTACTCTATTAATTTTGTTGCCATCGCCTCCCCTCTCCATGATGTCTTTCTTGCTCCGAGGGGCCAGAGGACAAGAAAAATAACCGAGACTGACTAGCCCTAGTGTGCACCACCGATCTCATGCTCTCATCCGAGTACAGTCCCTTTGAATATGTAAGCTAAATGAGGTGACTTGTGGAACCTTCTCCCTTAACTCCTTGAGTTGTTTTGACTGTACACTTACTTTTTTTCAGGCATTGTCTTACATCATGGACAATTTGAACCAAGTGGAGCCCATCCCTCTACAAGGTGCCTGTTGGTTATGTTTGTATTATCGATGCCACTAGCTAACATACTCTCCCACTGAATTTGGATGGGGTTGTGTGCACAAGTTTTGCATAGGACCTTGGTTTATAGTCTCGTTGAAAGATTTTCAGGGAGATGGAGTCAGGACCCATGTGAACTAATCCCAGGGGAGGAAGTAAAAATGACCTGGAATTTAATGCAGGCAAGTTTGCTTGTAGCCTTTGGCCTTGGTCCAGCAAAGAGTAAAATTGCTTGCAAATGCATCTACTTCAACGTTTTGGTTTTGTAAGCCAATAGAGAGTGAAAGATCTCAGAGTAATAAAATTAATGTTTACTTTATATTTCTCCTTTCGCATTCCAGTCAGAAGAAAAAAGGATGAAGATTTGTGAATCACCACATGCAAACTGATCTTGCTGTCTCCCCACTCCCACTCTGGCCTGCCAGCTTACATCACTTCAATCCTTTCTCTTCATGTTTAAATGTTATTTTGCTGTGGTTTTCCTCTTTCCCCAGGCCGATTCCTTCAAATTCCGCCTCTTTAATCTCCCAGCCAATAAAAGAATGGCATATGTAAAAGGTTTATGCATATTCACAGACATTCCAGCCAATGAAAGGTAAGAACCCATTTCAGTAGTCTGTGCCGTCCATCACTAAGGGTTTGATCACACAGGAATATGCTACTACTCGTTACGAAGTGTGTGTGTGTGTGTGTGTGTGTGAGAGAGAGAGAGAGAGAGAGAGAGAGAGAATGGGGTTGATGCTGTTCTGTGTTTTTGCCCCGGTGGCGTAGAGGGGGTGTGTTGGGTGGGGGGGGGGGGGGGGGGAGGGGGTACAATACAGCCATACTCTAAATTCAGGAAATCGTGTCCTCCTCCTTAGATAAAGAATAAAAGTCAAGCAAAGCTCGCTATGCCTCGGCTGAAGACACTCCCCGTTACAATTTGAAGCCAAACAACATTGAATGCAGATCAGCCTTGGCACTTTTTGCGTCAAAACCTGATAGCCTAAAGCTTTGAGGCGATATCGTCAATGCAGGGGGGGGGGGGGGGGGAGAGAAACTGAGAGACCATAATAGCTGTGTTAGACGAAGGCCTAGAGACATAACAAGAGAAGACTGTGTGGAAAGGGTGAGTCAATCAATCTGCTATAACTTTACCAAGTTGACAGGAAAAAGATGAATAATATACATGTGGCTTTTTGACAGCATTACTGGACGCAAATACATGCTGGGTCTGTTGCAGCAGTTCTGTGATTGATGACAGTTTCTGGCTGAGAAACATGGAACAAAAGTCTCACGCATATTTACAATTGTATGATCTTCAAGGAATCAAGTTGTAACGCTTAACCTAAAGTGAGAATCTGAGTCTTCGATCTTTTGTGAAACGCTGACTGCCAGACTTACGACAAGTCTTTCACTCTCTATGTGAAAAACGTGAACGAAATAAAACTCCGACCATTCGGCTGAACTAAAACCACTAAGTTGCTAGCTCTGTTGCTTCACAATGGCAACCGCAAAACAAGTTTCCAAGGAAAACACATGTTCAAAGGACGAATCGGCTTCTTTCAGACATCTATCGATCCGCAGTGGCTGTCTCTGAATCGAAGCCTAACCTGCTGAGCTGGCATACGATTGGGGCCAGCAGGGAAACAGACGACTCGCATCGGCAGGTAGATACCCGCCTTTTCATCGACATTAGTTTCTTTTCACACCTGTGAAAAAGAATTTGGAAAATACAAATCGCCCACACCTCACCCACGAAGGCCAGTCACAAGGCCAGAACCACTCCGAAAATCGCGACCATTCGATCTGTCGCCTGCAATGTCGGTGGGAGGAGCGTCACTTTTGGTAACAGCCTCACCTTGACGGAACAGTTGCGTCGCGCGTGGGGCAGACGACATTCAGTCGGCGACACACTCAACGAGTTCTCTCAGACCTCTTTTTATCAGAGCGGTGGTTCGGACGACGATGGCTGTTACAAACTTGCGGACTGACCTGGGATAATCGTGTCAAGTTTGATGTGTGCGAGGATTATTTTTGAAACATGTGAGAGTTCATGAAATTATTATCAACATGCCTTTGGCGGTTCGGACGATTGAACCAGTTTACCTGGGCAGACGACCGTTACGGGAAGAGGAGAAGGGAGAAGAGGTAGCCCAGGTAGCAGTGGCACAAAATGCAGTGTTAGGAGCGTTGGTCCAGCTGGCCAGTTTGGTCCGTCATGCTGATGATTTGTTCTGTGATCTGGCAGACGAGTGTCAGAAAGTGTTTGAGCAGACAGAGAGGATTATTCATCGTGTGAAAAGGATTAAGGAAGGCGTGGGGCGTCTGGACTCCAAAAAGGTCCCTATACGTAAGTAATGTTTTGTTTTGTTTTGAACTTGTCGCTGTGTTTGGTTTGGTTTGTTATTCTTGTGAATGTTTTTATGTTTTGGACTTACCGCACTGATGTCGGGCATAGATCACAATACATAGTTTATTTATTTTGTCTTTTGATTATTTTGTCTTTTGATTCTTATCTACCCCCTGTTTTGTGTGTTTGGGTAGTAGAATTTACAAATACATCACACACACTACAGTGATCACACGCATGTGCACGCACGCACGCACGTACATACACACACACACACACACACACACACACACACACACACACACACACACACACACACACACACACAAATACACCCACACACACACGTGCACGCACCCACACATACATGCATACGCGACACACACACCACACACACACCACACACACACCATACACACACACATGCTGTGCAAGCACCCACATATGCATGCACACACGCGCGCGCGCGCGCACACCAACACACACACACACCCCACACAACTACAAAAATTATATATATTATATTACAAACAACTTGATGCCCGTCCAACATTTACTGTGAATCAAGCGTCAGTTTTCAATCAATGAACGTTCTTCCTGCTCAGTGCTTTTTTTTTTTTTTTTTTTTTTATTTTTACAACGAGCGGCGGTAGATCAGGTTTACAACTCCAGGGCTTATTGCAACCAGGCAACACCACCCGCAATGTTTATAACCCGGACTCCAATAACATCAGAGAACAAGCCGACAGGAGCCTGAATCGGGTATATGAATAGGGATGACACGATGCCGAAATGCTTAACATGCTTCTCCTTCATCCAAGTGCATTAGGTAATTGAGAGTGTTGGCATCAAAGGAAAAGTATTGGCTGGTAGATGGAAAAAAGCTGGCGTCTTTTGAGGTATCCATAAAATCAACAGATGGGTTTGTTTATAACATTTCCTGGAACAGTTGCTTACTGGAAGATTGTAGCCTGTTTTTGTGAGAGTGTGTGTGTGTGTGTGTGTGTGTGTGTGTGTGTGTGTGTGGGCTGTGGGTGTGTGTGCGCGCGCGGGCGCGCGCGTGCACTTGCGAGTAATACATGCGCACAAAATTGACACATTTTTGTGGCAGTATGGGGAAGATTTTAGAAGGATTCAATCACCCAAAGACACAGTTCTATCAAGTTCTCTCCCCAACCCATTTTCCGAAACCCTCGTTCAGTAAAATGCAAGTAGGCTAATACAGTAACAGTGAAAAGTTCAGTAAATTTCTCCTTCAAATGACATTACTTCTTAGATTAATTCCGGGTCATTCAATAAAAGCTTGCAAGAGTCACTCGTGCGGAGGAAAACGGGATTGCTTCTAAACAAGATCAGACGCTGTCCCATCATATAATGGGAGCTGCCAGCCACTCTGGGAGTCGTTACAGTGACATTATTTGTTTTTGGTCCTGTCGTCTCGTATGGATTCTTTGCCGGCAAACAGCGGATTGGTGTGCTGTGAACACATCGCCATTCCTGCTGGCTCCCTGCCTCACATGGTTGGCTACACTGTTTGCTCAGCTGTCAGTTTGTGATGCCAATAAACACCACACCGATGGAATTTCCCACCCCCACACAGTACTGTAGTCTAGTGGGGGACGGATAGCCTAGTGGTCAGAACATTGCGCTGGCAATTTGAAGACCCGGGTTCGAGTCCGGTCGAGGAAATTTTCTTCCTGGAGTTAACATCAGTGCTGACTCCACTCTCCCAAAAGTCCTTCGGATGAGACTTTAAACCGAGGTCCCGTGTGCGAACGCACGCAGAACATCTTGCGCACACGTTAAATCCTGTTCCGCTTTTCGTAAGAGTAGGCCATCGTGTGCCGGTGGGAACAGATGACAATATTTACAAAACTGCATACACACGGGGACCAGATGAAAAAAAGCACATGATTGCTTATTCTGTTATCCTCGATATAAAGAATAAATAAAATTAAAAAAAAAAAAAAAAATAGTGGTTAGGGCGTTGGACTCGTAATCTAAAGGTTGCGGGTTCGATCCCAGCTTTCGGCTATGGCGTTGTGCCCTTGGAAAAGGCACTTAACGGCTATTTTCTCACCCCACCCAGGTGTAAAAGGGGTACCAACCTTGTGTTGGGGGTTAACCCTGCATTAGACTGGCGTCCTATCCAGGGGGGAGTCTATGACTCTCAGTCGCTGAACGCCACAGAAACCGGGATAAGCACCGGCCTGGTGAGCCTTAGGCTCGGGACAGACACAGTACATCCTCTTCCAGCACCCCAGGCACTGTGTCAACTCTTTATTTTTCATCGTCCCCTGTCCTCCAATCCCCCCCTCCCCCCAAGAAAGGAGAAAAAAGCCCTCGAGATTTTTTATTCATTCCATCTCCAATGCAGAGTATTATCATATCCGCCAAGTACTCCTAATGTTGCTTTTATACATTATTATTCAGCTGAATATATGGACTCCGTACACATGTTTGTATTACCCATCGAATATTGGTATAAAAAAGTTAAAGTTGTCCCACATAACTTATGCAGTTGTAGGGAAGCGAGGCGTCAGAGATCTCAGCTTCTCTAGGGGTAAGCATATTGAGGGCGGCGCCCATCTCCTCTCCCTCCCTGCTTTACCTCTCCTGAACCGAAAGAAGGCAGGTACCCATTTTACAGGTGGGTTAACGGAGGGGACTGTACTGAAGCCATGGCTCGCAAACGGTCACCCATCCACTTGGTAACCATGCTCGATGCTGCTTTAATCTTAGCTTTGGGAAAGCCAGTGCTCTGACCACTGAACTATCCCGTCCCCTCATTGAATATTGGTTTCTGTTTAAAAACAAAATCGCGCATTGAATTTTTCATGTTTTTACATGGATTAAACAGTTAACACATCTTCTAAGTGCACATCAGCTCACGCTTAACGGACTTTTTGACTTGTGTAGACTAAAATGTTTGTTACCTACATGCTCGCTTTTGCTTTTCCTTCTGGCTGTTGTGTCCCTGTCTCTTTTTCGTGCTAAGGCCTGCTATTTCAGAACATAATCTTTTATTGCCTAATGTTGTGCCTGAAGAGAGACTTTTCACAAAAGCTTAGTCATTCATAAAATTTTAGTGCGGTTCCTTTGTTATCTCCACTTGGACATAAACATAACCGCAACAACAACCCAACTCCTCGTACTTAGTGCAGGGGAGGGGGGGGGGGGAGAGAGAGAGAGAGAGAGAGAGAGACAGACAGACAGACAGACAGACAGACAGACAGACAGACAGACAGACAGACAGACAGATAGATAGATAGATAGATAGATAGAAGACAGACAGACAGACAGACAGAAGAGTAGAGAGAGAGAGAGAGGAGAGAGAGTAGAGAGGAGAGAGAGAGAGAGAGAGAGAGAGAGAGGAGAAGAGAGAGAGAGAGAGAGAGCGAGCAGATATTGGCACACTATAGTCATACATGGTCTCACCTTTCTTGCATTTCAATAAAATCCTGCCTGGGAAACTCTGAAAGGCTTTCCGTTTGTGCACGCGCCTGCTGATAAAGGCGCCATTGTCGGGGCCCCATTCTCAGAGTCTGTGTGCGGGGTGACGGCTTTCAGCCTTCGCGCTATCAGAGACGGTCTCCTGCTTGCGTCCCATAGAAATGGCGTTTTGCGCACTTCAGTATTACCCTTCGCTGTTGAAGAGCCCAGATATTAACAAACGAACCTCTCCTGTCACCCTGCTGGTATTGCAACCTGCTGTTTATATAAAAGTACCTATCTCCTGTGTCGTCTGCCCAGCTCCCCCCCCCCCTTTCTCTCTCTCTCTCTCTCTCTCTCTCTCTCTCCTCTCTCCTCCTCTCTCTCTCTCTCTCTCTCTCTCTCTCTCTCTCTCTCTCTCTTTTAATCGTCTGCTTTAACTTCTTGACATTTTGTCAGGAATAAACTGAACCTGGAAGAGCCTGTCACGTCGCAGATTGCAGGCTGGGTACGTTTGTATCATTCATAATTCTGGGCTAGCCTGCAGCAAACGATAAATCACCGCAGATACGCAGTTGGTTTTATCGCAGTGTCTTTGAAAGACATCGTATTTTAAAGAGTAGAGTTCGTATTTAAAGAGTAGAGGTTCGTATTTTAAAGAGTTAAGAGAGTAAAGATATTTCAGTGGCTGTTTACAACAGTTGCTCAGATATCCAGCAGAACTAGAAAGCCATAGACTCTTGTTTCTGTTGGTCTTGTGATCCCCTGCAGATTAGATCATGCACTAACGCAGAGTAGCCAACCTAGTTCAGCGCTCTGGGTCCAAAGCCGTGCCAGTAGTCCCTGATCAGATACACGAACAGCCATAAATCCATCAGGGCATAAGTGCAGATTGCTATCTAATGCTGGCGGCGGTGAGAGTGTATACCCAAAGCTACATTGGTCAAAGAGGAGAGGATTCCTTTTAGAATGACAGGCTTATTTTGGGACAGCAAAAAAAAAAGACAAAAAAGCAGAATTAACACACAAAAAAACCAAAACTCAGAATCCTCAGACAACGGCCACCCATCTTACCATGGCAAAGCAACAGACCACATTATTTTTTGTTTATAAAAGTAGTAGTACCCATCTCCTTATGGCGGAGTAGTGCTAGCTTGTTTTTTTCCCCCGTTTTTTTCGTCTCACGAACAGTCATAGCGGCGTGTTAAAAATCGCTTTGGTACAAATTGTTCCTGGGAAGTTCGTGATAAAGTGGCGTTGATTTGCCCAAGTGAGGTAACTTTAGTCAACAGGTAATAATCCCCCCGCCACTTAAGCCACCCGTCCTGGGCAAGAGGGTTGTCCTCCCAAACGACCCGGGGTAATCCTGTAATGAAGTGCCGTACACGGACGATCCTCTGGAGTGGCCCTGGAACCTGAGACTTGAAGAGGCTCAGACAGGAAAGAGGGAATTACGGGGGTACCTCCCCCCCTCCCTCCCTCCGCTCAACATACTCGACCTTCTATCTCCCCACCTCTCCTTTACCTAGGTGTAAGAATGAAGAGGATTGCACCTGGATTAACTGGGTCAGTGGATCGGATTCGTTTTACCAACACCCTTTTTTGTAATTTATTTTTTTGTGGAGGGGAGAAGGTTCCTACACAAGAAGTAGCTGGGGACGGTACAAGGCCCTTCATGTGAAGGGCATTTCCTTTCGTGTCCCCGTAGTCAGTCAGTCTGTCCTTGAGAGTGCGTTGCCTGTGGTCGTCTGACAATACCACAGACATGGGATTCTCTTATCGACCCAAACATCATTCCAGGTAGTGACAGATTACTAGTGGGTGGCTTTGGTAGGTAGGTGATCGGGTAGGTAGTAGGGTAGGATGGTAAGTAGGTAAGTAGATAGTAAGATGAATATCGGCAGGTAGAGAGAGAGAGAGAGAGAGAGAGAGAGAGAGGAGAGAGAGAGAGAGAGAGAGAGAGAGAGAGAGAGAGAGAGGAGAGAGAGAGAGAGAGAGAGAGAACACACACACACACACACACACACACACACACACACACACACACACACACACACACACACACACACACACACACACACAATCGGTGATCGGTGGTCTAGGTGGTCACGCGCCTAGAAAGCAAAAAGTCCGGGTCGGAGTGTGCGGGTTCGTTACCCCGTTTGGACCCAAAACTTTTTCCATCCATTAGACTGATGGTGGTCTGGGCGCTAGTCTTCGGATGAGACGATAACCGAGGTCCCGTGTTTACACATCATATTTAGCGCAGTAAAAGAACCACGGCAACAGGGGGTGTCCCTGCAAAATTCTGTAGAAAAAAGCCACTCTGATAGGGAAACAATACACTGCATGCAGGAAAAGAAAAAAATGGTTAGGCGCTGCACATGTGGCGACGCGCTCTCCCGGAGAGCAGCCGAATTTCACGCAGAGAAATCTGCCGTGACATAAAGTGGTTCAAAATACAAAAAATAAATACAAAAAATTACACACACCCTACGATCACAACTTTCTGTAGTGAAGAAAGATCTGTTGTGGTGTTATCTTCGTCTGTGCCTAAGGTATTAAGCTTTACTAGATTATGGTTACCTAATATTCATACACTAATTTCGTAAGGCTATAGATATACTTTTTTTAATAAATTCATACCAGTGTGAATAAATGTAAAATTAGATTCTGACCTTTAAACAAATTCTGATATACATTTTTAATCACAGAAACGTATGTGGTTAGAAACGCCCTTAACTCGTCCGTTTCCATCGGCTACATTTGTTACATCGAGAGTCCATGACTGTCTATGATTTTATTATTGTTGTGATATGATTATTTTAATAATGATCACCATGACTTTGTAGGTAGATCTAATATTTACCACTGTAAACGGATTTTCATGTAGCTCAAAATGACATACATTTGTAAAGAAAAAGGTGATTTTTGGAAGCACGGGCTTTTCTTCATTAGTGTGTAAAAGTAATGATTACTTGTGAAGCACATTTCCAGCGGAAAATCAATTGTTTGAAAGTGGCGTGACAGAAAATCCACCCAATGTCATTAGCGAGGTGGGTCTGTCAGTTGTGCAGTGGAAGGGACAGTCCGTAAAGAACAAGATTGATTCGGCATCTGCTGCCGTGTGTGTTGAACTCACCACGCCCGTTGACAGCCTTATGCCGGAATTGGGCGGTTATGGCAAGAGTTACAGTCGTGACAGGCGTGTTGAAACCGTTCTTAGACCGAAACTGTCACAGTGTTGACACTATTCTGTGTCATGCTGTTTTAAGCTTTTCCCTGTTTGGTTTTCGATTTACGACGTGTGCTATTTTTCGAAACTCAGTAGTCAGTTTCCTGTTTTGCCTGAACCTAGAAGCGAGTGTGGGGGAAATTAGTGCTTACTGAAGAAGGCTTTGAGGCTTCATGATGGCGAGATATTAGTTTAACCCATTGTGATAACATCCAAAATAAGACCACTAATTTTTTTTTTTAAGTGGGAGCTACAGTTATTTTGTACTGGTCAGGTACATGGGTGAGAATATTGTGACCTTGTCAGTTTTGTCCTTTATGGCATCATTTAGTTTTGATTTAATGTTTTGGTACGAAGACACAGCTGCGAGTTAGCGTTAGAGAGTAGATGTGATGAGAAGGAAGAAGGAGAGAGAGAGATTTTGATTTGATTGAGGTGATTGGATTTAATTCTTATATCGATGATAATGGATCAGCATTTGTGCTTTGTTAGATCAGTCAGAGAGAGAGAGAGAGAGAGAGAGGAGAGAGGAGAGAGAGAGAGAGAGAGAGAGAGAGAGAGAGAGAGAGAGAGAGAGAGAGAGAATGATGTGAGTATGTGCGTGTGCGTGTGTGACTGCGTCGTACGTACATTCATTCTGCGTGCGCGTGTGTTACATTCTGGGTGCATGTCTATATGTCTGTGCGCGCGTCAAGGCATCATGTATACACATGGTCACATGTGTGAGAGTGCCTTATGCACACAACACTCTTATCTCAAACCCCAGTTATCATGGCTATGAGGGAAGTAGTGGTGATGCTCGCTTCACACACAAAAACACACACACACACACACACACACACACACACACACACACACACACACACCACACACACACACACACACACTACACACACCACACACACACACACACACAACACACACACACACACACACACACACACACACACACACACACACCACACAAACACACCAACTTCCAAATGGCACTTCAACCACAAAACCACAACTTCCAAACGACAGTTCACCCATTCTAGTTGAACATAGGTACCATATGTAACACGAATCACAGGACATAATTGGCCTGACAGAGACTGTACGATACGTTAATCATAAAATAATAATAATCAGTTCGTTTGTGGGTCGCAACACTTAATGTTCGCAGATTTGTAGGTCTGCAACAGCTTGGTATGTTAAATATAGATAGAGTAGATACAGGTAGGCAGGTAGGTAGGTAGGTAGGTTGTGTGTACCGTGTGATGATTAGTTTTGTTCTGCTTGGCCGCATATGTAGACGTGGACCTGTTGTTGGTGTGGTGGTTTCTTGTACCTGTGAACCAGTCCTGATTGTTTTGTAGTGTTCATCTGTTGGCTTCTTGGGGACATGCCCCAGAAAGCAGGTTAGGTTAGAGTGTTGAGCTTGTTCTTTAACGGGCACTGAGAGTACAGACACGAGTCTCTGATGTCTCAAAGGAAAAAAAAAGAGAAACAAAAAGAAAGAAAAGAGAAACAAGAAAAAAAGAGAAACAAAGAAAAAAAAAGAGAAACAAGAAAAAAAAGTCTGATGTGTCTGTTCGATGGAAATATCCCAGGCACTGACTCCACTCCAATTGGAAGTCTTTTGGATGAGACTATAAACTGAGGCCCGACACATGCTGGTGGGATGGGATGACACGAACATGCCCAGCATGCGCCCTTCTACTTGGAGGGCGGTTGGCTCCACTAGGTTCAACTTGGCCACGACATACTCTGATTCTGTCCGAAAATTCTTTAAATAGTGCTCCAACGACTTCTCGAGAAGTTAAGGGAGAGGTCAAATCAAACCAAACCAAGATATGTCTGTGACGGAACCAAGAAATCTGCGTTGTGAATTTATAATGAGTTTTTATTATTTTATATAATATTTTTTAGAACTTGAGTTCTCGTCCTTTTTCTCATAGGACCTTTGATGGTTGCCTGGGTGCTAGTTTTTCTAAGAGACGTAAAATTGAGTTCCCTTCCCTGTAGCACAGATTAAGAGCACTTTGGTAGATGTCAGCATCGTGAGGGACATGATCCCAGTAAACATTATGTTTGTGAAGGGTGAGTTGCAGTGCTGTGGAGTTAGTGACAGTACATTGTTTATAATGGGATACTCATGTATCTAGTCTCCCTTTCTGATGTGTGTGTGTGTGTTGTGTGTGTGTGTGTGTGTGTGTGTGTGTGTGTGTGTGTGTGTGTGTGTGTGTGTGTGTGTGTGTTTGGTTTTTGTTTCTATATCTTTCTCTTACAAAGTCCAGTGTTTAACTTTTTTTGAAAAAAATCCGTCTTCTTTCAGTACAGGCCTGCCTTTTATCATTAGTTTTATGCATATTCCTCCCCCTTCTCTCTGTTTGTCTCAGTGTTTGTCTGTCTCTCTTCTCTCTTATCAGAGTTCTCTCTCTCTCTCTATCAGTTCTCTCTCTCTCTCTCTCTCTCTCTCTCTCTCTCTCTCTCTCTCTCTCTCTCTCTCTCTCTCTCTCTCTCTCTCTCTCTCTCTCTCTCTCTCTCTCCCTGTGTTTGTGATAAAGTTAATATTATCGTAGGACTGGTTGAGAGTCGAGCATGATGGGAGTTAAGAATATAATATTATTATTATTATACATATATTATATAAGGAAAGTTATATATATATACTAAAGGAAAGTTTATATTATATATATATATTATAATTATATCATATGGTATTAAATTCCCGTGCTATAATCTTTATTCCTGGCCACTGCAGGCAGGGCCGGCTGGATGTCAGGGATCAATAGTCTCCGTAGAGTCGGCTGTTCGTGGTCGCTCTCACCAGCTGTAAATCACATCAGACTTCTATTCTCGTCTTGCAGTCTAAGTATGGAGTGAAACCACAGCACTGATTAACTTCCCCCTTGACTCCTTGAGGAGTCGTTGGTGCACTGCACTAGTGAAGTTTTCAGGTTGTATACATCGTGGGGAAGTTGAGACTGGCGAAGCCCATCCCTCTCCAAGGCGCAGGATGCATGCTGGGTATGTAGTACTCATCCCATCGGCCCAAAAAGGCATAGTCTGCTATGAGAAATTGCCTACTACTAGTACTAGCAGCCAAATAACTGTTTAATTAGTTTTATGTTTGATTTAGAGCACGTTATAAGGTGGTTGCTTATTGTTGCTATCAATATCAATTTGTACTTAATGTATATCTGTGTAAACACATACTTAAACCAAAGTGGATGGGATTTTAACAGTATGCAGGGGATGTTGTGCAGATGAAACTAGGGGAGTTTTTGTACATTGAATTGGAAAGTTGGTTTGTATCTTAAAATTGTCCTTGAATGAACTTCAGCAGTGTACAAGGGTTGACAGGTATTGAACTCCCTTTTTGACCCTTCACGAGGAAAAAGAAACTGTAGACAGAGCAAAAGGTAACACAGTTTCGCGTTTGCCCCCGTTTGGTATGGTGTGTTGAGTTTGATTGAAAACGCAGATTAGTTTGGCGTCCGACTTGTTGAACAGCCTGACAGTAATGTATGCTTTGGAGAACTCGCTATGTCATTGTCACAGGGGTCTGATGATTCACATTCAGCTATTTTCGTAAATTCAAGCTAACAGCTCTTTTGTAACCAACTGTTGACGCAAAGCATGCACACGCCTGTGACAGAAGTAGTCAGTCACACGGACAACGCCAGACACAATTATGTGTGACCAGTTTGTTCGTGCTTGATTGCACCGTCAGTTGTTTACTTTTATCAATAAGTTGTATTATATCACATTTATACCTCTCTCCAGGCTCCCGACACTGAAACGCCGCGCGCGCGCACAAACACATGCACGCACGCACGCACAAACACACACGCACACACGCACGCGCGCGCAACGCACACCACACACACACACACACACACACACACACACACACACACACACAACACACACACAACACACACTAGCGGAAGGAAACATTAAGTGCGATGTCAGATTTCATTACGTACTTTTGATCTGGGTATGAAAAAAACCAACAAATAACAAACAATAAACAAACCCAAGAACAAACATTAAAACTACTTGCAACCCTCCACTCTTCCCCTGTCCCCAATGATACAAGAATGAAAAAATAAGAGAGAGAGAGAGAGAGAGAGAGAGAGGAAAGAGAGAGAGAGAGAGAGAGAGAGAGAGAGAGAGGAGAGGAGGGAGAGAGAGAGAGAGAGAGAGAGAAGAAGAAGAGAAGAAGAAGAAGAAGAAGAAGAAGATAATGAGAAGAAGAAGGAGATGATGGTGATGATGATGATGATGATGATGATGATGGACGACGACGATCACGAAGAAGATGCCTGCTATGGATCAAGCTCATCATCTTTCAAAAACTGTGCATTCCCACAGTGAAGACCATACCCTAGGCCAGCCCCAGTAGCGGGCTTTGATACAGCTCATCACTGTAAATTGTCTGTCATAGCCACAATAAATCACAGAACTTTATGTCCCACTCCTCCCTGGACCTCCCTGAAGTCGCTAATAAAAGGCCACTTGTCACCTCATTGGTCACCTTCAGCATAACGGCCAAAAGGGCCGTTACAGAGACGTCATGAGTCATTGTCCATACTAAGTCATAGCACTCGTCAACAAGCTGATCGGGTTACTGTCTAGGAAAATGACCGTTATGGAGCGTTATGGAGCGTACCCGTTATCACTTGTATTGCCTGGTTGAAAAGTATCACTTTGTTAGAGCTGCTGTTCTTTACTATCCCGGCTATTCTTTGTGTTGAATTGTGTGTGTGTGTGTGTGTGTGTGTGTGTGTGTGTGTGTGTGTGTGTTGTGTGTGTGTGTGTGTGTGTGTGTGTGTGTTTGTTGTGTGTTTGTGTGTGTTTGTGTGTGTTTGTGTATATGTGTGTGTGTGTGGATTACAGTTAAAGATCCTTGGAAAATGTTTGAATTGTACTATAGTATCAAAGAGGGATTACCAGCTTTCTATAGAATATTACCTGCAGACATCGACCATCCTTCAAACAAGCTCTCTGTAAACTTGTAAATGAGTAAAATATGATGCTAACCATTTAAACATTAAGCTGGTCGTCATACAGGCACCCCTGGGCCCAAGAGAAGAAACATTGTGTAGAGAATGTAAAGTCATTGAGGATGAATGTCATTTTTTTCGATGCGTGTATGCTGTTTTATGGTTTACGATAGCAATTACTTAAAGAGGTACAACAATGAGTCACTTACTGGTTGGTCCAATCCAGCAAATGTGTTTCAATTAGTTGGTTCCAAGCAATTTGGTATAGGCTAAGCCGTCTAGGCTTTCATGGCGATAAACGATGTTCGGTTCTGTTCATAGACAGACACGCACGCACGCACGTATGCACGCACGCACAGACAGACACACACACACACGCAGGCAGGCATGCACGTACACACGCGCGCGCGCGCGCGCGCAGGCACGCAGGTACGCACGCACACGCACACACACACACACCACACACACACACACACACACACACACACACACACACACACACACACACACACACACACACACAACCAACACCGTTACTACGGTACGGACCATTGTTTCCTATTAACATGATGGCGTTTATTTCAGAGCCTTGTACTCCGAGCAAGCGGTCTTTTTGCCGTATGCTGCTTGGTTTAAATGGAGTGCACACATGTTTCGCACATTGGAAAGCTAACTCTTCGCGGATAGGAAGTGGAGTGAGGGGAATGGGGGGGAGGGGTGTTGTTGATTGATTTTTAGCTACCTGCAGACGATTAGGTAAACACATGTTGTCTGGGAAATGGCATGCACTATGCATGAGCAGTTGTCGTTTGGCCACGGGTATAGTCTATCCTCTTTTTTTCCTTTTTTTTTCCGTTTTGCGCTGGTGCTTTTACAACTGGGTAAAGTTCTACTATTGCTGGCCGCTGTTTCTGCTGCAGCTGTTACTAAATACTATTACTTCAACTTATAGACCACTACTGTTACTACCAATATTATTTCTGATGCTGCTTTTACTACTATTACTATCACCACTGTTGCTGCTGTTATTGCCATTACTACTAAATGCTGTATGTTGCTGCTACTGGTATTGCTACAGTCCACTGATGTTGGCAGTGTACTTCTGCGATAACGACTTAGCACTGCCACTGCTGTTGTTACTTGTGTAGCTGTTGTTGATTCTACAACCACTGCTGCTACTACTTCAGCTACTGCCACTTCTTCTACTGTTATCACCACCACTACCACTGAAGTTTCGTAATTTCTATTGTTTCACAATGGCAGTGCGTATGAGCAGTAGGGTAATAAATCGGGAATATTAAGAATAAGGTCCAAGAATTTCTCCCTTTTTTGTATAAAATTATCTTTTTCACTTTGCCTGTTTACGTGTCTCTGCACCAGTGTATACGTTGTGTGTGTGTGTGTGTGTGTGTGTGTGTGTGTGTGTGTGTGTGTGTGTGTGTGTGTGTGTGTGTGTGTGTGTGTGTGTGTGTGTTAAAATTCCATTAACGTCTTTTCACGAAGTGTGATATTAGTGTGCTGTGGTGTGTGGCGCGCGCGCGCGTGCGTGCGTGCGTGGTGTGTGTGCGCGCGTGCGTGGCGTGCGCGCGCGTGTGTGCTTGCTTGCTTGCATGCATGCATGCATGCGTTTATATGTATTGTATGTCTGTGAGTGTCTGTACATGTATCTGGAGCTCGCTCGCGCTCAAGAGCGCGTTTATATATACATGCAGTCGCATGAACAGACATTTACATGATTGCAGCATCGCTGTACATCATGCAGCGCTGGCCACATTCCGTGTCCACACTGCTGCTACATGCAGAGGACTCCACAAGGAAACAGTTCAGGCAGATGAACGTCATTTGTCACCTTCACAGGGACATTTTGACAGGCTGTTGTCACCCAAAAGACTGACGACCTGTCACTCGTGTCAGCCTACAGCTCTGGGCAGCTTTAAACGTCGACATGTAATGGAGGTTTATAGAATGAGTCATGAATAGGTAAGAATTCACTTTTGTTGGGAACCTTCGTCGTTTCCTCTTGTACAGCAACATATTTTTCAACCAGAGGGAGGAAAAGGTAAACGGAAAGGACGTGGTAAAATACGGGGGAGAAAGGGGAGGGGGTCAATCTGTCATGTATGACAGTATTATTTCCTGTATTGAGAAATAAGATAGAAAAGAGACTTTTATACACAGTATTGTTAATTGATGTAAGCTAAGACCCAAGGTCTTCATTATGATAATTATGGTCATTCTTTGAAACGTTAATTTGATATTGTCTTCAGTCATGACAAGCTCTTAGAATAACAACTATTACTCTCCATTGAAGGAGAAAAAAATCCTCTGAAGTTGGATTATGGTTGGCTGTGGTGATGTATTTGAAAACAGCTATACACGCAAATGTCAAGTTTGTAAGGTGTGTAACTCTCACGATAATTCCCAGGCGCGATGAGAGAGAGACAGAGTTCATGTTCTAAGTGAGCCTCAAGGTGTTAAGCTGGAGAACACCCAACAACAAAACCTCAGACATCAACACACCGTATTTCTTGAAATAAAATCTTGAAACTTGTATAAACTTTGTCTTTCCCAGAGATAAGTTCTCTTGCTTTCAGTTTCACAGAGAATGAAGTGTCAAGCAAAATGTCGTATCATAGTTTTTGTCAAGGCTGTAGTTCCAGTAAAAATTTCTCTGTGCCCTTAAACGGTTGTACAGGTCTTTGTACTGTTCTCTGTGAAGGTTAAATAAGCTCCCTTTTCTGCCGCTCAGTCATGCAAAGGTTATATGGAGCTTCTATTGAAGACTGTTCACCCCACTATGTCAAGTATATTGAAAGCGTACGTCATCTTTCAAAGGCTTTTACATGTATATAAATATACAACCTCCTTTTTTTCGATTTTTTTTTTTTTTGGGGGGGGGGGGGGGATTAGTTTTTGTCTGTCTGTCTCCCTCTCTTTCATCTGTATGTCTGCCTCTTTCATCTGTCTGTCTGTCTTTGTCTGTCTGTCTGTTTGTCTGTCTCACTCTCCATTGAAGGAGAAAAAAATCCTCTGAAGTCGCAATATAGGGCGGGGACTGCATGTAAAGAAGTACACAAGTGCTTATTCATTATCCTCGAATAAAGAATTTGCCTTGCCTTGCCTTGCCCCCCTCTCTCTTTCTCTGTCTCTCTCTCTCTGTGTCTCTCTGTGTGTTCATTAATTGATTAAAACAAAAGGGTGCCCGTTTCTTTGATAAAGATTTGTTTTCAAACAGTTTTGAAGCATCAGTTCAGTTTTGATTTTTTTTCTGCCTGACGTAGGCTACACTTAATCTGTGTCAAGCTCTGTCGCTGTTCAGTTTCTCTTTCAAGCCGGTTTGTATTTCAGGTTAACTCCCCCTAAGCCTATTGGCCGGGTCATCCCATTGACCCAGCTTTTCTTAACACTGTCGACACGCCCATCTGCCAGTTGTCAAGGGGAGTAGTCAAGGAGACAAGGGGTATATATTTAACTATATCCAGATATATATCTCCAGTATATGATTATATATATAAAATAAAAAAATATGTATACAATATATATATATTATATATATAATAGATAGATAGATAGATATGATAATAGATAGATATATCCAGTATTGTGTTGTACTGTCAGACCTACACGGTATAGTACAGAAGTGATCGGCGCAGAACCGACACGAATTTTCATTTGGGGCGATTGGAACATAAAGGCATCGCTTAACCAATGAGGTTCAATGGCGCCCCCCACTGTTTGCCGTTTTGGTTGCCATAAGGAAACGATCCATTATTACACAATCATAAAGAGAAGTGCATTTCCATTTCCAGTATCCTCAGATGCATTCTTTCATCCCAGCCACGAAGGGGCTGGCTGGGGAAGTAATGTATCACCCACCAGGTAACCCGAGATACGGTAGAAAGGTGAGCATTTTCATTCCGGGGCCATCTCCTGTTCCATGATGGCGATAATGATGGTTTCGGAGAAGACAAAGGCCGCGGAATGGCAGTAACTGGACCCCCTCACTGTCAGGGTAGTGGCAGAATAATGGATGAGAGAGCCGCTCACCTTGAAGCACGTGCAGTACGGACATTGTGTCCGCTGGACTGTGAAGGGGGATTGGCTGGAATCGGTTGTCGCCCCCTCCCCGGTCGCTGGGTGTAATAGGAGGGTTTAATTTGAACACCTGGGGGTGGGTGTAGGCAGACAAACATTAAAACAGTTCTGGGGATGCGTAGAGCTCAATGGGATGAGAATGGATAGAATATCTAATGAAACTTTTTTTAAGGTGGCAGGGATCTGTGCTTTGTGTATTTTGTGCCTTTTATCTGTTGATAAAAGTAGCAAGAACAGGTAAAGAGAATTATTGCGTTGGTCCAGATTTGAAGCAGTATGTAGACCTCAAGAAATTAGCACGTATCTGGAGCACACATACGCGAGCATACACACAACCAACAGCATGCAAACATACCATACATACATAACACAACATACAACAACACACACACATAACACACACACACAACACACACACCAAAACACACACACACACACACACACACACACACACACACACACACACACAGACAACACACAATACACATCACACAACACAACAACTCACAACACACACACACACACACACACACACACACACACACACACACACACACACACACACACACACACCGTACAGAGGCAAACAGACAGAAGCAGATAGACAGATGTAGACAGAAAGAGAAAACAAATCCCCTTTATCATTTTTGGTGACGTCACGGTCCCGACAGCACAGAGAAGGGAACCCATTGCAGTTGATAGGTGGGAGGTAGGTGGGGAGGGGTCATCATATTGTAAACTATACTGTGCAAACCATGTTACCATCATCACGAACGCACCTGACTCATCGATATATGGCTTTCCAGATAGATCTATCACATACCTCGTGAATCGTGTTCATGTGTATATACGAAGAGAATATAGGTACTAAAAACACCTGGCAGTATGTATTGCCTGTCATCACTAATGGTGGGGGTCGTAAACATCTGCATCCCTTATCCAGGGGCGTTGGCGAGGTTCGAAACAGAGAACCCAGAGGACTGAACGATGGATAACTGGGAGTATCATATCGGCGACAGTGTACTGTGCTGTCGTTCACTGTTCCATTGTTGTTTTGATTCCGATAAGTGGGATAGCATGGATTGACTGAATCAATAAAAGCTGATAAAGCAGTCTGTCTTCTCTGTCAGTCTGTCTGCATGTCTTTCTCTCTGTCTTTGTCTCTCCCCCCTTCTTTCTCTATGTTATTAAAACACACACACACACACACACACACAGCACACACACACACACACAACACACATATTATATATCTAATATATATATATATAATATATATATATATATATATATATATATATATAATGCGTGTGCATTAGGTTCTCGTCTTCATTGATTCTATGGAAAAATACAGACGGAAGAATGAAAACAAAACGGCACACTAAAAAACGAAAATCATGATGATAGAGAGCAGCTAAAGCGAAGTGATCATGTATTATGCAGTTACTATTTTGTTCTGCAAAGTGTTGTATTGTATAGTATTCTATTGTGCAAATCTGTGTTGTATGGCAGAGTAGTCAGTAGGTCTCACTGCGCGACATTCGTGCCGGGGAGAGGACGTTGCCTTTGTGCAAAGCTATGCACTTTTCCCCGTTGGAGAGGGTATTCGCTGATTCTCAGAGCATTGTACTTGTTCTGTATTGTAGTGTCTGTCTTGTATTGTGTACCCCTTTCAGTCATGGCAACGTTCTCTGCGTGATGTTTAGGCTCTCTTCCTGGAAGAGCTGGTCGCAACAAGAGCAAGCGCCATTCATCTTTTTTCTTTTCTTGTCTGTGCGTGTCTTTATTTCACTATGGAGCTTTCTTCGACAGTTTTGCCGAGGACGAAAATGTTTCGTACAAGGGACTTCATTCGTCTCAACCGAAAGACTTAACACACAGCCCTCTACTCAAGGTCGGGGTGGGGGTGGGGGGTGAGGTTCAAATTAGGATGGAACTCACACATGGCTTTCTTAACGAATGTGTTACTTGTAGAGCACCGGTTCACTAGCGTGCATTTTGCAGCAGACTTTTCCCCGGCAAAATAGTCTTTTTATTGTGAATTCTATTATGTCCACTAAGTGCTGGACACTGGACTTTGATTTTTTCCTCATCCGAAAGCCTAGAACCCAGACCACCTGTAAGATCTTGGAGTATAGAGGGGGAAAGTTAAGATAAGCAAGGTGGTGATGGTTGGTTGATGGAACAGTCCCTAAAGCAAATAGAGCTCTCCGATAGAATAAAACCAACCAACCAACCAATCAACCAAAAAAAACCTCAACCAATCAACCAACCAACTATCCTATTAACCAGCCAACCAACAAGGACAGGAACCGCGTACCTCTCGTTTCCGAGGAGTGATAGATAACCAGAAGGCCACAAAGGCACAACCCTGGCAGTAGCTAAAACAAGTGGTCATGCATTATGCATTAAACATTGGCTCATGTTATTTGCCACTGCAACAGAGAAGGCATTGACAATTTGTTACGCTACTGACAGGTTTAAGAAAAAATGGGTAGGTAAAGTGTTAGGGGTATTGTTTAAGGGTAATTTATGGCATACGAACACTGAAGATACTGCAGCTATGTTACTGAATTGTTTTGCAACGATTAAAAAACCAGAATGAAGGCAAAAAGGTAGACGGACGGATGGAAAGAAGACAGACAGACGGGATTTACACAACCTTTAGCTACTGTTTATTTTAGGTTTACCCAGTACTTACACATATGCACCTAAGCACAATATTATTCACACACTTATTGCACACACTCAACAACCCCCCACCCCCACCCCAAACACACGTGGCCGCAGGGCACATATCCATACACATGCGTGTTTGCGCAAACACATGCACGTACATAGACAGACAAGCAATTCAAGATAACATACACTAAACCCTTTCAAAACAGACTTTCACACACTCATAATCGGCCAACAGCCAGACCATGAAGCAAAAATGTGCGCAGGTGAAATATCACCCATACTTATCTTTTTTTTTAAATATTTATGTTTTTTCCTTTTTTTGCCGCATCAGCATTACGAAGGGCGCTTCTCGTTTCATACACGTAATACCTCCCCTTTCCCATTCCCACAAAAAAGGTTAACACCCAACCTTTCGCCGGAAACCGGAAATGAGAGGTCAGTGGCGTTCGCGCAGACTCAGGGGAGGCCAGAAAATTAATACGGAGCAAGACTTGACTCGGGGGTTCAAAACGAGTTGAGGCTGTGACATCAGAGATCGAGAGCAAACGTACTCAGGTTGGGAAAATTTTTACCAGGCGGCTGCCCCTCCACCGATAAGTGTTGATTTGTTTGTTCAAGTCTTCTGACCAGGTCTGGGTTTGACAAATGATCTCCTCTTGAATAAACTCCCCTCTCCTCTCGCGACATAAATTATCAGCGTTTTTGGAGATGGCTATCTTACCAGTTTGAACAGAGGGAGGAGTTGGCTGGGAAACTGTAAAGAAACGCCTGTGTGTGACAGGCTGAGACACTTAAGTCTCTTTTATGTGTTTGTGTGTTGTGGGGGGGGGGGCAGTTGGTGTTGTGGTGTGTGTCAAGTCAAAATGATCTTTATTAGGGTAAAAGATTAAGTTTAAAACAACTTTTTTTCATCCTGCCGTCCTGTGTTGTGTTTTTGTGTGTGTTGTGTGTGTGTGTGTGTGTGTGTGTGTGTGTGTGTGTGTGGAAAGACTCAACGAGACGAAGGAGAGAGAGAGAGAGAGAGAGATGTCTGAGTGTGAGTGTTCTGGTGTTTTGTGTGTGTGTGTGTGTGTGTGTGAGAGAGAGAGAGAGAGAGAGAGAGAGAGAGAGAGAGAGAGAGAGAGAGAGAGAGAGAGAGAGAGAGAGTCTGACCTTGACAAAACCTTTATTGAAAAACCACGAAGAGTGCACGCGTGATACAACACACAAACGAGTGTAATGCAGACAGTGACACTTAGGCAGGGGTAGGTAGGTAGGTACTCCAGTTTTCCTGAGACAGAGACGTGGGGTTCAGAGAACCAACAGAACCAGAATAATGAGGAAGGAGGGTCTTCGAACCGAGAGAGAGAGACAGAGTTGTGTGGGTACTGGTAGAACAGTTGGAACTTCATGTCTGTTTCATTAAAGATTTAACTGAAGGCAATGAAATGACAGATTTTTTTTGGGCCTCGGACCATGTTAATAATTAACCTTTAAGTTCCCAGGGTCAACCGCCCTTCCCCTCACCCACACACGAGATCTTGGTTTATATATTTTATCTAAAAGACTTTCTGGGAACTGGCATCATTGCCAGTGAAAGCTGCAAGACAGGGAAAATTTCCCTCGAGCAGAACACACACACACACACACACACACACACACACACACACCACACACACACACACACACACACACACACACACACGCACGCTCACACACACACACCACCACCACCACCACCACCAACCACCACTTATTGCTTATTCTGTTATCCTCGATATAAAAGAATAAATAAAATAAATACAGAGAACACACATTTACACACACCACACCACCACGCACCACACGCACCACACACACACACACACACCACACACACACCTCACACACACACACACCACCACAACCACACACAACTGTAACAAAGCAAGCAGAAGATCTGCCGCGGGGGGTTAGTGACTGGTCAAGCGTCAAGACAGTGGATTTGAGGGACTCTTCTTTGTATTAGTTTAAATCACTCTGCAGATGTGTTTCGGGGGGGGACCTGTTCCGGAGCACAGTGATATAATCTTCAGGGAGTAGAGGAGAGAGGAGAGGAGAGAGGAGGAGAGAGAGAGAGAGGAGAGAGTGAGAGGGGGAGTGATGGAGGTGAGATGGAAGAGAGAGAGGGTGTGGTGGTGTGTGTGGTGGTTAAAACAGACGTTGGAAAAAAGTGACTTTTGAACAGAGTATTTTCCGTTCACAGCCTCCCCCCCCCCCCCCCCCCCCCCGGTTTTTTTTTCAAGCTACCCCCCCCCCCCCCTCTTTCTTCAAACAGACAGCAGGCATCTGCACAGGTGTCACAGCAAGGCTAGGCATGTGTCAGTGAGGGACAATGGGAGCGCTGATATACCTTGACTTCACCCACCCCACACCTGCTACTGACTTCAGCTATTGTGCTTTCATTAAATCTGGGTCGTCTTGTCTCCAGTCTGCTTGTTTCTCAACGTTTTTCATTTCCCTGTGTAGTTTTCGTTTTGTCTCAGATAAGTTCAAAAGTGCTCTCCACTTCAATCGGACGCGAGCATGTGTTGACATTCTTTGTGTCTGGGTCCATCTGTCACAGTCTTGTTGGTATCTTTATCTCATTTGTTCAGTGTCTCATCTGCACACACACACACACACACACACACACACACACACACACACACACACACACACACACACACACACACACACACACACACACAACTTACTTTTACAATCACCCCACTTTTTAACACTCGGACCTTCAGAAAGGCAAACTAAATATAATGGCTTACCTGTCTCCACCCACGTACCCAGAACATGACTGTAAACATTTTTTCCCTTGTCAGTCTGCAGACACGTAAATGTACCCGACTTTTGATGGATCGACCTGTCGCGGAAGATGTTTGCTTGGTATGTCATTGGATTCTGTGGACGTTGAAAAAATATATATTATTATTGAAATACTCAAGGAGAGAGGGGTGCCACTTTTGTAGGCGTTACCTCCCGCACGTTAACATTGGTACTGACTCTACTTCCCTGAAAAGTCCTTCGGATGAATCTGTAAATATGTAAACCACGACCCGTGTGCAAACGCACGCACATCACTGTGTACCTTTAAAATCCATCCACCTTTCGTGAGAAAGCAGTCCAGCTATGGCCAGTGGAGTGTATGACACGAACATACCCAGCATGCACCCAGCAATCTAGAGACGGATAAGCATCTCCAGTATGTTTTTTTGTTCTTCGGCTAGAGCTCCGAGGTTTACCAATGGTGAGATTTTGCATGTTGTATGCAATTTTTTTTTTTACCCACCATTAAGTTAGCTGCATTCCGACTTTGGAGATTGTGTGTAAACGCAATAGGCCTAAATGTCTGCAAGTGGTTTAAAAAAAAAAATTGTCATCCATCCGTAACAAAATGGCCTGCTTTTCCGAAAGGTGGCACAGGTAATGTGTGTAATGTTCTGCATGCGTTTGCTCACAGAGTTCGATACTTAAGTCTCATCCAAAAGACTGTTTGGGAGTGGAGTCATACTGATGATAATTACAGGGTAAAATCTCTAAAACGGGCACCTCCCTGGTGGCTCGACCCTGGGCCATCAGATCCATGAGCACAAGGCTCTAGCCACTGGACCATTCCTGCCTTCCAGTCTCAGGTTCAACTTGCCCACAACACTGGCTGCAAAAGTGCAATGTCTCAACGACTCCTCGGGAGTTCATGAAGAAGTCAAGTCATGGGCGAAAGTCAGACATGGGCTTCTGAACAAATTAGAGTCGGTCCTTTTTTTTCAAAAGCACTGTTTTTGCTTTGTTCCACTCTATGTTATATT
>CM060333.1:46242326-46244826 GCA_030674155.1 Stramonita haemastoma | reverse complement strand
AGACAAACAGAGAGAGAGAGAGAGAGAGAGAGAGAGAGAGAGAGAGAGAGAGAGAGAGAGAGAGAGAGAGAGAGAGAGAGAGAGAGAGAGAGAGAGAATCTGTTCATGTTATTGCTAACAAAAACCTTTTGAAAAGGGTGGCGACCGTTACTCATGGCAGTGCGAAAACTAATGATACAAATGGTTATAAATACTTAGCCATTCTAATGGCGATTTGACTGTTTAGATTGATCAAAGAAAATAGACACATGATATAATCTGAGAGACAGACAGACAGACAGACAGAGAGAGTCAGACAGAGACAGAGAGACATTGATTGTAGGAGACAAGCCAGACGGCCGTTATTATCAGTTTGGGCAATCGCCTCGGGTATTTTACAGGTGGCTTGCCCCATCTTCCACCTGAGTGGACATGGCTACAATCATCTGGTAACAGCTTGTCTGCCTTTGATGTAGACATGAGCACTACGTACATATTATCTTCTTCTCCTCCGAGTTCCCTGCTCGTGCTAACAGGCGAGGCCACATTGGGTAGAATGGCGTTGTGTCTGGTCTGTCTTCTCCTGAGCTTGTAACTCTGCAGGAGGTCTGCTCACTGGCCTCAGCCGACACTTTTCCACCTCATGACAGCTAAGAAACGAAATGCCAGTTTTGTTTGAAAGAAGGCAGGGGAGTGGGCTGGGTAGGCAGAAAATGAGCAAGAGAGGTCGATAGTGAGGTAAGAAGAAAAAGACAGAAACAGAGGAAGTGATAGAAAAGAGGAATTTTCTAGCACAGATTTTCCGAAAGTGGGGGTGGGGGTGCTATTTATTCTAAAGAGCCCCGGGCACTCCCATTGGGAATATATAATATCCCTACCTTTTTCTTTGCTGGTTTGCCAGTCTGTCGGTCACACTATCCCTCACTCTATTTCATACATTGTGCGTGTATGTCAGTGTGTGTATACTTTGCTTGTATACATGTGCATGTGCACCTGTGTGCAAGCATTAAATATTGGATGTGTGCCTGGTGCCAGAGCGCGTGTGTTTTCTGTATATGTTACGTGTGTGCATGTCTGAGCACACTCCTGTTTGCGCACGTACATCCACACGCAAGTGTTTGTTCGCGCGCGTGCGCACTTATACTTTTAGCGATTATGCGTATTATGCCTCCTTGCATGTGTGTGACGCCAGATTTTGTCCATTACATGCAGGTGGCGGCATGCTTTTGCTGTAGTGGCTAATCAGGGGGAAGTGGCTTTGCTGGAAAGCCCTAAAAGGCAGTGGCGGTAAATGTCAGTGGCCACGGTGTCATGTCAGGCGTCACAGCAACCCTCTGTTCTTCTTTGCACAGGCAGATTGTGTGGAGAACCGGCCAGAGGCATACATGCTGAACTGCACGCTAGTTTGTCACTGCCCTTGCTGTTATTCTGTGTTGCTCTGGCCCTAGGGGATGATGGTAATGACGCAGGGATCTTTCTGGGTTTTTAACAATTTTTTTTGGTGTGCTTTATTTCATTTTGGGCAACTTTTCCATCTTGTTCTTTTGCTTCTTCCCCTCCTCCAGGCTCCTTTTGTGTGCATTCCTCTTTTTTTGTGTCGCATTTTTTCGTTTAGGTAGGTGTTTATTCACAAAGAAACATACAGGTTATTTTTTCGCATACCAGTTGATGTGATGAGCAACAACAAGCAAAAAGCTCATAACGTGCCTTTAATTTTTTGAAATCTGTATATTATTTATAGTCTAGTTGCACATGTTTAATCCAAGATTTAAAAATCTTATAGGTGAAAGCCCCGATATGATCTCTGTGGTCGATGGGGCTATAAACAAAAGATTGGATTGGAATCCCCTTTACTCTGTTGTTGTGTTGTTGTTGTTTGCTATCATCATTCTTTTCCATTTACTTTCTCTCTTCATATTCTGATTATCATCTCCATTTTCAGTTTCTTTTTTTTTTTTCCAAAAGTGGGTCCGGATTTTTCTAATTTCTGTCTTCTCAACCGAATATTTGATAATGTTTCGGTTTTCATGATGGTAATCTTTTTATTTCATGTTTAAATAATCATTGACACACTATATGAGCCTTTAGTTAGTACTCCTCTGTCTTAGTGTCCTGTCTGTATTTTCTATGCTAATGCTATTCACGTTTTCATATAATCTGTAGTCCCCGTGTTTTGTCATTTATGCCTTAATTATGTCACGTTTATTTTCTCCGAGTGATAACAGGAATTGCATTGATGCTGTTGCTTTTGGGGCTTGGTTTTGTTTAGTTTCCTTTTTGTTTATGGTTGTCTTCTCCTATTTCTCATGCATTTTATGGTGTAGAATAAGTGCTGCACTTCCCCCTTGAACTGTAGTTGGTAGTTTCGATAACACAGCTTATTGTCGACATTATCGTTGATATATATGACTACAATATTCTGGTAGTCAAATAACCACAATGTTTCTTCGTCACATTAACTGTAGCCGTGAGCATACTCAGCATGTGACAAAAGCCTCCATTATTCGCCTTATGTGTGTGA